>JBAMBL010000385.1:0-13753 GCA_037043405.1 Drosophila subquinaria | reverse complement strand
AGAAGAAATTCAATTGGATGAACATATAGATTCTTCATTGGAATAAATTCACTTTTTCTATATTTTTGCCCATTTCCTTAAAAATTGATTTCCAAAATGGACCGTTTGTATTCTATCTTTTACACTAAGAAGGATAGTAAGATTGTAACATAAACCATTTTAACACATAGAAATATATTGAAATTTTAATTTGCAACAAGTTTTTCGAGCGGTTTTGATATATAATTTAAAAAAAGAGAGACAGAAACAACATAAATATTCTGTGGAATATTTTGTCACGTGCGACATGTCGCGTGCGGCAGTGACTCAAATCAAATTTAAAAAAAAACTACTTAATATTTTTAAATCAAACAGAATGCATTTTTTAGATAAATTAATGCATTACATTTCAAAATAAATTGGATCAAAATATTCGTTCACGTTTTGCCGAAATTAGTGTTAGAGCTGGTCGCCGAAAAAATGACTTCTATCTGAGTCGCGTGCGAATGTCTTGGTTATTTTAAATTATCTTGAAAACGAACAATTTCCCAAAATCAACCTAAGCATCAATTATAGTTCTAATCAAGACCTATAAGTTTCTCCTTTTGTCACAACAAAATAATGTTTTGGCATATGTTTTATTTCATTTTGAACGCGTACGAATGTCACATTCGACATTAGAGAATTACCCATATGTATTAATACTATGGTATTGGATTGCCTAGCGAGCGGCCAAATCACCACAAGCTAGCATAACTCTACTTATACCTAGTTACAATCATATGGAAAATACAATATTTTGTTTTACTTGTCTCTATGGGGGGTTTTAACTTAGGCTATCTGAACATATTTAGCGAGTGTGGCCAACAATAAAATGAAGAGACATTTTTGGGGAGAGGAGGCGGGTGATTGGAGTACCTTATGCTTAATGTGAATAGAGCCATTTTACAGGCAATAAATTGATGAAAAGAAATTTTGTATAGTATGTGGCAAATGTGACGGGGGTGGGGGGACATCGACCCCAGACTGCCGCCCGAGACAAAGTAGAAGGCAAGACAGTTGGGGTGACGATGCCATCCCACCTCATAAGCACCGCACATTTATGTTGCACACTGCTCTTAGAAAACGGAGTTGCACACGTCGCCATTGTTTTGCCACCATTTGTTTAAAATAACCGGTCCAAATGGATTGGCACAAGCAAAACAACAACGACGGCACAATACTTTGCAATTACACTTCAAGTGCTTTACTGAATTTGAAAAATTGCAAAAAAATTATTTACAAAATAAACTAAAGTTAATGTTGCTTTTTTAGCAATAAATTTAAATTAATGCGCTTCTCGGGCGATAAAATTGAAAACTAGCAGCAAAGTGATGGATGTGAGACTTTGCGAAAAATTAAATGAAAATGTGCAGTCTCTAACGAGATGGACTGCAGTGTTAAAGTTTGATTCTTGATTGTTCGCAAAAAAGATGCGATAATATGAAAAGCAAAAACTTAAAGTGTCGCATCCACGCTGCTGCGAATTATGAAAAAATTTGATGCCAGGCCAGAAGGGCCAGGCGTAAACGGGACGGGGTGTGTAATGAAGTTGCATTTTAAAAATGCAAATTTATTGGTAATAAATGTTTGTTTTATTTATAGTAAAAATCTAAAATGGTAAATCTAACAAAATTTAGAAAATAATAACACAAAATTAATTTAACAAAAAATCAAAAAACAAAATTTAAATTAAATACTAGACAACAAATTTAAATAAAAAATAATAATGAAAAAATTAAGATGTTTTACCATTATTGTCTAATGGAAAGCAGTGTTGAAGGCATGATGAAGGGGGCGGGGCTATGTATTCGCTAGGTCGGCCGATTGGCCGCCATTTTGGCAAAGTAACTGGGCAATAGTTAATTGCATTTTGGCTATCCCCTCGATCATGCGATCAATTTGTTGTTGCTGCCGATTAAATGCGGCTAGCAAGGCACCATGATCATTAGGATCATTATGAGGAATGCGTTTTATCTGCTGCTTTCACGCGCATCAAAAACAGCCCCGTCGACTGATATTTCGTCAGGCGATTGCTGAGGCTGCTGCACGCGTGGGGCAGCAGAGAATTTCTGCAGAGAATTCTGGAATGTTGCTTCCAGTTTCTGTTGCTGAATCTGGACAATCGCTTCCCTGGGAAGGGATTGTCCTTGCTTTGAGTGTGTTTCCTGCCGCATGCGCCCCAAGTGAGCTAATCGAGCCCGAGGATCGATCGTTTTTGCGGCATTTAAATGAACTGGCTGTGAAATGTAAGCAAGATCAGCAGCAGAAACGACACTGCCACCGAGAGCTGAATGCTGTTGCTCCGGTCGCTGCTGCTGCGGTCGACGTTGCTTGCGTTTGGGTTGAGGTTACTGTTGTTGCCCGTTTGGACGTTTTAGCTGTTGCTGCCGCTGTTGGTTCGGCTGGCGATCATATGGCTGACGCTGCTTCGGCGATTGCGGCAGTTGCTGACTAAGTTGTTGCTGCTTTTTTGACTGTTGCAGCCTCAATTGATTGGGAAAACTGCTGTCATGCGACAACTTTAGACGCAAGAGTTTTATAAGCACCGGACAACCTTTAGAGTTCGCAGTGTGTGCCATGCCACAATTGGCACTGTAGTTTACCCAGTACTATGTAGAGTATTCCAAATGAATACGGAATAGTGTAAACATGAATCAATCGAAATAAGTAAGCATAAGCATTTTTATGCACTCGACATATGATCACTTTTGAAGGTCAGTATGTTGAGTGCATTTGCAGTTAGCCGATTAGCGCAACTGATGATTGACTCATGTATGCACGCATGCATGTTTACTACATACACCTGGGCTCTTCCGCTGTTGTCAGCAGTTGAGCCACATATAATATCATATACCCAACCTACATTAATTAGATACCTAAGAACCAAATGTATTTAGGTATACTTCTATTTGTTATAAATTCGAAGTTTCTATTCATAATAAACACAGTGTGCGCGCAGCATCCGATTGCTTGTTGCGCGATTTCAAAAAGGACTGTCGCGTTACCATGCGACGTGATGGCGCTTCAAATTTCCGCAAATTAACCGACTTTTTGTACAGCTCTGTGTAGACGGATTTGGCTACTGTGTAGACGGATTTGGCTGCAATCGCCAAGGCTTCGATGGCCATCACTGCTGTCACTCTCGTCGAAATCATGAGTCTCCTATAATAGTCAAGCCGTGACTTGATTACATCCGATGTGGGGCAGGATCATTATCAACAATGATGCTGCCATTTACACTGCCATTTGTCACGTTCAACGGATCATTGCCGTTTGTGGCCCGTGTCAAAGGCCCTGCAGCAATGGGCGATCTGGACAGTGAGGCCGGTGAGATCCGGACTGGACTTGGAGAATCGGACATTGTCACGGACAAGAATAGGGACTTTGCTGAGGGTTAATTTACCATTTTTGTATGGCTTGAAAGTCAACGTTCTAAATACTATGTAAACAGAATGAAACAACTATATACTAGGTACTTACTGAAAAGTAATGGCGAGAATTTCACCCTATTGACTATGAGCTAATTTCGCTGACACGCCTAGTTTAATTGAAAGCTATTTATAATTATTTTATTTAAATTCTAATTGTCAGGGTGAACAGTGCACCCAATTAATGGAGAATTGTGTAAATATTAAAATTAATGCTAACACTTATGAGCGAAAGTCGCCCTCTATTTTAATGCTAGATCAATTAATATTTATTTCTTAATTAAAGTAATCCTCTTAGGATAGGATAGGATAGTCAGACAGTTCGACCGAAGTCGAGCGCACCCAGAAGCCAAGTGGCCCATTGTGGTGTCTGATGTGCTGTAGGAAACGAAGGGGGTGTGGGAGGGTTGATGGGATATGGGGAAGGTGTCATTCGGTGTCCACCAGCTGGTCTCTTTGGGCTACGCCCGCCCGTGAAACCAGCCGGTGGAGTCTAGAAAGTATGCCAGGTCCTCCAGCCGCACATTCGCGAGACTGCCCAGATCATCAAAGAAGGGTTTTCCGAGGAACTGGTTACGCCTTCTCTGAAGTGCAGGACAGTCACAGAGAAGGTGTTGGACACTTTCCATCTCTTCTTCGTCCCCACAGCTGCGACAGAAGTCTTGATAGGACCCGCCATATCGCTGTGCCATACGGCCGATATGGCAATGTCCTGTCAAGACCCCCGTCAGTAGCCTTATCCTGTTCTTGTTGAAGTGTAGGAGTTCGGCAGTTCGCTGTGGGTTGTATCTTGGCCAGAGTGCTTTTGAGACAAGACAGCCCAGTATCGCTGCCCAATGTCCGTCTGCCGCCGCCCTTTCGGTTCTTGTTAGTTCCGAGAGAGCATACTGGATAGGCTTGCATATGTCTGTCACCGTGCAATTAGCCGGCAGCGCTGATCCGGCTCTAGCACACTCGTCAGCCATCTCATTACCAGACACTCCCGTGTGTCCTGGCACCCAGACGAGTCTGATGGAGTGATGCTGACATTGGTTCAGAGCTGCGGCCGTGTTTCGGGTGAGCTTACTCTTGACTGTGTTCGTGGACAGAGCCTTTATTGCGGCCTGACTGTCGATGTAGATTGATATGTTCCTTGCAGGTCCCTCCATGGTGTATATCAATTTGATGGCTTGCCAGACAGCATAGATCTCTGCTTGGAACTCGCTGCACCAATCTGGGAGGCGAAAAGAAAGCTGCACAGCTGGGTCGCTGGCGTAGACCCCCGCTCCTGTGCCTTCTTCCGTCTTCGATCCGTCTGTATAAAACGACAGCTCGTTCCACCTTAGAGGGGTTTTTTGCTGCCATTCTGTCCTGTCCGGGATGACTGCTGTGAAGCTGTCATTCCATTTGTGTTCTTGGATAAAATAGTCGTACTCCTCCGCCACAGCTGTGAGTCCTACCGAGAGTAGGATAGTGCTGTGCCCTTTGGCACCCGGCTTGAGGAGGCTCAGCGCCATCAGCCTGATTGCGCTCCTTGCTGCCGCGTGCTGTAGGAATACGCCTATTGGGTCCAAGTTCAGTATGACGTCCAAGGCCGCTTGAGGGGTAGAGCGTACACACCCTGTGATTCCCAAGCAAGCAAGTCTTTGCACCTTTTGGAGATTTCGCAGGTGAGATTCAGTGCGAGCCGTTTCCCACCATACCAGACCTCCATAGGTTAAGATGGGTCTGATGACTGCAGTGTAGAACCAGTGAATGATTCGCGGCTGCAGTCCCCATCTTTTCCCAAATGTTTTCTTGCATACATAGAAGGCTTGTAATGCCTTTTTCATCCTCTCCTCCGAGTTTCTCTTCCAGGAGAGTTTGGAGTCGAGGATTACTCCCAGGTACTTTGCCTCCTTTGATAGCTTGAGCTGCGTTCCTCCTAGTGTAGGAAGTCTGAAGTTCTCTATCTTAGTTTTCCTTGTGAACAGAACAAGTTCAGTCTTTTGTGGGTTTGCCCCCAGACCGTTCTTTTCTGCCCAACGCAGCGTCAGGCCCAGTGCGTTCTCCATAAGTTCACTGATTGTGGGCAGAAATTTGCCAGTTATCAGTAGAACAAGGTCGTCCGCATAGGCTGTGACGTTGCATCCTGTATCTTTTAATGTTAACAGAAGGCCATTGAGGACAAGGTTCCACAAAAGGGGAGAAATGACTCCCCCTTGTGGGGTTCCTCTAGTAGCCTTCCTTCTTATTGTCGAGGTGCAGAGCTGGGCGTTAATCACCCTGCAGCGAAGCATATTGCCAAGCCATTGGGTGATCGTCGGGTGTGAGCCAATTTTGACTAATGCAGTCGTTATTGACTCGATCCTGACATTGTTAAAGGCACCTTCTACATCAAGAAAGGCCGCCAACGCAAACTCCTTTCTCTGCAAGGATCTTTCTATTGCGCCAACTACCTCATGTAGTGCGGTCTCAACTGATCTGCCTTTGAGATAGGCATGTTGAGCCCCGCTAAAAACTTGAGGTGTAAGCTTAGCTCTCAGGTACAGATCTAAGACTCGTTCCAGCGTTTTCAGTAAAAACGAGGAAAGACTGATGGGTCTGTAGTCTTTTGGTGAGCAGTGGTTTATCTTTCCTGCCTTGGGAATGAAGGCCACTCTCACCTCTCTCCAGCTTTTTGGGATGTATCCTGTGACGAGACATCCCCTGAAGATTTCTAGGAGCCATGGCAGGAGGTGTTGACACACTGTCTGCAGCATGACTGGTCTGATATCATCCGGTCCTGCAGACTTGTAGGGGTGGAATGACATGATGGCCCAGATTATCTTTTCTTCACTTACAATATCGTCAATTATCGCCTTACTCTCCATACTTATCTCTCCACCCGGTACCCCGCTGATAGTGAAAGTGTAGGTCCCACTATCGTCATCAGCTGCCAGGCAGCCCGGGAAGTGAGTGTTCATGAGGAGTTGCAGAGACTCTTGGCTATCCTTCGCGAAATTGCCGTCCTGGTCGCACAAGAGACCGGGCTTGGCCGGATCCTTTGCTAGCAGCCTCCGAAGTCTGGACGCCTCAGTGATGCTGGTCAGATCCTCGCAGAAGGCTGCCCATGAGTCTCTTTTGGCTCTTCTGCATTTCTTTTTGAAAATTTAAAAGCCAAGGTGATAGGCATTCCAGTCACCTTGACAATTTCCTGCCTTTGCTCTGTTGTACAGTCTTCTCGTTTCCTTCCTAATCTGGCCAAGTTCCGGTGTCCACCACGTGCTGCGATTAGGCTTTGGTGTTCGGCTGATAGGGCAGGATTTGAGAAAGGCAGTACAAAGTACTTTTGTTACGATCTGGGTTGACCTCTCCAGAATGTTGGGGTGGCTCATCCGTTCCGCTGGATGGTTTGGAAGAGAGTCCCTGACATACCGTGAGAACTTATCCCAGTTCGTTCTTTTTGGATTCCTGAAAGGCAATTTTTCCTCTCGGGACCATCTTACTTCAAACACTATCCTGGAGTGATCTGAGAAAGAGCACTCTTTGGATACGTGCCAGTTGTCTATACATAGGGAATCGCTGTTGGTCGCTAGGGTTATATCAATAACCTCTGCACGGTTCTTGTTGCGGAATGTGGGGTGATTGCCCCTGTTACACACAACAAGGTTCGTGAGTAATGCGAACTCTAGCAGCGACTCCCCCCTGTCATTGGTGTTCGTGCTCCCCCACAGGGTGTGGTGAGCATTGGCGTCGCATCCCAGGATAACGTCGATACCCTCCTTCTGCGCATGCTGAATGAGGGCTTTGACATTGTCCGATGGCGGGTCTTTTTCCTCATACTGTAGATATGCCGAGACCAGGTATAGGTTGGGCCCGTTCCTTAGCTCGCATAGTCCCACCGTCAGGTCACTGCTACTGTAACGAGAAGAGAAGATAACATTAAGTCCAGCCCTTATTACGATACAGGTTCTTGACTTACCCACAGTATGTGGGACAAGGAGATGGTATCCGCGAGAACTCAGTCCGCAAACCCTGTCTCGTACGATCCAGGGTTCCTGGACGAGAGCCACATCCACCCCCTCCTTGTCCATATACCGTAGTAGGTCAATCGAAGGGACATTAGAGTGATGCAGATTAATCTGCACCACTTTCAGTCTCTCCGGTTGACCTAACATCCTTGGCGTCCTCCTTGCCTCCGGGAATGAATGCTTTGAGGCTACCCATTCTCATCTTCAGCTGGCCTTGCTTCCGCAGGAGGTGGCTCTTGGATTCTGGACCAATACTGATCCAGAGCTCCTTGCCGTTTCCTTTGTCACGGGCCAATCCTCTGTTGATCGTCCAGTCCTCTGTGACACAGTCCTTGTTCTGGCGTTTGATCATGTCCAGAATGGTTCGATCCTCCATGATTGGAGGTGGGATCCAAACCTTAATGATCGTTCGCTCAGGGACTTGGTCAGTGGGAACGACGTCAATCTTCGCACCAGGCCAAAGTTCACCAACGCTATGGATAGTGTCCTTAAGGAACCGCAGGGATTCCTCGTTGGCACAGGCCACAGCTTTGGCGCCCTTAAACCACTTGATGCCATCGAACTCGGCCAGGAACGGATTCACTGGTCGGCACATGGCGTCATGTAGTGCCTGGTTGATCTTCTCCTCCAGCTTTAGCCAGTTCTCGACTGTGAACTTCCCTTCCGGGTCGTTCCTGTCGATAATGACTGCCTGCAGTTCCGGCTTGGAGCTGAGGCTGGCCAGAATTCCTTCTGGGCGCAGCCGTTTGCTATCCGACGCCTTCCCTGAGTCGTCCGATCTCTGCCTTTTGCTGGGGTTCTGTCGCTTTCCGACCGGTCCCTCCTTCTTGGTGGGTTTGGTCGGAACAGCTGTCTCAATGGCCTGGGATTTGGGCACAGATGCTACCGCCGTCTTCGATGTGGAGGGAGTTTCCTTCCTGCTCGAAGTGGCTGCAGCTTGCGTGCTTGCAGTCCCTGTGGCCACTGACTTTGCACTCGTGCTTTGTGCTTCAACCTGAGTGCTGCTAGGATTAGCAAGCCTCTCAAATCTCCGCACGTTGTACTCGTGCTTTTTCTTAAGCCTAGTCTCCTGCGCGGTCAGCGTCTCCGGACTGCGGCCTTCAAGTCCCCTAAGGAACTTGAGTGCGGCCTTGTTTCCGGAGCGCTGTTTGCGCCGGAGTTCGGCTGGGCTTAATTGCCTCTTTTCAATGGGCGGGTCTGAAACCGGGGCCACGTCAACGGAGTCCATGTTCTGTGGCTCATCATTTAACGGCATTCGAGCCAACGCTTGCGCTAGCTCTGATTCCGTCAGTGATGGGCCTGTGAACACGAACTCCGTGTCAGTAGCCAGGGGTTCCAGCACCACTTCCTCCTGTCTTTGCAGCGGGGTTGCTGCTCTCGATGTGTGACCGCTGGCGACACGCAGAGAGGATTGCTCCTCACCGTGCCCGCCGGTGGTAGCAGTCACGCCTCCCACCGACGTTTGGGCTGATATCCCAGCCCGAGTTGATTCTTCGTACTCCTTCTCCATAGTTTTCATACTAGATGACGGGGATTGGCTAATTATTTTCTGGGGGGCCACCCCATAGCGTTTTATCCTTAGCCGCCAAGTATACCACTAGCCATGGTTTCAGTTGAAAATCGAACTTCCACCTTAGCTAGACACCACATTGCCTCGGGCGAGCAAGGGACATTGCATCCCCCGGTCGCCCGGTTCAATGCAGTGCCCATTGCCCAGCCGGCACCCTCGGGGAGGGTTCAGCTAGAGGATTTTCGCCAGCCAAGTAATCCTCTTAATATCGAGATATTTCTATGAAAAGCTTACCAGGGTGAACGACACACCCATCTAATGGAAAAATTTATGTAAATATTAATTTTTAAATTAACACTATAATTAAGCGACGACACGCTTCTACGCTAGAATTATATGGCACTAAATATTCCAACTATTTATTAAGCGACGAAAAATAGCTTTGTCACGTAAGCCCAGCTGTAATGAAAGTAGATATCTTAAATCTAAAATTCTTTAAACTAATTTTATTGGCGACGACTCGCCCTAATTAATAGTAAATTATAATTAAATTATCCTATTGATATTTAAATGGCGAAAGGCACGCCTTGCTTAATTGAAAGTCGAAAAATTTCGGGCGACGACACGCCCAAAACTGCAATTGAAATTTTATTTGGCAACGACACGCCAATTTAATGCAAATTAAATGCAAACCGATAAGTCCGAGATGAAAAAGCAAAAACAAATCAGCTCGCTCACATCTGTTTTTAGTTGCGAGCAAAAGAAAGTCCAAAAAGCAAAAGTAATTGGTTTGTGTCCCAGCTGCAGGGAACACAAATCACTTAAGCAGAGACTCAAACCTGTTTGTTGTTCGTTGCGGCCACGTTGCTTATAGGTGGCGCTGATTGAAAGTCTGGTGCACACGACAACAGATGGAGATGGTGAAACTCACAGTGTACAATCGCAAAAGCTTTGGCAAAGCAGAGCTTTAGCCAAAAGCAACAACTGCACAGGCGCAGCGCCAGCACTTTTGTATTTGAATGTTTTTTTTTTTATTCACCATAACTTATATATACTTAACTACATATAATTTAAATCAACAATGCGGGACCGCCGGGGAGCATGGCTTCACAAGGCTGGCTGGCCTATCATGGCCTCTCGTGTTCTCTTCTCCTGTGTCTCTCCAAACGCCTCAGCTCTGTTGATATTCCCTCCGCCAGGGTACAGACTGCTGCCCAATTCTCCTGGTTGGCTAGCATATTTGGGACCAGGTTTGCCGTGGAGATTTTGGTGCCCAGGGTGCTTTCCGCTTCCTCTCTAAGCCGATTGAAGCGAGGACAGCAAAACAGAACATGTTCCGCGTCTTCTGGTGTGCTGCAGACGGGGCACATCGGGTCGTTCTCGTGCCGAAAGCGATGCAGGTATTGCCTGAAGCAACCATGTCCACTCAGCATCTGTGTTAGGTGAAATGTCAGCTCACCGTGCTTGCGGTTGACCCAAGGCTCTATTTGAGGAATCAGCTTATGGGTCCAGCGACCATTTGTTGCTCTGTCCCATTTAGATTGCCATCTAGAAAGACATCTGTTTCTCCGAACTTCCTTTGGCACAGTGGCAGTCCCCCTTTCCCGATAGACTTCGCTCGCTTCCTTTGCTGCCAGATCAACCGGTGCGATGCTGCTAATGACCATGATAGCATCCGTGGAGATCGTACGGAAGCCTGAGCCAACACGTAGGGCGCCGAGTCTGAAGTTTGATTACAGACCTTTAATGTAGCTCGGTTTACAGGTTGCCCGTTTCCCACACCGATGCAGCGTAGAGCATTGATGATTTTGCCACATTGAAAAGCAGCCTTCTGCTTGCTGATTTGGGACCTCTGTGATTTAGCATCATTCGCGTGACTGCTTGAACTGTGCCCTTCGCCTTTAAGTGTGCAGCCTCTAGATGTTCTCTAAAGCATAAACGTGTATCCAGCAGCACTCCTAGGTATTTTATGGCTCTTTTCGAGGTTATAGCGGTACGCCCAACGGTTATATTCGCCACCTCAACTTTTTTTCGGCTACTTATAAGCACCGCCTCCGTTTTTTGCTCCGCGAGCTCCAATCCTGCCAACATCAGCCAGTTTCCAATGCTGCGGATGGCTTCATTGCTTGCGCTCTCGATTTCCGGGATTGATTTTTGTACCACAACTACTGCGACATCGTCAGCGAAGCCAACTATCTCAACACCTTGTTGAAACTCTAGGCGAAGGATTCCGTCGTACATCGTGTTCCACAGCAATGGTCCCAGAACTGACCCTTGTGGTACTCCTCCTGTTACTTTACTCCGTGTCGAAAAGCAGCCACCTTTCGTGCAGATAGCTGCGCACCATTTTGTAGAGGTACTCGGGTATATTGAGAATCCCCAGCGATTCCAGAATCCTGTCCCACGACGCTGTGTTAAAAGCATTCCTGATATCTAGAGTGATTACCAGACAATACTGTTTGCTCCCGCCGAGCCACCGCGTTACACCGCGTTTGTATTTAAATGTGTGTGTGCGTATATGCGCGACGCCTGTGTGTTCGCACGTGTTTTTGTGTTGGTGATAGCGCCCGTTCGTCTCCGTGTGTGTGTGGGTGTGTAATAGTGTAGGCAAATGCAAGTAAAGCTAAGGGCAGACTGCAGACTGTACCCGTCCGGCACAGCTGTGTGTGTGTGAGCTTTACTTGTTATCCAAAATTGAGAGAGAGCCAGCACACTACATCTGTGTGTGTGTGAGCGTAAATGTAAAAGCCAATACAAGCAAACCCTGCAAGCATTTGGAAGTTCATTTTTACAACAATCACCTTTCTGAGTCTTTTTCGAGTCGTTGAAATGATTAGAAAAAGATTCCTTTTATGCGCGACTCGAAAAAGATTGGAAAATAAGTCGTAAATTACTGATAAATGCTCTCAAAATATGATTTATGAAATAACAATAACAAAATGAAAAGCAATCGAATATTGATCATCCAGGTGATTGAAATGTGATTATCGAGCTGTTGCTTTGCACTAATAGTTCGCGGCATTCCAGCTTCTTATCTCGTTGATCTTTTTAAAACGGTACTTCTTTTTGCAAATTTTAAGCTCGTGCTCTAAAGTTCTGCATTTCTGTTCATTAGTTTCTGTTTAACTGCAGTAAAGGTAAGTTGAATACTGAAGTAAAAAAAATTGAAGATCAATTGATTTCATTGGTTTATAGAGTAATTAAATATATAAAATTAAACAAAAATAATGTCAGCCGAACAGTTGAAAAGATTGGCAAAGAAACAAGCGCAAACATTGTTAGCTAAAGACAATGTATTATTTGCTGCAATGAGAAAATCGCAAGAACCAATGGCACCGACTGATGAGCACATGGCAACAAATGAAGAGCTGATCGAAGAAAATCAACCAAGCATTGAGGATGATTGTTTCAATGACAGCTCAAGGGCCACAAGTGGTAGTGATAGGGAAAGTGAAGATGAAGAAATTAGTTTGTGCGAAGAACTTTTGAAATGGGCCACTCAATTTGGAGTTAGCTTTGCTGCAATTAATGCACTGCTTTTATTGTTGCGAAAATGCAATATTACAGTCCCAAAAGATGCTAGGACCATTTTAAAGACACCTGGCTCTGTAACGGAGAGAAAAGTTGGGGAAGGTACATACGTACACTATGGAGTGAAAAGCGGATTGACAGACTTTTTGGTTGTTAAGGATTGGAAATTGCCGAATTTGGTACTAGACTTTGGAATTGATGGCCTTCCCTTGTTTAAAAGCAGCTCCAAACAAGTTTGGCCAATACTAGCTAGTGTTGTAGACACAAGTTACGTTTTCCTTGTAGGCGTATATGAAGGAACTTCAAAGCCAAATTGCGCAGATGCTTTTTTGCAAGAGTTTATTTCCGAGTTAAAAGTTGTTATCCAAGAGGGTCTAGTTTTTTCTAATAACATTTACCAAATTATTGTGCGCTGTTTTGTAATGGATGCACCGGCAAAGTCCTATATTTTGGGAGCAAAGGGTCATAGCGGATACTTGTAGTGGTCGCTTGTAGGACTAGTTTTCAAAACAGCCTGAAAGTAGGCAATAGCTTTTTGTGTATCTGTATCGCGGGTATGCAGTACTTTTGCACCGACCAAAGTTAGATACGTCACAAATAGCATAACCTAAATGTATTATATTTATTAACTTTACGTCTATGTTTTTTATTATTAAATTTTTGTAGTTTATTCTATGTATTTAGCATGCCGTTCTTATATGTATTTTAATGTTAAATGTACTTTGTTTGTTATGTAGAATTGTTAGCGCCATCTAGGGGTGAGGTTCATGTTGGGCACAAAACAAACAGAAGATAAATCTACCCAACAATGAATTTCAAAGATTTGACAGACCCTTGTGAATGCCAAGGATAGGAGAAAAGAGATTTCCGGAAAATTAGATTTCTTCTAGGCCCAATTATTTCTTCTCCTCGTGGTCGTCAATGAGACAAGTTGTGCGTGAATAAGCTCCGCTAATTTATTTAAAAAAATAAAATAATTTAATAAAGTGCATAATAGTTAAAGTTATCAAGTGATTGCAGATTGCAAATATCTTTTCATGTGAGTAGCATTTATTTTCTCTCAGTGGAACAGTTAACGTTAAATGGTCGATTTTTTTTTGTCTTTAAAGTGCATTGCATTTCACTGGCCACATTGGCCACCCAAAACCATAACGACCTGGAGAAACAAACGACCCAAACTCTCCAAGACAGTGCCTACTTCATTAAGGGTAAATATTTTTATTAAATAAATCGAGTAATGTTAACGTAAATTTTCTAAGTTTTCGATTTTGATTTTCTTCTAATTTCAAAAT
>JBAMBL010000384.1:0-18880 GCA_037043405.1 Drosophila subquinaria | reverse complement strand
GTATTTCCAAATTGAAAGGGCAAATCAGTCGGGCAGCTGTGCCAGCCACACAAGTCGTACCAGCGCCCCTTTCCTATTCCGGGGGTTGTCGTCTCCCTCCGTGCGACACAGAAGTGTTTAATGGTGATTATTTGCGTTGGCCCACGTTCCGTGATCTTTTTACGGCAATATATATCAACAATCCAAGGTTGACTCCAGTTGAGAAATTGTATCATCTCAACACCAAAACAGCGGGTGAAGCCAACGATATTATCGCCAAATTTCCACTAACGAATGATGGTTTCGCATCAGCGTGGAATGCGCTCAGCGAACGATACGCTAACAAGCGGCTACTTGTCACGAGTCAGCTCAAGATTATTTTTAACCTGCCCTCGGTTAATAGCGAATCAGGTGCAGCAATAAAAGATCTTCATAGCACCATCCAACGTTGCTTAACAGCTCTTGAGCACTCCGAGATTTCCACTTCTTCCTCGTTCGCAGATTGCATTCTGGTTTTCCTGTGCACATCCAAGCTTCCTAAGCTTACTGTGTCTCTTTGGGAGCAATCCTTATCAAAGAGCGCCGGGATTCCGACTTGGAGCGATTTGGACTGCTTCCTTAATGAACGCTATCGCACCTTAGAGCAGATAGAGGATCTAAAACCTACTTCCAGCTCTCAGAGCGTTTCCAATTCATACTCCCGTAATAACGCAGGCTCTAAGAGGTTAAATTCTTTCGAGGCAAAGGTTAGCATGAAAAGCAAAACGTGCGATTTGTGCTCCAGGGAAAATCATCCTGTCCGCTTGTGTCCTCGTTTTTTGCAGATGTCTGTTAATGAACGGGCGACATTTATTAAGCAGAAGAAGCTCTGCCTAAACTGTTTCGCGAGAGGTCACCAATTGCGAAAATGCACGAGTGCGCACAATTGCTTTACGTGCAAGGGTCGCCACAACACTCTGCTGCATCGAGGCGAGGCCGCCTCTGTGACTTCCAATTCTGCGTCTACGTCAAGCGCGAATGCTGCTTCCAGGCAAATTTCGAATCCAAATATACAGTCCACTCCAACTCAGTCAACAGCAAATGTTCAAAATTATTTTGCTGCGAACAGCCTCGGCACAGAGGTCATAAATGTATGTCATTTGGGATCTACATATACCGCTCGTGCTCTGATCGACTCAGGATCTGAAGCCACTTTAACCCTCTAACACGTAAGACTGTCTTGAGACACTTATTACATTATTTACATTTGCGCAAAAAGTAAGAGCTTTTTCATAATTTAAATATTTAACGGCAGTTAATAACAAACGCCAGATTTCGTGTAGAAGCTTTAAAAGCTCTCAGAAGCTTTTAACGGTACTTTTTATTTTGATTTGCACAGAACAAATTTTATTTCGCGCTTGAAATTTGACCTGCTGCAAGTTGTGTTTTGTTCTGCTAGTAAAAGTAAATATATTAAACAAATTCAGCTCATTATTTTTTTTCGTGAAAGGTATGTTTATTTACTATTGAAATCAAGTTACAGATTTGCAAATATATAATAGACATGCGTTGTAGCAATGAAATAGTGATAAGTGCCTCGAGACACTTTTGGGGCTTTAAGTGAACTTTTGTTGCACGCAGCTATTTCACAACTACTTGCAATTGCTGGAGCAGTTGCTGGAGTTGTTTGAGTCAGTCCCGTCGGATGAGGAACTGTCAAGCATATCAAATGACGACGAGGACGACGATTTTAATGTGGTGGAAGCTCTCACATATGCATTAGAGGATGCTGACACTGTATCATTCATAGACAATAATGCTGAGAATGTACCAAATAATGCTCAGGAATCTGAGCCTTCCCGAAAAACCAGGAAAAGACCTCGATCACCATTGCCAATTATTGAAGATTCAGCATGCATACCTTTGCCGACTTCTGGCGGCTTCAATGGTGTTGGTAAGAAAATATAGTTGCGATGTGTTATATTAGTGACTAATTAATTTATATGCATGTAGGTATTGAATCAATAACAAAGGAACCGAGTAAGATTCTGTGGCGAGAGCAATGTATGCAGATGCATGTCAACAATATAGCATTTCAGGGAGACTTTTCGCTGCCATCTGAAATAATGGAGCTCAAAGCTCCATTAGAGCTCTTTTGCTATTTCTTCAATGCAGAAATCATGAAAATGATCGTGGACGAAACCATGCGGGCAGCTTTAACCGACAATATAACAAATAAGTTCAAAATTAACAATGACGATATACACCACTACATCGGTATTATGATTTACATGTCCATTTATCGCTACCCGAATCTGAAGAGCTACTGGGCAAAAAACGCTTTTGGGCCCATACAAACTTGCATGCCACGGAGCAGATTCGAGGCAATCAAGAAGTACTTTTCACTGCGCGATGAGAGCGATCGAATCAAAAAGGGGGAACCAGGCTACGATCCACTGTTCCGCACGCGAAAATTAGTCGACTGTCTCAATCAAAGGTTTGACTCCGTGCCAAAGCAACCCCGCCTTTGTGTCGACGAACAAATGTGCAGCACAAAAATGAAGCACCACTTGCGCCAGTACATGCCAAATAAGCCGCACAAGTGGGGCATTAAGCTATTTGTATTGTGCGATTCATTTGGCTATGCATACCGCTTTGAGATATACTGCGGTGCAGGTGATAATGTGATCTTGCCTGGTCAGCCAGATCTTGGTGCTTCGGCCAACATTGTTGTGCGTTTAACACAAACCGTTCAAAGTTTCAAGAACCACATCATTTACTTTGATAACTTTTATACATCGCTGCCTTTGATGGTTTATCTACGTGCGAAAAGTATTTATAGCCTTGGTACGGTGCGAATAAATCGTATCCCTGATTGCAAGCTGCCAAACGATAGTACGCTCAACAAAATGCCAAGGGGTTTTTCGACTGAGTACGTAGGCTCCTCATATGGAGTTGTAATGGTCAGTTTAAGAGAGCATGACAACTTTTGCAAATTAAAGCATTATTAGTTGCACACGTCTCTTAAATCATGCTCTTATCAGCAAAAGCTTTAGTCTATGATAAGCTTCGCATGGTAAGCCGACGCACGGTAAGAACACGAAGCGCGCGTTGAGTTAAAAGATAAGCTCAAATTGGTAGATTCGGCAGCTTTCACTCAATTACATGTGATTATAAGCTCAAGATCACCTCATTATGCCGCTACCTCGGTTTTTGCTATGTCTGCACATTGGCGCAAGAGGGACGGATAATTTGAGTCATTGTGTTCTGCCTTTAGTTTTACCCAAAATGCAGCTTGTTGCTAGGCGAATGGATTGGCATTGAAATCACCTCGGTCATTGCTAGAGGAGAGCATAAACTAATTGGAAGTGTCGGTGACAAATGTTGGAAAGTTGTTCACTCAAAGTGAAGTAAAAGCTAACTTAACGTAAAATAAAATTAAAAGGCAACTAGCACAAGCTAGACCAGCCCAGTGCTATTAAACCCTGGATTCCGGAGATTACCAAGGAAATCTACCAAAGAGCAGTCTGTCTGGTAGGAGTAAATCCGTAATTAAGTCTTCCGACTTAACCATGAATATTTTTTTTTCTTATGCAACACAGTACTCCCCAAGCCTATTGGCAGACGGTAGATTTTTGGCCGTGGCCACACAGAGCCAACCTATCATCCCTGTTGTAAAGCATTTCTATTATATCCCGGGTGTTTCGGACGACCAGAGAGCAAAATAGCTAACTACGTGGGAGTCACACGTGGAGAACAGGAAAACGGAAGAGGTTCTCGGGCCTTTTCCAGTGGCTCTTAAACTTCTGCCACTACCGCTCTAATCCCACACCGCTGGACTAAGCAGGCCTTTCCATGCCACATTAGGCCACATTGGTGTTACAAGGAATATATATATATATAAATCATGTGCGGCTAGTGTAATAATTGAAGTGCTCAAGAGTTCTTTTTTTTTCCGTATAAACTCAAATTCGGCCAGCCCGATTCAAGTTATGTGGTGGTGATCATTGACTCTCCTAGCCTGCACATCCACATTTTTGACTGCATAATTTCATGGACTTGCGTCACTGTAAATTCAAAGTAGCTCTCAAACTGTATTCTCGCTCGTAATATAATTTTTTTTTATCCATTTTTTTTTTAATCAACATATGCTGAATAGATTTATAATGACTTATATATATAATTTTTAGTTAATTTCTATATCTCGGTATTTTCTTTAATTAATTATAATATTTCCAAGTTATTACCAACGTGGTCATGATCAAAACAAAATCCTATGGGTAACTGTACTTCACAATTAATTTTTATTTGATAAGTGCATAAATATATTTACTCATTGAACCTTTTTCTACAGAAACAAAAAAAAACAAATACACCTCTCGTCATCCTTGAGCTCAACGATTGCGGAGTGAGTACACAACTAAACAAAGAATCATTAACAAAACAAAAAGGAAAGAAAATTGTAAGTTAATATGAACCATTACTTAAATATTATATTATGCACATACACCGCAAATGCAGACTTAAAGGAATGTTTGTAACAATTAAAGTGAAAGCGAACCTGAATTATATTTTCTTTGATCTGCCCCTCGAACATGAATGGTTAAAACTTAATAATGAATGATGTTTAATTTGTAATTCTAAAATTGTACTGTACCCACACCGTTAAGAATGAACATGTCAACTAATGAAATTGTTAATGAATTATTAAATAGCAGTAATCAATATTAAAAAATATGTTCTAAATTTATTTGTTTGTTCGTCCTGAGTAGAGTGTGAAGGTAACCTGGATAATGTGATATATAAAGTCTATTATAGGGTCAATATTGACATAACGGTAGGGAGGGTATAGAAGATTGGAGATCAACATCATAAGATTTCCTTGTTTCCGAAAAAGGTGTAACTATAGGTCCGTCGGGATCAGAACCTGATATTTATTCCATTCCCCGTATTAGCATATTTCTTTATGTTCCTTCTGAGCATTAGATCTTAATTTCTTAAATAACAAAGTGTACCTAAAATGTATGTCAATGTGTGCTCATGGATAACAACAGGAGAGTAGAGAAGAACCCCGACAATCCGGCGAGCTAGTTAGAGCATAGCTAGAGGTACACAATTCGAAATCCAGCCATGTATCTGTTGCCTCGTCAATTTTCCGTATGCTTATAACACCAGTATATTTAGGCACAGCACCCTGCACATTACAGAGTCGAAATTACTAATGTGCTGTGGAAAGACAGCAAGGCTGTTCGCTTTTTGTCGACTTATGTGGGTGTTAAGCCATTTGCACGGACAATTCAGCGTGAAGGAACAACAAAGGCTCCTCGTTTCGATAGAAAGTCTAAGCGACAAATCGAAATTGATTGCCCCCAAATTGTTCATGAATATGGATGGACTAATGGGCCGCTATCATATCAGAGCCAAAACTCGGGATGCAGCGACTCGGATTTTTTACCACTTAATTGATATGGCAGTCACCAACCCGTATATTTTATACAGACATATAGAAAAGGAGAACGCGAGCAAGGAGAAATTGCTCCAACTCCCGGATTTTCGCGAAACTCTTGCTGAAGGGCTAGTGACACTTAGAAGCAAAAATTTACCACATGCAGCAAGCTTGCAACGTTTTCAACCTGCAACGCTGCTAGGGTCAAGTGAATACCTTATATGTTATATTATAGAGAGTTATTTTTTGCACTTGAAAATCATGGTGTTACAGTTTTAATTGTAGCTCTGCTATTTTACGAAGTCCTGAAAGTCAACGAATATTTTACCGCAGGTTTTCACTTTGCTCGTGTTGCAAATAAGAATACATTTTAAATCTTTATCAAGTGAAATGTACGTCAAATTTTAAAGAAAATTAAGATGGAAAACAAAATTAAAGGTATCTATTTATATTATAAGGTCATCATGAACTACTTGTTTTATGTGATTTAACTTTGTTTTATGTGCTTCTGTAAAGTGATGTTTTTTAGCATTTCTAACCTAAAAATTGTTGTGTTCCGTGGTAAAAAAGAAAAGTATGATTGCTTGTAGTTGGTTGTAAATTATATTAACGCAATGTTAATTGTCAATATAAATATAATGAGATGGTATTAATATTTTTTGCCCATTATTGCCTCTTTTCGTGAAATATCACATGTTGCAAGTGTGTATTTATGCGCAAAAATTGAAAAATAGTTTTCGGCGTCAGATGATAAAAAACAAAAATAAGTATAAATTCTATTTTAGCCTAACTAAATTGTATGTCAAATTTTAGGTCTCTAGCTATACATTTAGATTTGTTAAAATATTTTACACTTTTTCTTATATGGCCCGCGGTCTAGATTTTTTCTCAGGCTTTATATATGGTATGCCCATTAAGTGTACCAAGTTTCAGGTCTATAGCTACATTATTATAATTTCTGTCAACATTATTGCGGCATTGTGAAAGTGAAAAAAAATTTTGGCCCCCCCTGCTTGAAAAGCTGCCGACGCCCTTGGTTGTAAGCACTGTAAAATTTCGCAAACACAGTGCATTTGCACAAAATGTAATTTGCATTTATGCTGCACAGCTAACAAAAAAATAAAATGCAGCTTTGAAACTTGAAAACGACTTTTTTACACTCAAAGCCCTAAGAGTGTCTTAAGGCACGTATTCACTTTTTCTCACCTTACAGGTAAACGAATGCTTTTACGCACTTTCTGAGTGCATATTTGAGTTTAGGAGCCACAATTCATTTAAGAAAAAATTATTTTAATAAATTATTTCCATTATTTTGGAAAGTAGCCTTAGAGGGTTAATTTCTGAACGATTATTCCAAACGATTAAGTTGCCATTCCAATCCGTACACGCGCAAGTCTCAGGGCTCAATCAGGCGATTGCAGCATAAACTCAAAATCTATGCCATTTCCATATTGGCTCTCCGACGAAACCGAGATTGCGTATCGAAACTTCAGCGTTTGTTTTTCCTCAATTGGCAGGTAATCTGCCTTCATACACAATCCCACAAAGTTCATTGAAGAATCTCCCAACTATCGAGCTAGTCGATCCATCGTTCTATCGTAGTTCGCAGATTGATGTTCTCATCGGAGCGGATATCCTTCCATCCGTGATTTTAAGCGGCTCCTATCCGAATATCTGCGGTTCACTCCTTGGGCAGGAAACAGTTTTCGGCTGGATCCTTACCGGCCCAGTTTCAAAGATCGTGCCTAATTCCATTTCCTCTTTCACAACGCGAATTTCGGTCAGTGAAGGAGCGAAGCTCGATAGTCTTCTCTCCAAATTTTGGGAGGTGGAGGATATTCCTACTAAGTTGATCAAGGAGGCTGATTCCTTCTGTGAATCAAACTTTGTTCGAACGACTTCACGGAACGTATGTGGCAGATATGTGGTCACTCTTCCATTCCGAAATCCTAACAATATCGATTTGGGTCATTCTAGATCAATTGCGCTTGCTCAATTCCTCAAAAACGAGAGTCGTTTATCCAGAAACGTCCCTTTAAAAGAGCAGTACAATTCCGTGCTCCAAGAATATCTCGATTTAGGTCACATGAAACCAGTTTCTCCACATGGCTACTCCGCCAAATGCAATTTCTATTTGCCACACCACGCTGTCTTTAAACCTGACAGCACCACGACTAAAGTTAGAGTCGTTTTCAATGCATCTTGTCCATCCTCAAATGGCAAGAGCCTGAATGATATCCTTTATCCAGGACCCATTCTTCAGTCCGATCTCACTATGCAGATTCTTAAGTGGCGATACTTTCGGTATGTCTTCAACGCTGGCATCACGAAAATGTATCGTCAAATCCTGGTGGACCCCGAACACACTCCGTTTCAACGAATTCTTTTCCGAAAGGCAGATGGCGAGATCGGAGACTATGAACTAAGCACAGTCACTTTCGGAGTGAATTGTGCCCCATTTCTGGCACTCAGAGTCCTCCGGCAACTCGCCCAAGACGTGAGCTTGCAGTATCCTCTCTCAAGTAGCGTCATTTCCGATTGCATGTATGTCGATGACGTCCTCGCAGGGACACATACAAGGGAAAGCGCAATTACGACGATTGCGGAACTTCGTGAGGCGTTAGACAGCGCTGGCTTTCCGCTCAGAAAATGGACTTCCAACTCCAAGGGCGTCCTCAAGGATATCCCTAAAGAGCACCGGCTGTGCGAGGAGTTCCTGGAAATTGAGGATTCCAGCACTGCGAAGACCCTGGGCATACGCTGGCAGGCCCATACGGATGAGTTCTTTTTCATGCCGTCGGAAGTTCTCCATTAGGATTCCTACACGAAGCGGGAAGTCCTCTCCCAAATTTCCAAACTGTTCGACCCAGCCGGGTGGCTGGCGCCTTTCGTCATCCGGGCTAAGATTTTCATGCAGGAAATCTGGCTCAAAGAATTGGAGTGGGATCAGCCTTTGCCAGTTGATCTCATCAATAAATGGCAGGAATATCTTAGGAGCTATCCTGCTCTAAGGAATATACGCATCCCAAGATGGCTACAGTTCCAGCCCCAGATGAAACTGCAGTACCACGGGTTCTGCGACGCGTCGGAGCGGGCGTACGGGGCAGCGATCTACGTCCGCGTTGAAGTCGCCAACAAAGTAACCACCCATCTCCTCACAGCAAAGACTAGGGTTGCTCCTGTCAAGTCTCTGTCGCGGTTCTATTGGCTGAACTATCCTCAGCACTTCTCCACCAACTTCCAGCTGTCCAGTTCGAAATGTTCTACTGGACAGACTCAACGATCGTGCTGGCCTGGCTGAACAAACCACCGTGCAAATGGACAGCTTTTGTGGCCAACAGAGTAGCAAAAATTACGCAAGTCAGCGATTCGGGCAAATGGTCACACGTTCGATCCGAGCACAACCCGGCTGATCTAGCCAGTAGAGGAGTCCTGCCACAAGAGCTTATAGATAACGCTCTGTGGTGGCATGGGCCAGAATGGCTCCACCTGGCTCAGGAACAGTGGCCAATTTCGTCTGCTTCTATCCCAGACACTTGCGTCGAGCAGCGCACTAGTGTAACCTCGCGAAAACGCCTTCGACTCCGGACTTTCTTGGCAGGTTTTCTGATTTCCACAGAGCGCTTCGCGTTACTGCCGTTTTATAAATGGATGCCGGGATTCGTCCTCTCCACGTCCAGTTGAACTCAGCTCCAATGAACTATCCATAGCTCAGGAGCAACTTTGCATCCTCACTCAGCGGAGAGAGTACGCAAAGGAGTACGGCTGTTTGTTCACAAAGCAGCAAATTCCTGTCTCAAGTTCTGTTAAAAACTTGAACCCTTTCCTTGACAGCAAAGGTGTCTTGAGGGCATGCGGACTCGTGAGGGCATCCCAATCCTTGAATTATGATGAGAGCCAGCCAATCATTATCCTCTACTCATCCATGTTTGAAAAACTTTTGGTCCGTTTCACCCACCGCATATCCTTGCATGGGGGAAACCAACTAGTTATGCGCCTTATCCGATCCAAGTTCTGGATTCCAAAACTCAAGGTCCTAGTCAAATCCATAATCAATTCCTGCAAGGTCTGTGTAATTTACCGCAAGAGGCTACAGACACAAATGATGGGGGACTTGCCCACGGAGAGAGCAACTTTCTCAAGACCCTTTACACATACAGGCGTCGACTTTGCTGGCCCCTTCGAGGTCAAGAATTATACCGGCCGCGCATGCTTGATCACAAAGGGCTACGTTTGCGTTTTTGTGTGCTTCAGCACAAAAGCCATCCATCTCGAAGCCACTTCCGACCTCACCACCGAGAAGTTCCTGGCTGCCTTCTCCCGATTTGTGGCTTTTCCGAAGCTGTCCCAAGCGCATGCACTCCGACAACGGCAAAACCTTTGTCGGGGCGGAAAAGGTTCTGTCGCAAGATTTCCTCGAAGCGATACGAGCTGGGGTCATATCCAAACACAGCCATCAAAGCCTCTCCTGGCATTTCAATCCACCGAGCGCCCCACACAAGGGCGGACTATGGGAAGCAGGGGTTAAAAGTTTCAAGGCCCTGTTTTACAAGTCCACATCCACGGTCAAATATACGTTCGAAGAGCTTTCAACTCTCTTGGCAAAAATCGAAGCTTGTCTGAACTCTCGAACGATTTCTCCAATGTCGGAAGACTCTACTGACCTGTTGGCTTTAACTCCAGGCCATTTCCTGACAGGAGGGCCACTTATTTCTGTATCCGAACCAGAAATCAATTGAAAGGCCACTTCCATCCTGAATCGCTGGCAGCGTCTTAAGGCTCTTCACCAACAATTCTGATTCCGATGGAAAAATGAGTACCTTAAGGAGCTGCATAAGCGAACCAAATGGCAGTTACCATCTCGTAACTTGCAAGTCGGTGACATGGTTGTCGTTAAGGAGGACAACATTCCAGTGAACGAATGGCGCCTTGGTCGCATCATCAGGAGGCCCGTCGCGAAGTTGATTCTCCTTCCTATGGAGGACAGTATTCCAGGGCCGTCTTCATCCGAAGACCCGTCTCAAAGTTTATCCTAATTTTAAGAGAGCAACCTGCCTGTGCTGTCCTACTAACCTCCGTGTATTTTCTGTCAAGATTTTTTCGTCCACACTTAATATATCTTCCACTATTTTTTAGTTTCCAAACACGCACGATGCCAGCACGCAAATCCACTCAGTATGCCCGCCCCATCGGAACAAACTCATTCCGGTGCCGAGTTTGTCGAGGAGTGCACGCCCTGCGAAAGTGCCAGCGTTTCCTGCGGCTGACGGCAGAGAAGCGCCTTCGAGCAGTGCTTGTCAACAAGTACTGCCCCAACTGCCTGGCCCACCAGCACTCCGGGCAATCCTGCCGCAGCAACGGGCGTTGCAAAAAGTGCGACGGAGACCACCACACTTTGCTCCACTTCAAGGAAGTGCGTGAGGCTCGCCCCTCAAGACGAGAAACCACGCCGCGAACGTCGTCAGAGCCACGATCTCCTTCACCACCAGCATCTCGGCGACGATCTCCCTCACCGCCAGCATCTCGGCGACGATCTCCCTCCCCTCCAGCATCTCGGCGTCAGTCTCCTTCGGCACCTCGCACAGACGCACTGCGGACGTCGCTCACGTCACTGCTCCAGCACAAGGCTGTAAGCATCCTGCCGACGGCACTAATTTTGCTGGACAACGGGGTAAAGACGTTCGAGGCACGAGCTCTGATCGTCCCGTGCAGTCCGACCAGCCGCATCAGCGCATCTCTGGCAAATGCCCGCGGGCTATCCGTCACCCGCGTTGGTGCGGAAGGCGTCTGCACTGCGGTTCTCCGATCGAGAACGTCCAACTTCGTGCGAGAAATCCTCTTGCAAGTTGATTCCCAACTATGTTGTCGCACTCCTATGAAGCAAGTTGAGCGTGACGTTCCGGAGCAATTCAAGAGCGTGGTCCTCGCTGACGATCACTGGTTTCGCCCTGCCACGGTCTCGCTGGTGCTTGGTGCCGACGTGTATCCTCACATTATCCAACCCGGGATTCTACCGAGCACCAACGGTCTGCCAATGGCCCAAAACACGGCTTTTGGATGGGTGCTATCCGGCACATGTGGCCAGTAAATCCACTTGCAATACATTGCAAGGGGGGAGTATGTCGAAGCCAGCTGTTTATTATACATACATATGTTAAGTTTCCGAAATGTAAATAACACATGTAAATAACATTAACGCTAGCATTAGCATTCCACTTACATATGTATGTTACTCTCCATATGTTATGTTACTTGACATGTACTCTCTTTCACTTACATAAACATATAACATTAATTACACATATGTACACACTTATGTTCTTTCCCACCGCCACAGCACACGAAGTGCAATTCCAAGTGAAAATAAAGTTTCAATATTTAAAGTTAAAAATGCCTCTAATTCGTTTCGACACCACCACTACAATCATATACTTTCTTCTATATTTGTTAGGTGTGTCTTTAATAGACCAATATTGAAGTTAATCCGATTTACATATTGTAGAACATATTGTCCTTTACCTGTTGTAATTTTGTTTTCAAAATACTAACTGTTTCTCTCGAGAAATTAGTACTTTGGATTGATTTCAAAGCTTTTTCTAACCCCAGTATGTTCTCAGTGTATTCCTTTAACTTTATATTATGATTGAACTGCTAATATCCCATTATTAACCTTGCCTGTCCAAGGTCAAACTTTGCTGTTTGTTCCTCCCTCCTTATTTCTGTTATGGTCATATCTTGTCCCCAGGTCATGGTGATTCTGAAAAATAATAATTAGACCACGTACTTTAAACTTTGTCACAAAAAAAAATGTGCGTAACAGGCAGAAGGAGGCGTAACAGACCCCATTAAGTATATATATTCTTGATCAGCATCAACAGCCGAGTTGAAATAGCCATGTCCGTCTGTCCGTCTGTCGTCCGTCTGTCCGTCTGTAAGAGCGCCTAGATCTCAGAGACTATATGAGCTAGAGACTTCAAACTTGGTATATAGGTGCGCCTATATTGTAAGCAGATCGAGTTTGCTTTAGATTTTGGCCACGCCCCCTTAAACGCAAACAAATTAGAAAATATTAAATTATAAAGACAATTTTGAAGATAGACATTCCTAAACAAGCATATACGAAGATAATATTACTCTCCACATTTACTGAAAATTTCATAGCGATCGGATAATAAACAGCGAGGATATTGAACAACTAAATTTTCCTTTATTTGCCATACCTTAACAGCAACAATAACAACAACAACAATCACAACTAGATAACAATTACATTTGACTTACAGTCCGGTAACAATGAAATCTATAATTCGACAGTTGTTATTCAAGAGTGTCAGTGGCGCAATGTGCTGAGAGTCCATTTTTTGAATAAATTATCAGTTCGGGTTCCGGGTTCAAGTCCCGGCGCGGACAAAACTTTTTTTAGACCCCGTACTTTAAAAAAGTAAAGGGGTCTATTAACTTTGTCACAAAAAAATACGAGCACCGCTCGACTGTAGCACCGCCGACTAGTTTTTTAAATATTTAAATAATTTGTTAGTAGATGGTCTTTAAAGGTTTTTTTTAAGTTATTCAATTTTAAGAGGGTGTAGGCAGAAATCTTAACTGCAAAATAAAGAATCGCTGTAGCCTTAACACATGTGCATTTTGTCATATTCTAATGGTAGTATTCGGTGGCCTAGTGTGATAAGCTTCCGTTTGCAATTTTCGGGGGTCGCGGGTTCAACTCCCAACGAAACAACTTTTTTTAAAAATTGTTTTTTATTAGCGGACTAGTAGAGCATTAGTCGTGGGCTCAACTCCCGGCTTGGACAGACGTTTTATTTTGTTTTAAGATTCATTAATATTTTCCATTTTTACATCAATTCAATGTTAATATTTGGTTTTTTTTTTGGTTTATTATGAAGAGGTGTGGGAAATGCACTTATCGCTGTCTCGCATTCTCTAATACTTAAATCAATTTATTTCGTGCATTTATTTTAAGCGTCTGTTAAATCTGATGATGTGCTTTAATAAATCATTTATAATATCTTTAATGTAAATGTATCATCAATATATTTAGGTGAAATATATGTATATTAGGGTGTCCCTTATTTGGTCAAAGTCAATATTTTTAAACGCATACGGGCTAGTTCTGTTCATTAGGTCCTAAAGCACTCAGAAATAAATTTTTACCTCAATCGGAGTATGATAACCCGTGCCGACTTGGATCGGAAAATTTAAAGATTATATGGGACAAAAAAAAAATTTTTTTTTTTTTTTAATTTTTTATTTTTTTATTTTGTTTATTAGGTCCTAAAGAGCTCAAAACCAAGTTTTCACCTTAATCGGAGTACGATAACCCATTCAAATTTGCATTGAAACATGAAAAAACAGTATTTTAACACTGATTATACATTTTTCGATGATTTTTCATGTTTCGATGCAAATTTGAATGGGTTATCGTACTCCGATTAAGGTGAAAACTTGGTTTTGAGTTCTTTAGGACCTAATAAACAAAATAAAAAAATAAAAAATTAAAAAAAAAAAAAATTTTTTTTTTTGTCCCATATAATCTTTAAATTTTCCGATCCAAGTCGGCACGGGTTATCATACTCCGATTGAGGTAAAAATTTATTTCTGAGTGCTTTAGGACCTAATGAACAGAACTAGCCCGTATGCGTTTAAAAATATAGACTTTGACCAAATAAGGGACACCCTAATGTATATACTAAAATATTTTAATTATGTAGCGACTTTTAATATTTTATTTTAAGCAGTGTTTTCTTTTGCATAGTAAGTACGGGGTCTCCGACAGTCGAGTATGCTCGACTGTAGCACCGCCGACTTGTATTTATTTGACACGTCAGTTTTTACGTCTTTTAATATTCGACTTGTGTATTTTCTGTTCTTTCTCCTGTCCTTTTTTACCTGTTGTGTAGAAAGCCTAGGTGTTAGTTTGCTACGTCTGTTTTCTTTCCTGAATACTGTGTCACCAGGGTCTACCACTATCGGGTCCGATCGATCTTCATTCAATTTCTCAATGATAGTCTCTTTTTGGTGCTGCATTTTTGTTACTACGTTTGGGTGAATCTTCTGCTTAAATTCGTTTAGTCAAGTAATCGTGTTCATCGTTAAAAGTAACAGTGTTATTAAATATGTGTGTTCGTCCAGTGAATAATTCGAACGGGGGTAATTTCGTTGTTGAGATGAATTGCGTTATTATATGTAATAAACGTTTCTGACAAAATCTTTCATTTTAATTCTTTCATTTTAATTCTTATTTAATTTAAATAATTCAATTTATTTATATAATAATTGATATTGTCAAGCTTAAAAAAATTTAAAAGTTATTGGCGCGGCAAACAAAAAATGTTTCTCGACAACTCTAAATTCAAAAATTCGGACAAAAAATGTGACATTATTCTCATGGCATCGGACGCCAGTGAATTGAGCGATGATTTCATTTCACTCAAAATTGTTCAGGTGATTGGACTGTGGCACGGAGAAATGAAATTGACGTGAAAGTCAAGTGAAAGAGATTTCTGTGGCATGCCTGTATATTAGGATGGCCTTTTTAAAAAAAATTTTTGATATCAATGAGCGCCGGGCTGAAAAATATTCGTTTTCACCCCTAGAATACACCTGCAAAATTTGAGCCCGATCGGAGTTCATTTGATGGACCCGAAAACGGGTCAAAGGTCACCCCAAGCCATTTGTATGAAAAAAATCAGTTGTTGTATGGAAAACTTTTTTGTTTCTTAAGATATCTCTACGAAACTTACTACACTTTTTGAACACTATTTGATTAAGAGATCAACAGGGGCGTTTCTTAATTGGATGCTAACAAATGACGTCCCTGCGTTTTTTAGCACTGGCGAAATCGAATTTTAACGATTTTTACGGCTATAAAATGAGCAGGGTATTAGCCTCGAACTTTGATACAACTTCCTCCAACACTGGTTTCGAACGAGGTGCCTGCATTGTGTATTGGATGATCTTCTCGGTCGAAATCTGATCTATCTTGGATGCCGTCATCACATTTATAAGATCGTACTCAAGGCTGTCTTTGAGAAAAAGTTTGGAAAAAGCAGTGGACCCGAAACTTAAATTTTTAACAGATTTCCGGATATATGGCCAAAGATAAATCAAACTGAGTTTCAACACTGTTTGGAAGATAAAAGTGTTGAAGCAAAGATTTCTCTAAATGATTGCGAAGATCTCAAAGGGTTTTGTCGAGCAAAGCTTAAGCTTCCACAGATTTCTAGCGACTACAATGAGCTTTTAGAACTGACAGTGGTATTTCTTGGCGAAAATGTTGGTGCTTTTCGGACTTGTGGGGCGACATCTCATGCAAGATTTATGGCAAAGGCAATTTATGGCTTTAAAATCTTCCATTTCCAACATTCGAGACGAATCAATATTTGTAGTTAAGCTCTACATAAAGGCTTGGTTTTAATGTACCAATGCTATTGCATGTCCCAATCAGGACTTAAGATTTTTGCAAGCAGCTATCGAATTTTCAAATATCGTTACAATCGTCTCTGAAACAATTGCTAATAATATGAAAAATCACTTGTGGTACTTAACACCTGATGTAGTGGGCTTAGCATTTTTTGACCCGTAAGTATCGATACAAGAAAAAAGATATATGGTTAAAAGACTTAAAGCAATGGAACCTGCAGTGCCATTTAATAATTACAGACAAATTTCTGACGTCAAAAATATTATAAAATGCAGCCTATGTGATTTTGTGTCATACAAAACCAAAAATCTTTTGTCCAGTTTCGAGCTTCAAGCTGATTTCCTCGAGGTTGATCCTTCCGAATGGAATGATAATAAAAATTATCAAAGTGCTTCTAGGTTCTTCAAGAACCTTTGTGTAGTCAATGATGTTGCTGAGCGCGGAGTAAAGTTTATGAAAGATTACAACAGAATTTTAACACGCGATAAGTCAGAGGCACAGCTCATTTTACAAGTTGTTGAGCTCTATAAACAAAATTAAAAATTAGTTAAATTCTAAAATCATTTTCATTTTTATGTATCTCTGTGATTTACTTTTAATGTCCTTATTTAAATAAGAGAAATAAATCTGAGCATTGAAAATATATTAAATAAAATAAAATTTGTTTTTTTTTTCTTAGTTTGTCTAAAAAATCTCTAAGAAATCTTGTACCAAGCTCATTTTCCACCCGATTGTTCCTATGGAAGCTATAGGATGTAGTAATCCGATATTGAATAAATTGGGTCGAAATGTATTTACCATAATAACACACAAAAATAGACACAAAAATGTGTGTCACACAACTAATTTTTCACCCGATTGTTCCTATAGAAGCTATAGGATATGGTAGTCCGATTTCGACCAAATTTGGTCAGATTGTAGGAGACAGTCCTAAGCATACAATCTGTGAGTTTGGTTCAGATATCTCCAGAAACAAAAAAGTTCTTCTTACTAAAGGTGATTTTCACCCGATTGTTCCTATGGAAGCTATAGGATATGGTAGTCCGATTTAAATAAAACTTTGCCAAAATGTATATAGTAATAAATTATTAGCATGTAGTAAGTTTCGTAGAGATATCTTAAGAAACAAAAAAGTTTTCCATACAACAACTGATTTTTTTCATACAAATGGCTTGGGGTGACCTTTGACCCGTTTTCGGGTCCATCAAATGAAATCCGATCGGGCTCAAATTTTGTAGGTGTATTCTAGGGGTGAAAACGAATATTTTTCAGCCCGGCGCTCATTGATATCGCCAACTTGAAAAAACTCCATACAAGCCGCGGCCAGGCTACTGTATATTGTTTGCAAAAATCTTCGAAAAGATTTGAAGAATATTCTGCCCCCTGGTCGCACACAAGTTACTTCGGAATACCATATAAGCTTACAAAATGCTTAATTGCCTTAAGTATGCTCAAGCTATCTCTTGACCGAATGGTATATCCCGCTGCGAATTTTGAAAATTTGTCAATGATTGTGACTATTGACTTCCCGTTAATTGTATATAACAGTTCAAAGCCGACAGTCAATCAGTGAAGACGTATTTGCGGAGTTTCAATTCATAAATCTCTCTCACACTCACTTTCGCTCTCTCGCTTATCTACGACTAAAGCACTTATCGCGTGATTCAATCTACAAACAAATTTACGCACAAAAGGGAACACAAAATCTAACAGTAGTTTGGAAAGAACTGTAACACCATGGACAGGGGCGATCCCCCTGATCGCCAAAAGGCAATCAGAACTCAGCTTGTGACACCTAATCAAATTGGAGCATTATTTTCACCTGGACCAAAATATTTAATTATATCACGGAACAATGAAAAAGAAAAACAATTCAACCTTTCACCATTTATAATAAAAAAAATCATTGACAGTGGTGGACTGGAGGACCTGTTATCTCATGTCATACTTTGAGAAGCGGAGATCTACTTGTCCAAACTAAAAACGAAATACAAGCCCAAAAGCTAATGAAAATGTCATTATTCACATCCAACATACCCGTTACTGTTACTGAACACCGACACTTAAACTACAGTAGAGGAGTTATCTATTGCAATAACCTTCGAAATGTCTCAGAAGATGAAATACTATCAGAACTGAAAACATCGAATATTACAGCAGTGAAAAAAATAATGAGAAAAATAGAAGGAGAGCTTACAGAAACTGGCCTACACATACTAACATTTGCCTCGACTACACTCCCAGATCACATAATGATTGGTTATGAAAAAACAAACATACGTCCTTACATACCTACACCACTCAGATGCAACAACTGCCTCCGCTTTGGTCATACATTTAAAGTATGCCAAATCAAAAAACTTGTACCAAATGCGGCCTGCTACACCACACTAAAGAAGACAACAACGAAACCTGCTCAAACAATAACAGCTGCATCAACTGCAAGATAAACAAATTGGAACATAACGGTCACTCTTCAATAGATAAGAAGTGCCCAATATAAAAAAAACAACAAGAAATTATCGCGATTAAGATCATCGAAAAAGTAAACAACAAAAAGGCATACGAAATATACAACCAAAGATATCAGAACAATTATCAAACCTATGCCGATGCTACGAAACCCACACCAAACACAACTCCAAACGCTAACACCGCTGAATCAAACAACCCCACAACCAGCAGCCCCACCCGCAAGACCATAAACTACGATGACCTGGAAAATCTGGTAACTCTTACCCCGCCCCCCACTAAAGAACCATACTTACCTAAAAATCAAATAACTCGAATCTTACCCCGAAACACCAAAAAAAGAGTTTTAAGAGAATTAAAAAACAAATTAAAAAATAAATCTAAGAAACAAGCTGAAACTGATGACAGCTCCGACAACATGGAATATCAGTTATGTTATGTTGTTATTGTAATGGGGAAATCTGCACTGCGACCCTTTGGATCTATTGTGCCCCCTTCTGAGCCTATAGCTCGTCCATCAACCCTAGTTCTCGCACGTATTCGAGAGTTTTTACCGGGTTGAG
>JBAMBL010000383.1:0-40874 GCA_037043405.1 Drosophila subquinaria | reverse complement strand
GTGATTGAAAATGCTATGCTACATCAGAGTATTTTTTTTTGCTGCCGCTATTGCTCTGATTTCGATCGGCTCTGAAGCACAGCAGAGAGCACAAAAACAAAACGGTTATTCTTCTGCTCTGCTTTGTAGCACAGGACGTCGGAGTACAGAGTAAAAGCATCAGCAAAAAATGTGCGGCTGACTATTTGTAGTTGTAGTAAGAGCGCAAGCATCGACAGCTAGATGCAAGCTGAGCGAACGAAAATTATTTTTGTGCTTATGCGAGAGAGCATATGCATTCTTTATCTCTTTCCCTTCTGTTGTTGCTATCGTTTCTGCTTCGTAGTCGCTCTTTGTAGTTGCTCTCTAAGCAGTAAGTATTTTTTCTAAGTATTTTGCCGCATATCAGATTTTACCGCTATATATTTTATTTATTTTCCAATAGTGTCTTTACTAAATATATATATACATGAAACATATTACAAAAATAAAACATTAAATTTCAAACATAATAATAATAATTTCAATTATGAATCATGACATAATAATAATAATTTCAATTATGATTTTCTTCATCTTCAAATGAAGGGAAATTTTCAATGGCACTATCCAAATGGGTTGAGTTTAGTTTGACAAGTAAAATATTTTCTAATCTGTCGTGGTTTAACCTATTCCGATTGTCGGCCAATATAAGTTTTAATGATGAAAATGCGCGTTCGATTGTGACCTAAATAAAATTAAAAGTTATTAACATATTTCTTGCAGCATTAGCAATTCTTCTTACTTGTGTTGGCGGAATGGCAAAGCATACTTTGCTTAGTGCATACAGTTCAGGATCAGACGACTTTCTTTCTCTCCAGAAGTTCAATACATTGACATTTGCTTTCATGTAAGGGAGTTTTAGTGTTTCGATTTTTGTAAAAACATCCGTGCATTCATCTACTGGCGACATCGTAGATTCCAAATAGCTGTCTAACAAGTCGAACTCATTATTTTCCAGCCCTTCTTCAAGACTTATACAATTAACTGAGGTTGTTGAGGAATTAAGTTTTGGGTTATTTGCTTTAATTTTTTCCCACAAAGCTTTTAAGAAGTGTACAGCATTTTTTTTCTGACTCGAGGAGAGAATTTGTTGAAATCTCGGGTCTAAGTATAGGCATGCATCAAATCCCACATTCGATATAAGTTTTTCGGTTCGCGTTTCTATGCTTTTAATGTGGGTTTTACCAATTTCAAAACCAATCGAATTTTCGCTATCTGACCGTGATTGTAAAATTTCTTTTGTTGTCAATTTACATGTGAGCCATAAAGCGTAGAAATTGCCGTAGTGCAATTGCTCTTCTTGGAACTTCACAATAGTTTTTTGCAGTGGATTCATAATGCAAGTGTAGCTATCTATGAACTCCCACAACATAGAAGTAGCGTCGAAATTTTCATCATCAGTTTTATTTTCGATTGCTTCAATTTCGCTTAATACATCCTTAGCTTTGTTTAGTCGATCGATCATTTCATATGTTGATCCCCACCTTGAAGGACAAAGTTTACTAAAGTCAAATGCCTCACGGTATCCATGTGACGGCTTACGAATGTATTTCGTCATGTTGCGACATTGAAGTAAATAGCTTTTAATGTCTGCCTTTTTTGAAACATCAAGTGCGCAAAGTTGTGCAGTATGTGCTGCACACTGGCATATTTGTATATTACCCACGTGCAATTCTTCTGAGTTCTCAAAATTATCAATTTTTTTAGTGTAGTCTATGTTCTTTTCCACTTCCTCTGAGCCTTCAAAATCATCATCAGCTATATAACTATGTGATAATATTTTTGTTGTTTTAATCATATTAGCTCCATTGTCTGATGTAATTGAAATAATTTGATTCAATCGGATGTTGTACTTATCCAAAGTAGCTATAATTTCTTTGGCCAGATTTTTAGATGTACTTCCACTAGCGCCTTTAATTTCAGACATGCCTAAAATCCGGGATATAATTACATTTTCATTAATAAATTGCGCACTTATTCCAAAAATATTACGGCTAAGCCGAGTTGCGCTATCTATTTTTAAGGACAGTAATCGGCCCTGCATTTCTTGTTGCATTTCGCTGCGTATGTTTTCCGCCGCATGTTTTAGCATGTTTTTGCATTTACTGCCATTTAGCTTAAAGCTTTTTCCACTCTTTTCCGTAAGACCGTGACAAATCGGATCAATTATATTTCTCATGTCTACCGAATTTAAAACATTGAAAGGTACGCTTTCTTCTGTCACCAGTCCTATGTACGAACGAATTAACTGTTTTTTATTTATTTTAACTTTAACTATTTCTTTTCTGGGTTGTGTAATGTTTTCAATGAACTCCTCGTCTTGTAATTCTATTTTTATTTTGTGCACTCCAACAATGTGTTTTTTTAAATTAAATGTACGATCTTTTTTTAATGAGCGATTACACGTTTTGCACTGCACATACATATGTCCCATTGTCTTCAAAATATGTAAAAATGTTAAATGAGTTTTTCCTCGGAGCCATGTTTACGCAAGAGATCAATTAACCTTACTGCGCAATTAAAAAAATTCAATAAGTGCATGTCTACCAAAACAAAATATAGCGGTAAAATCTGATATGCGGCAAAATACTTAGAAAAAATACTTACTGCTTAGAGAGCAACTACAAAGAGCGACTACGAAGCAGAAACGATAGCAACAACAGAAGGGAAAGAGATAAAGAATGCATATGCTCTCTCGCATAAGCACAAAAACAATTTTCGTTCGCTGAGCTTGCATCTAGCTGTCGATGCTTGCGCTCTTACTACAACTACAAATAGTCAGCCGCACATTTTTTGCTGATGCTTTTACTGTGTACTCTGACGTTCTGTGCTACAAAGCAGAGCAGAAGAACAACCGTTTTGTTTTTGTGCTCTCTGCTGTGCTTCAGAGCCGATCGAAATCAGAGCAATAGCGGCAGCAAAGCAATATTTTCTTTGAAATTGCTGCTATGTATGTAGCAGCAAATGCAAACACTGGTTTTATCATTCAAAAATATTTTATTTAACTTGGAAATTTAATATTAAAAATTAATCCTGTACTGGGTATGAGAGCTTGCATACAAAATGTTAATTGCATCAACAAATAAACAAAGCGTCGCTGCAAACTCTCTTCATAAAGCACTTGCAACCTATACATATGCGCACATTTATTGTAAGATGCACACATACAAATATTTCCCTTGCTTGCTATCTCTGTTTGGTTCCGTATGTGCAAAGGGGATGGGAGACGAATATTGTGATTCTGTATGATTTCTCGACACGCGCTGCTTTTATGGCTTCCTTCTTTCTCATCACTGCGGACGGCAGTCCGCGCTAGTGACGAAAGCAGCACGAAGGGTGCGAAGGCGACTAGCATATATACACAGGAAGAATGGAAAATTTGCTATGACTGTCCGATCAGGTCGAGCTATATACCGATCGAAAGGTATCAATTAAACTTACAAATGTGCATACTAAGACTTTTGAAAACTCACCTGGTTCGTGAGATAAACAGGTGTAAGTGGGAGGGGAAAAATTTAAATGATTGGAGCTAATGGGGCCGGTGGAGCCTTTTTTATTTTTATTTTAATTTTTAACTATTCTTATTAAAATCACGTCGACGAATGACACCTCGATCATCAAAATCCGACCGCTGGTTCGAAAGATAATTTATTTTGAAATTTTTGGTGCCCTTCTCAAAACGAGATGAAAAGTCAGTCTGTCTGTTTGTTTGTATAGATCAAATCGTTGTTTTAGCTTAAAAGTTTGAATGAGGACTTGTTCCCGCTCAACAATCTAGAAACGTTTGTTCTACGACTTTTTCGAAAAACCGCTAGTTTAGCGGGAAATCGCTAAAAACCGCTAAAATTAAAACACTCATAGCATCCAAACGATAGAAGCTACAGATGCGATCTATATATCGTTGCAAAGGTATTTTGAAGGGCTCTTAGGCATACTTTCAAAGTTTTTCTTTTAATTAAAAAGGTAAACGGCTACAGGTGAAACAAGGTATTTTTTTCCACATTTTGTCGATTTAAGAAAAATCTACACATGAGATCACTTTAAAATATGTTATATGTTATAGGCAATTTGATTCCGCGTTTTTTGACATATAACACGTATCTGTCAAAATTCGTTTGGACAAGATATTACCTATTAACTGAATATACCTTTTACCTTTACACTACTGCATGTACATATGCAGTATGTACACTGCTTGCAGCGTAATGCGGAAATAAACTGCTTGCAAGTGGGGAATTCTTTTTGCGGCAGATAAATCATTTTATAATCAAAAATATAAAATCGTTTGTTCTACTTTTTCGAAAAATCGCTAGTTTAGCGGGAAATCGCTAAAAACCGCTAAAATTTAAGCCCCCATAGCATCCAAATGATAGAAGCTACAGATGCGATCTATATGTCGTTGAAAAGGTATTTCGAAGAGCTCTTAGACATACCTTAAAAGTTTTTTTTTTAAATAAAAAGGGTAAACAGTTACAGGTTAAATAAGGTATTTTTTCCCACATTTTGACAATTTAAGAAAAATCTACACAACAAATCACATCAAATATTGCAATTTTAAAATTTCTGATGTCTTATTCAAAAATTTCTGATATCCCACAAAAAAACCTCTTTACGAGGTAAAAGTCTAGTGACGAAAACATTTTCATGCCCCAAAATTTCTGATATCCAATTTTGTGACGAATAATATTAAGTTTTACACATAAATTATTTTAAACAAAATTTTTGCATTCGGCACTGCGCAAAACAGTGAGTTTTATTTAGTATTAGAATTGAAACATTTTAGCGCAATGTGCCGGGTGCCAAAATTTTGTTTAAAATAATTTATGTGTAAAACTTAATATTATTCGTCACAAAATTGGATATCAGAAATTTTGGGGCATGAAAATGTTTTCGTCACTAGACTTTTACCTCGTAAAGAGGTTTTTTTGTGGGATTCCCTTTGTACTCACATACACTGATATCTTTCCATGCGTGTACATTAGATTTCTGCACACATGCATACCAACGAGCGCGACCTACCTTAACTTTGAAAACAATTTTTACTTAAATAGGTCAATTTAACTGCCCAATGGACTAGCAAATGTGTGTGTACATTCAAAATAACTTAAATTAAATATTTTTCTTTTATTTTAGTAGGTATAAGGACAAAATAATTTGTTATTTCCTTTGCATTTTTAACATACAGGGGTGGTCAAAAGTATTTTCACAAAAGTAAAGTTAATTGTACTCGTAATTTGAACTTACTTCATGTAAAGTTTGGTATCAATGGAAAGGTCTTTTGAATTCCTTTCAAATGATACAAAAATTTGGTTAACCCATTAAGTACCCATTAATAAATTTAAATTTTTGTAAAAATCCCTTTTTTTGACTTTTTTCCTGGGTTTCAAATAAAAAATGTTTTGATGCAAAAAGTTTCTTCAAACAATTTAAATAGTAACTGCAAAAAAAAATTTTAAAAAATCTCTTCGCTAGTATTTTTTATAATTTTTTGAAAACTGCAAAAAATTATTTTCTTTACTTTCCATTCATACCAAACTTTACATGAAGTAAGTTCAAATTACGAGTACAATTAACTTTACTTTTGTGAAAATACTTTTGACCACCTCTGTATGTACATAGTTAATTACGCCCGCCTTAAGCAGTTAAGTTTGTACATAAATTCGTATATGTATGCGTATGTACATGTAATTAATTCCTTTTTAGACCCCGTACTTTAAAAAAGTAAAGGGGTCTATTAACTTTGTCACAAAAAAAAATGTGCGTAACAGGCAGAAGGAGGCGTGGCAGACCCCATAAAGTATTAATATTCTTGATCAGCATCAACAGCCGAGTTGATATAGCCATGTCCGTCTGTCCGTCCGTCTGTCTGTCTGTCTGTCTGTCTGTCTGTCTGTCTGTCCGTTTGTCCGTCTGTAAGAGCGCCTAGATCTCAGAGACTATAAGAGCTAGAGACTCCAAACTTGGTATGTAGGTTCGTCTATATTAAGAGAAGATCGAGTTTGTTTTAGATTTTGGATCGGACCACTATATCATATAGCTGCCATTGGAACAATCAGTCGAAAATCAAGTCTTAGTATGGAAAACTTTTTTGCTGTTTGAGATATTTCAACCAAACTGACAGAATATGTATAAAATATGGTTCCATACATTTTGACCAAATTTGGTTGGAATCGAACTTCTATATCATATAGCTCCCATAGGAACAATCAGTTGAAAATCAAGTCTTAGTATGGAAAACTTTTTTGCTGTTTGAGATATTTCAACCAAACTGACAGAATATGCATAAAAGATGGTCCCATACATTCTGACCAAATTTGATTGAAATCGGATTACTATATCATATAGCTCCCATAGGAACAATCAGTTGAAAATCAAGTCTTAGTATGGAAAACTTTTTTGCTGTTTGAGATATTTCAACCAAACTGACAGAATATGCATAAAAGATGATCCCATACATTCTGACCAAATTTGATTGAAATCGGATTACTATATCATATAGCTGCCATAGGAACGATCAGTTAAAAATCAAGTCTTAGTATGAAAAACTTTTTTGCTGTTTGAGATATTTCAACCAAACTGACAGAATATGCATAAAAGATGGTCCTATACATACTGACCAAATTTGGTTGAAATCGAACTTCTATATCATATAGCTCCCATAGGAACAATCAGTTGAAAATCAAGTCTTAGTATGGAAAACTTTTTTGCTGTTTGAGATATTTTAACCAAACTGACAGAATATGCATAAAAGATGGTCCCATACATTCTGACCAAATTTGTTTGAAATCGGATTACTATATCATATAGCTCCCATAGGAACAATCAGTTGAAAATCAAGTCTTAGTATGGAAAACTTTTTTACTGTTTGAGGTATTTCAACCAAACTGACAGAATATGCATAAAAGATGGTCCTATACATTCTGACCAAATTTGATTGAAAACGAACTTCTATATCATATAGCTCCCATAGGAACAATCAGTTGAAAATCAAGTCTTAGTATGGAAAACTTTTTTGCTGTTTGAGATATTTCAACCAAACTGACAGAATATGCATAAAAGATGGTCCCATACATTCTGACCAAATTTAATTGAAATCGGATTACTATATCATATAGCTCCCATAGGAACAATCAGTTGAAAATCAAGTCTTAGTGTGGAAAACTTTTTTGCTGTTTGAGATATTTCAACCAAACTGACAGAATATGCATAAAAGATGGTCCCATACATTCTGACCAAATTTGATTGAAATCGGATTACTATATCATATAGCTGCCATAGGAACGATCAGTTAAAAATCAAGTCTTAGTATGGAAAACTTGTTTGCTGATTGAGATATTTCAACCAAACTGACAGAATATGCATAAAAGATGGTCCTATACATACTGACCAAATTTGGTTGAAATCGAACTTCTATATCATATAGCTCCCATAGGAACAATCAGTTGAAAATCAAGTCTTAGTATGGAAAACTTTTTTGCTGTTTGAGATATTTCAACCAAACTGACAGAATATGCATAAAAGATGGTCCCATACATTCTGACCAAATTTGATTGAAATCGGATTACTATATCATATAGCTCCCATAGGAACAATCAGTTGAAAATCAAGTCTTAGTATGGAAAACTTTTTTACTGTTTGAGGTATTTCAACCAAACTGACAGAATATGCAGAAAAGATGGTCCCATACATTCTGACCAAATTTGATTGAAATCGGATTCCTATATCATATAGCTCCCATAGGAACGATCAGTTAAAAATCAAGTCTTAGTATGGAAAACTTTTTTGCTGTTTGAGATATTTCAACCAAACTGACAGAATATGCATAAAAGATGGTCCCATACATTCTGACCAAATTTGATTGAAATCGGATTACTATATCATATAGCTGCCATAGGAACGATCAGTCCAAATAAAGTCTTAGTATGGAAAACTTTTTTGCTGTTTGAGATATTTCAACCAAACTGACAGAATATGCATAAAAGATGGTCCCATACATTCTGACCAAATTTGATTGAAATCGGATTACTATATCATATAGCTCCCATAGGAACGATCAGTTAAAAATCAAGTCTTAGTATGGAAAACTTTTTTGCTGTTTGAGATATTTCAAACAAACTGACAGAATATGCATAAAAGATGGTCCTATACATACTGACCAAATTTGATTGAAATCGGATTACTATATCATATAGCTGCCATAGGAACGATCAGTCCAAATAAAGTCTTAGTGTGAAAATCTTTTTGTTGTTTGAGATATCTTTATAATAAGTACGGGGTCTCCGACAGTCGAGTACCGCTCGACTGTAGCACCGCCGACTAGTTTTATTTTACTTTAATTTTATTAATTTACTTTATGATTTTTTTATAATTTTGTAATGTATACTTTTAAGTTTAAGTTTAAACATGTACTCTTATGTTTACTAGGTTTTATTACTTTAATTTTGCTTCTACATATATTTTGATTTTAAGTCTGAATTTTTAAGTTTTATTTCTGTATTTTATAAGTTGTATACTAACTACCAAACCCAGAAAGAGAAGACTCAAAAGGTGCCATCCATTGGATCTCCCTACTAGGTTCCTTCATTAATTTGTAAATTTTGTAAATATTATAATATACTGTAAATAACATAATTCTATATATGTATCTCCTGTGATCAATTGTTCCTTCCCTTAAATGTAAACTAGATTAAGTTGCCACTAATGGTAGCAGAAAACCAGTTTAAATAAAATATACAGTTTTTTTTTTTATGAAAAAAAAAAAAATATATAAGTTGTATTCTTTTAGTTTAATAAAACACGAACAACTTAACACCGAATCCTCTTCTCTATGGTCGGGTCTAGGGGTTCGAGCAGGAAAAATGTAGCAAGCCGCTGACTGGCGGGTAATATGGAGCGGACTCACTGAGATCAAACTCTGCTGCACAGGCGCAGCCTTTGCCGTTTACTGCTGCTGATGATAGCTGGAGACAGATGAAACAACTTCGCTGTGATTGCTGAATTTAGTGCTCGCCGGCACACTCCAATGCTGTTGTAGATGGCTCTTCGCTGGACAGAAAAGAACTGCGGCTGCTGAATATGCTGCAACCCAAGCTGTGCGCGCCGGCACTTGCTGATGTAGAGCCTTTAAGGCAGCCAACGGTGGGTGACCAGTGGCGGATGGAGTGGCCCTCAGCCACGAGTAGAGTTCGTATCAATTTTATTTGCGACGAAACGTGGTAGACTTAATTTGGACTCGACAAGGTTATGTCCACTACGACACCCTTGGAGTAACGCACGTCCGCTGTCGGCCGATTCAAATTTCCAACTCCTCGCATTTCTGGCAGCAACGTGGTTCATGAAAAAATTCTTCTATTACTTCATTCCCAGTTTTAAAACACCGTTGCTGCCAGTATACTCTTCTGCATTGTCAGGGGCATGAGGGGCTGCAGCTTTGATTCGCCGTCTCGCTCTGTTGTTTTCTCTCTTTCCGAGTGAGACGGGCGCTCTTAGCTGGCCCTAGATAAAAATCCAGGGTCACCACCTTCTCGAAACTTTTACCCGCCAGAAACAATCGATATCTACCTATTCAAAATTAATTCTAAGAATATCGACTCTGCCGATAATACACAAAATATACTAAAAACAGGCTGGCACAAACGATAAAAAAAAGTGTACATAACAATACCCCCCCCCCCCCCCCAAGATCGTTTGTGATCAGCCGGCACCTATCGCAGCGCCCAACGTAGGCCACACCCACAATGAGACCCTGCTCTACCAACTGTGCTAGCCGGGCTTCCAACAAAACGTTTGGTCGCGCACCCCAGCGAACCACTCATCTTGCAGCTTTTTCCGCAGCTCACGCTCTCTGTGATCCTGTACAGGAAAATCATTGTTGCCGAGACTGATTCCACTTTTTGCCGGAGGATCAGTGACCAGAACGCGACTACTGAACAAGTACTCGGCATCACGCTGTCCCTGTTGCTTGCTCTCAGGATTTGATACCACCAATACTGGAGGCATCGGCACGACGCTTTTGAGCTCGGCGCTACACTCCGGCGTCTTGACCACTTCATTGACGAGCTTCATCAGTTCCAAAAATCCTGTTCTTCTCTCATTCTGGAGTGTATTGCTAATGCCAGACCGCAGGGAGAACCTAAACGTCTCATTTGCCTGGGAAATCGCTGCATTTATGGTTGACGTTACCACAATATCCAACATTTCTAATTTTTATCCTATTCTACAATAAATAATAATAAATAACACAAATCCTAATTAATTCTGACACTAAACAAATTTAATAAATACAAAACGTAAACAATACCTAGTCGGACTTAACAAAAAAAAATACCCAACAGAACTTACACTACTGAATAATTACCTACAATACTAAACTAAATACCCACACTACAAAAATATATAAACACCAAATCTTACTATAAACACTTACGATACTTAACAAAATTCGAAATCTACAAAAAAAAAAATAAATTACTAACTCTCACTATCTCTATCTTTTGTTTTTACAGCACAAAAATATCAACTAAAAACGGGGAGAGAAAAAAAATACACAGGCGGACCAACACTTTTCTACGCACAATTTGGACAGTGGACAAACATTTAAGCATCTGTCAAATGCTCAGTCCGTCACTTGCGTGACGAACGGCATTTGAGGAACGCTATTTGGAATTTTTTTTTCTATTTGGCTTCTGTCGCACATCTCGTGACCATTGGGGAATGCTGAATGACAGGTGCAGTGCAGGATCGATTCTTGTATCGTCCTGGGTCACCTGTCTCCGAGGCTCTACATTAACCACGGCCAACACACATCCAACGCGAACACAGAACGAGACAAAACAAATAGTAAGAACAAAAAATATAAATAACATCAAACAAACTTACCTAATATCACAATTAGTATCACAGAATTAAACTATCATCGCGGCTACTACCAAGCTATGGTGCAGACGTTACATTCCCGTACTGCACCAACCGCAACAAGAGAAATCTCCGATGCCAAATGGAATATCAAGGCGACTGAACATCATCGTCGTGCTTCCCGGACTCACTACACCCTGCGCGATTATGGGCCACCTTCTGTGCCGCATAAGACATCAGGAGTGAGTGGGTCCTAAAGCCGAGTGAACTCGCGTAACGACTTAGTTAATTTTTTTTTATTTTTTTTTAGAAATAGTCACGACTTCAAAGAAGCCGCGAACTGCTGTCAAATTGGGCGCCATATTGTTATGAACTGCTTTTTTCTCGGTGGGCCGCGCCGGCTGTCTCATCAGTACTCAGGGAGAGTCCCATCCCTGGCCCGCAGTTCGTAGCAATCGATAACACGACCGATACACAAAACAGCTGCTGACAAACGAACTTTACAACACTATCGCCACAATCTACAAAATCAACAGCATAAACCACAAAAGGTAAGTAAATCTAGCAGAAATAATAACAATATAAACACTGATCCACCTCTCATCCAAACAGGATCCCGGTTCCGGACCCTGTTGGAACCGATGGACCGACTTCTTCAAGTGTTGGCCATTCTCTTTCTCCCTCCCCTCTTCACAAACAAAAAGTTAGCCGGGCATTATTAAATTTGCAGGTAAGTATAATTTTTGAATTCGTAATTAATTCTAACAATGTTTCTAATATCATTTCATTTTTGTTTTACAGGTATTTAAACGAACAACAAAATCAACAGGAAAAAGGGCGATATGTATGTATGTAGTATGTAGTTTTGTTTTTCCATGTATGTATATATATATACATATATATATATTAGGGTGTCCCTTATTTGGTCAAAGTCAATATTTTTAAACGCATACGGGCTAGTTCTGTTCATTAGGTCCTAAAGCACTCAGAAATAAATTTTTACCTCAATCGGAGTATGATAACCCGTGCCGACTTGGATCGGAAAATTTAAAGATTATATGGGACAAAACAATTTTTTTTTTTTTTTTAATTTTTTATTTTTTTATTTTGTTTATTAGGTCCTAAAGAACTCAAAACCAAGTTTTCACCTTAATCGGAGTACGATAACCCATTCAAATTTGCATCAAAACATGAAAAATCATCGAAAAATGTCTAATCAGTGTTAAAATACTGTTTTTTCATGTTTCGATGCAAATTTGAATGGGTTATCGTACTCCGATTAAGGTGAAAACTTGGTTTTGAGTTCTTTAGGACCTAATAAACAAAATAAAAAAATAAAAAATTAAAAAAAAAAAAAAAAATTTTTTTTGTCCCATATAATCTTTAAATTTTCCGATCCAAGTCGGCACGGGTTATCATACTCCGATTGAGGTAAAAATTTATTTCTGAGTGCTTTAGGACCTAATGAACAGAACTAGCCCGTATGCGTTTTAAAATATTGACTTTGACCAAATAAGGGACACCCTAATATATATATATGTATGTAATGAGGAGAAAACCCTTCTGGTGCATAGCATATATGTAACAAGAGTGCCTTAAGCTAATACATATTTATGTTAATTAACATGGAGAGAGAGCGTTACGACTCTCACAACGTACATTTAGGAAAACGTTCGTGGAATCAAGTGGAACAGAATTCATGGTTCTGCTCAAATTTCTAATCATGACTGACAATGAATTCTGGCATCAACATCCTTCCCCCCTTGCAATACATTGCAAATGGAATCACTGGCCGCATGTTCCGGACAGAATCCAACCAAAAACTGTATTCTGGGCCATCGGTAGACAGTGGGCGCTCGGCATGACACCGGTAAGGATGATGTGAGAATACACATCAGCTCCGAGCGCCAAGCGAGTTTGCGAGGGATGATTCCAACGACTGTCGGCCAGAACGATGCTATTGAATTGATCAGCATCGGTGGAGATTGTGCGAAGTGGAGTGCGGCATCCAAGGCTGGGGTCGAGTTGGAGCAGGATCTCCCGGCGAAAATCCGTTACCGTTTTACCGTTTTACTCCTACCTCAAGTTTCACCAGGGCCGTCGGCAGCACGCACACAGTGTTGTGCTGCACAAGTGAAGTCATCGTCGTGCGGATAGAATGGGGGGGAGACGGCGGCGATTGCGCAGTGGCGGTTGTAGGCCGCGGGCACGGAGACGATGCTCGTCGGTCAGCTGCTCGCTCATGCTTCCTTGGTGGTCGAACTTCCTTGAAGTGGAGGAGCGTATGATGATCCTTGTTGAAGACCTTGCATTTGCCAGCGCTGCGGCTGGATTGCCCCGAGTGTTGATGTGCGAGGCAATTGGGACGGCCGTGAGCCGCAAGAAGCGCTGGCACTTCCGCAGTGCATGCACTCCTCGGCACACCCGACAATGAAAGGAGTCGACACTGATGGGACGTTCGTGCTGCGTGGATCTGCGAGCTGGCATTTTGTGCTACGGAAAAAAAGGGAAGAATAATTAAAGTATTTGCATACATTAAGCATTGACAGATAACATGGAGTGGTTTGGACAGCATAGGGCATTTATTTCTTGACAGGATGAGGAGTCAATTATGTGAGTCATTGGACGCGGATGGCTCAGGAAAGCTGTCCTCGATTGGAAGTAGGATTAGCTTTGTAATTGGCCTACGGATGGTTTATGGAGCTCTTTGAGGTACTCAGCCTTCAAGCGTTGCCAACGATTCAGAATAGAAGTGGCCTTTTCATGGATTTCTGGTTCGAATGCAGAAATAAGGGGGCCACCTATGAGGAAATGCCCCGGAGTCAAGGCCAGGAGGTCGTTGAGAGCTCTTCGAAGGTGTACTTGAAAGTGGAGGTGGCCTTATAGAACAGAGATTTGAAATTTTTCACCCCAGCTTCCCATGGGCCTCCCATATGTGGAGCGCCTGGTGGATTGAAGTGCCAGGAGAGGTTTTGTTGGGTGTGTTTCGCAATAACACCAGTCCTTATCGCTTCCAGGAAGTCGCGCAATAGCGTTTTCTCTGCCCCGACGAAGGTTTTGCCATTGTCCGAGTGCATCTGCTGTGGACAGCCTCGTCGCGCTACAAATCGAGAGAAGGCCGCCAGAATTTTCTCAGTAGTGAGGTCCGATGTCGCTTTTAGATGAATTGTTTTTGTGCTAAAGCACTCAAATACAACACGTAACCTTTCGTGATCAGGCACGCGCGACCGGTGTAATTTTTAACGTCGAAAGGTCCAGCGAAGTCCACGCCTGTGTGCGTAAAGGGTTTCGGAAATGATGACCGTTCCATGGGCAGGTCCCCCATCATCTGTGCCTGGAGCCTTTTCCGATATATGACACAGACCTTGCAGGAGTTGATGATTGTGTTGGTGGCGGCATACATTGTTGCAAAAACAGTTTCATATCACTTTTTGATTTTGCGCACAATTTTTGTTTCCATTATTTCAATCGACACTAGCGAAATAATTGTCGGCAATATATTCCTGAGCTGTGAATCAGCTGTTCTCTCGTTCCACAAACGCTGTCGATAGTCCATTAATCGATATTTATTTGTGGATTTCGTTCAAGTTGCTGGATACTCAAGCAACGAAATCGAAAACAAAAAGTTTCTGCCTCAGTTTATTTTATATGAAGTTTGGCAGAAATTTTTATTTTCCGCGGTGGTGGATACCCGGCTTAACGTGGCACACGATATAAAAATTTCTACCTTTTAAAGCATAGTTTGTCCACAGGGTCCAAAGGGACCGATAAAAAGGCTACTCTTAAGCCAAACTTTCCTGAATCCCATATCGAGCGTCGTCACTCCACCTCTTCCGCTCCATCAGGGTTGAACAAAGCATCTGGTATCCCAAATAAACTACCACAGCACGTTGATAAAAACAAGTTGAATCCCATCTCGCGTCTCAAGAAAGACCCGTCGCTATCAACAGCATCGACGTCCTCGCGTTTTCCCAGCGTACTTCCAAAAAAAGATTTAAAGTCCAAATTTCCGAATCGTAGTCCGGTAAAGACCAGGTTCATTACGAAGAGTCCAAAAATGGCTTTAACCAACTTCATTTTCATCACAGACAAACTTATCCAGTTGGCTTGCGAAAATCCTCTAGCTGAACCCTCCCCGAGGGTGCCGGCTGGGCAATGGGCACTGCATTGAACCGGGCGACCGGGAAATGCACTGTCTCTTGCTCGCCCGAGGCAATGTGGTGTCTAGCTAAGGTGGAAGTTCGATTTCGAACCGAAACCATGGCTAGAGGTGTAATTGGCGGCTAAGGATAAAACGCTATGGGGTGGCCCCCAGGAAATAATTAGCAAACCCCGTCATCTCGTATGACAAACATGGAGAAGGAGATAAAGGATGAAACTCGGGCTGGGATATCAGCCCAAACATCGGTGGAAGGCGTGACTGCTACCATCGGCGGGCACGGTAAGGAGCAATCCTATCTGCGTGTCGCCAGCGGTCACTCAACGAGAGCAGCAACACCACTGCAACGACAGGATGGCGTGGTGCAGGAACCCCTGGTTACTGACACGGAGTTTGTGGTCACAGGCCCATCACTGACGGAATTAGAGCTAGCGCAAGCGTTGGCTCGAATGCCGTTAAATGATGAGCCACAGATAAGCGAAAGGACCCCTTTGCCAGCAAAAGGCAGAGATCGGACAACTCAGGGAAGGCGTCGGATAGCAAACGGCTGCGCCCAGAAGGAATTCTGGCCAGCCTCAGCTCAAAGCCGGAACTGCAGGTAGTCATTATCGACAGGAACGACCCGGAAGGGAAGTTCACAGTCGAGAACTGGCTCAAACTGGAGGAGAAGATCAACCAGGCACTACATGACGCCATGTGCCGGTCAGTGAATCCGTTCCTGGCCGAGTTCGATGGCATCAAGTGGTTTAAGGGCGCCAAAGCTGTGGCCTGTGCCAACGAGGAATCCCTGCGGTCCCTTAAAGACACTATCCATAGCGTTGGTGAACTTTGGCTTGGTGCGAAGATTGACGTCGTTCCCACAGACCAAGTCCCTGAGCGAACGATCATTAAGGTTTGGATCCCACCTCCAATCATGGAGGATCGAACCATTCTGGACATGATCAAACGCCAGAACAAGGACTGTGTCACAGGGGACTGGGCGATCAAAAGAGGATTGGCCCGTGACAAAGGAAACAGCAAGGAGCTCTGGATCAGCATTGGTCCAGAATCCAAGAGCCACCTCCTGCGGAAGCAAGGCCAGCTGAAGATGGGAATGGGTAGCTTCAAAGCATTCATTCCCAGAGGCATGGAGGACGCCAAGGATGTTAGGTCAACCGAAGAGACTGAAAGTGGTGCAGATTAATCTGCATCACTCTAGTGTCCCTCCGATTGACCTACTATGGTATATGGACAAATATGTGGATGTGGCTCTCGTCAAGGAACCCTGGATCGTACGAGACAGGGTTTGCGGACTGAGTTCTCGCGGATATCATCTCCTTGTCCCACATACTGTGGGAAAGTCAAGAACCTGTATAGTGATAAGGGCTGGACTTAATGTTATTTTCTCTTCTCGTTACAGCAGCAGCGACCTGACGGTAGGACTATGCGAGCGAAGGAACGGGCCCAACCTATACCTGGTCTCTGCATATTTACCGTATGAGGAAAATGACCCGCCATCGGACAATGTCAAAGCCCTCATTCAGCACGCGCAGAAAGAGGGTATCGACGTTGGGTGCATGTCATAACGCCCAGTGTCATAACGCCCGTGGGCGTTATGTCACAGATTTTTGTGTCATAACGCCCGCGGGCATTATGACACTTTCAAAAGTGTCATATCGCCCGCAGGGCGTTATGTCACTTTTTTTGTGGACTTTATGACACTATAAGAAGTGCATTAACGCCCGAAGCTTATAAGTATTAAATGTTTATTATAAAAAAAACATTTATGTTAGACTTTAGAAAACTAGCCGCCTCCAATCTTAACTTATTATAAAGATAACTTCAAGCAATGGGGCATATCTGCTGTGTCGGCATTGGTCATGCTCAGTCATTATTGTAACCTGAATAAGGGGGCATAATATCGGGAAGCGTTTCTGAAGAAGCGCCGCAGGCAAAAATTTTTTTTTAAACAAAATCGCGCGATTTTGTTTAAAAAAAATGTTTGCCTGCACCCTTACAAAGTAAGTTTTGAGATTGAATAATAATGAATTCATACTGAAGTGATACACTTTAAAATTATTTTTAACTCTTTGTCTGCAATATGTGCAGTGCAATAGGGAATTTTTTGAGCATTGTTGCAGATTTTTGTCAGAGCAAATTTTAAAGTGGCTACAAGACAGAAGTACCACATCCCGCGGCTTAGAAAAATACAATAATGAACGGTACTTTTATGAACTAACGATACTTTTATTATCTTTTTGATTCTTGATGCACTTTACAAGCTTTAAGTAGTTGAAGGCGTTATGACACTTTTAAAAAGTGTCTTAACGCCCGCGGGCGGTATGACACATTGAGAGTGGGCGATAACGCCCGCGGACCTAGCACCCGCGGGCGTTATGACACGCACCCATCGACGTTATCCTGGGATGCGACGCCAATGCTCACCACACCCTGTGGGGGAGCACGGACACCAATGATAGGGGGGAGTCGCTGCTAGAGTTCACATTGCTCACGAGCCTTGTTGTGTGTAGCAGGGGTAATCACCCCACATTCCGGAACAAGAACCGCGCAGAGGTTATTGATGTAACCCTAGCGACCAACAGCGATTCCTTATGTGTAGATAACTGGCACGTATCCAAAGAGAGCTTTTTTCCAGACCACTCCAGGATAGTGTTAGAAGTAAGATGGTCCCGAGAGGAAAAATTGCCTTTCAGGAACCCAAAAAGAACGGACTGGGATGAGTTCTCAAGGTGTGTCAGGGACTCTCTTCCAAACCATCCAGCGGAACGGATGAGCCATCCCAACATTATGGAGAGGTCAACGCAGATCGTAACAAAAGCACTTTGTACAGCCTTTCTCAAATCCTGCCCTATCAGCCCAACACCAAAGCCAAATCGCAGCACGTGGTGGTCACCGGAGCTTGGCCAGATTAGGAAGGAAACGAGAAGACTGTACAATGGAGCAAAGGTAGGAAATTGTCAAGGTGACTGGAACGCCTATCACCTTGGCTTCAAAATTTTCAAAAATAAATGTAGAAGGGCCAAAGGAGACTCATGGGCCGCCTTCTGCGAGGATCTGACCAGCACCTTTGAGGCGTCCAGACTTCGGAGGCTGCTGGCAAAGGATCCGGCTAAATCCGGTCTCTTGTGCGACCAAGACGGCAATTTCGCCAAGAATAGCCAAGAGTCTCTGCAACTCCTCATGATCACTCACTGCGAGATAAGTATGGAGAGTAAGGCAACAATAGACAATATCGTAAGTGAAGAAAAGATAATCTGGGCTATCATGTCATTCCACCCCTACAAGTCTGCAGGACCGGATGATGTCAGACCAGTCATGCTGCAGACAGTGTGTCAACACCTCATGCCATGGCTCCTAGAAATCTTCAGGGGATGTCTCGTCACGGGATGCATCCCAAAAAGCTGGAGAGAAGTGAGAGTGGCCTTCATTCCCAAGGCAGGAAGGATAAACCACTGCTCACCAAAAGACTATAGACCCATCAGTCTATCCTCGTTTTTACTAAAAACGCTGGAACGACTCTTAGATCTGTACCTGAGAACTAAGCTTACACCTCAAGTTTTTAGCGGGGCTCAACATGCCTATCTCAAAGGCAGATCAGTTGAGACCGCACTATATGAGGTAGTTGGCGCAATAGAAAGATCCTTGCAGAGAAAGGAGTTTGCGTTGGCGGCCTTTCTTGATATAGAAAGTTCCTTCAACAATGTCAGGATCGAGTCAATAACGACTGCATTAGTCAAAATTGGCTCACACCCGACGATGACAAAATGGCTTGGCAATATGCTTCGCTGCAGGGTGATAAACGCCCAGCTCTGTTCCTCGACAATAAGAAGGAAGGCTACGAGAGGAACCCCACAAGGGGGAGTCATTTCTCCCCTTTTGTGAAATTTTGCCCTCAATGACCTTCTGTTAAGACTAAAACATACAGGATGCAACGGCACAGCCTATGCCTTGCTCTACTGATAACTGGCAAATTTCTGCCCACAATCAGTGAACTTATGGAAAACGCACTGGGCCTGACGCTGCGCTGGGCAGAAAAGAACGGTCTGGGGGCAAGCCCACAAAAGACTGAACTCGTTCTGTTCACAAGGAAGAATAGGATAGAGAGCTTCAGACTTCCTACACGCAGGAACGCAGCTTAAGCTATCAAAGAAGGCAAAGTACCTGGGAGTAATCCTCGACTCCAAACTCTCCTGGAAGAGAAACTCGGAGGAGAGGATGAAAAAGGCATTACAAGCCTTCTATGGGAAAAGATGGGGACTGCAGCCGCGAATCATTCACTGGCTCTATACTGCAGTCGTCAGACCTATCTTAACCTACGGAGCTCTAGTATAGTGGGAAGCTGCCCGCACTGTCTCTCACCTGCGAAATCTCCAAAAGGTGCAAAGACTTGCTTGCTTGGGGATCACAGGGTGTGTACGCTCTACCCCTATCATGACTTCTGTCGCAGCTGTGGGGACGGAGAAGAAATAGAAAGTGTCCAATACCTTCTCTGTGACTGTCCTGCACTTCAGAGAAGGCGTAACCGGTTCCTCGGAAAACCCTTCTTTGTTGATCTGGGCAGTCTCGCGAATGTGCGGCTGGAGGACCTGGCATATGTTTAGCGAAGTGAGAGGTCAGAGCCAATGCGAAATTTCGGCTAATGCTCCGCCAAAATGAGCGTTACGTTTTAGACCCCGTACTTTAAAAAAGTAAAGGGGTCTATTAACTTTGTCACAAAAAAAAATGTGCGTAACAGGCAGAAGGAGGCGTGGCAGACCCCATAAAGTGTATATATTCTTAATCAGCATCAACAGCCGAGTCGATATAGCCATGTCCGTCTGTCCGTCTGTAAGAGCGCCTAGATCTCAGAGACTATAAGAGCTAGAGACTCCAAACTTGGTATGTAGGCTCGTCTATATTGGGAGCAGATCGAGTTTAGATTTTGGATCGGACCACTATATCATATAGCTCCCATCTAAACAACAATCGGTTGAAAATCAAGTCTTAGTATGGAAAACTTTTTCGCTGTTTGAGATATTTCAACCAAACTGACAGAATATGCATAAAAGATGGTCCCATACATACTGACCAAATTTGATTGAAATCGGATTACTATATCATATAGCTGCCATAGGAACGATCAGTTGTTACGACTCGGCTTGGTTCCGTGGGGCAACGCCGGCTAGCTTTGTCACCTCAGGGGGGGTTGCTAACCAATTGCCCGCCGAGCCGCACAATCGCAATCATCGATTCGCACTCTCAACGATTACAAAACTAAACACGACACAAACATCGCAAAAACAACACAAATATCGGACACACATATCGGCGGCTTCGGTCTTATACCGCAGCGTACCCACCCTACCTGTGGCGGCAACTTTAAAATTAAAATTCGTTGCGCAACCCAACAAAAATGTTCTTCGGCGACTATCCTACTCCATGACGATGCGATCCCCCTCCCACAAATAAGTTCTCTACTCACACATCATTTTCATTTTTAACTTATCAATATTTATTTATAATTAAGCCCTAACATTTTTTATATTATTTAACAATTTTGTAAATATATTTATATAAATTTCTTCTATCTCTGTCCTGTCTTGATTTTTATTTGATTTTCCTATATTAATACTGTGGCTCACTGTCTTGTTTTGTTATCTGTTAGTTATGTGGGCGTATATATGTATATTTTAAACGCCTACAGGGACCTCACAAACCTACAGAGCTCTGGGGTGTATTTAAGGGCCTGCGGGGAAAATATCGAATGGGAATGTGGCGAAGCGAAAAGTGAACACCAAATAAATACAAAATCATAAATAAATAAACCAAACGAACTCAAGAGATAAATAAAGGTGAAAATTAAATAACAAATGAAATTAACTTGCAACAAAATTATAAATAATAAATTGAATAAATTAAATAAATAAATAAATTAAACAAAATGAATAAATAATAGATTAAACAAATTAAATAATTGATTTTACGTTAATAGCCCAAATAATAACTAATAATAAAATTATAAATAATTGAATTAAAGGATAATAAATAATTGACAAATAAAAAAAAATTAAACAAAAATTAAAAAATAATAAATTTAACAGAACAAAAATGATAACTTGATTTTACGTTAACAGAAAAGATAAATAACAAACAAAGTATAAATAATAATTAAATAATAAATGTGTCGCCACTCCAGCGAGGAACAAAGGGGAGTAATGCAGGGATACGGCTCACCCAAAGACGAACAGCTGATCGCTGCTGCTGCTGTTGACCGCAGCCAAACTCGCTGCCGCTGTTATTGTTGCTGTTGTTGTTATTATTGCTGCTTCTCGTGTGTGTGTGTTTAAGTGTGGGTGTTGATTAAATGTTTGTATGTTTGTGTGGATGCCGAATTAATCGTTTTAATTGCGCGTGTATAAATATATTGTTTTGGCTGTTTGGTTGCTTTGTGGTTGTTATTTCGTATTTTCGTACTATAATTTCTTTTGTCAACTTGTGACTGTTTGCTGTATTGTTGTTGTTGTTGTAGCTGCACTGCACTAGATGTGGTTACATGTATGTGTACGCGTATTTGTTGTTTGTGCCCAAAACATGTACATATGTTTGTCGAATTATGAGCGCTTTTATGCTTATGCGACCAATAATTATTCACGACACTAAACAGAGTTTGGACACTACACTAACCAAAACAAAGCCAACACAAAACAAAACTGATTCTCGAACTATGTATGTTTTTGAATATACATATATTTGCGTAAACCGCACTCAAACAAAATCTCGACGCCGGCCAAGCTCCCAACGCTTCCTTCTGCGTTCGAGCTTCAAACACCACTCCCGCTTGCAGAAAAATCAGCCTGTAGCTATGCCAATTTTTTCGATCTCTCTCTGCCCACGCACCCCAGAGTCAACGGCCCATCGCCCTTGGCATTGACCCATATTCTCGGTGCATTCGGCAGCAAGCCGCTCACGCATACCAAGAGCCATACTCTCTCCCAAAGACTCTTATACGCGCGCTCTCTCATTTAAAATGGCCCACCTATCAGCCTATCGCCTGTGCTGTGCCTTTTTTCCTTCGCCGAACACGGTCACACTGGCTCTTACTTATAAAATTAATCGGCCACCAGACCCAGATGCAACACCGGCACGAAGATTTCAGCCCGGCCCAACAAGGAAAGTGGCGCAAATAATTGTCTGCATGAGACTGGTGTTTGTATCGAGCGTTGCCCTAATTCTGCCGCGCCCAACGTAGGCCCACGCCCACTCTACACTATCGGCTGCGCTGCCCGTTACTGCCGGATATCCTTGGAGTGAAACACCCCGACCGGACGCCCTTGCTCGTCTTCAAGCTCATACATATTCGAGCCGACGGACCTCACAACTCTTGCTTTGAGGAACTTTCGAGCAAACTTCGCATTGTATGCCTTGCTAAAGTTGCTCAAGCTGAAGTTGCGCCTGAAAACTTCCTGGCCTGGAACCAAGTGCAACTCGCGTGCTCGCTCATTGTAGCGTAGGCTGCTCCGCTCATACGCGGCATGTATCTGTTTTTGTATCTTTTCTTGGATCAGCCTCTGCCTGTCTGCCCTGCCTAAAGATGCGAATTCGTGCTCACATAGGGATTTCAGTTTGCGTCCGAGTGCGTACTGTGCGCCATTCAACATCAAATGTTGGCCAAACAGTGCGAAGAACGGTGTCACCCCAGTCGCTGTTCCAAAACATCAAAACTTGGGGAGACTACTCTGGCTCAAAACTTTCTTTAGTTAAATGTAAGCACATCCACATATGCAACAAACATAACTGTAATTGCACTATCACCTCAAGTAATATAATGATCCCCTCCGTCAGATCACTTAAAATTCTAGGCATAACTTTTAATAACAAATACAAATGGAACGACCACATAACAGAACTCATTACATCACTTTCTAAAAAACTTAATATTTTAAAATGCCTTTCTAACCCAAAATACAAATGCGACACACATACTTTAATATCAATTATGAAAGCACTCATTATGTCAAAAATTGACTACGGTCTCTTCCTTTACGGCAGAGCTCCTAAGTCAGCTCTTAATAAAATCAATACGATAATAAACTCTTCCCTCAGAGCCTGCTTTGGCGCTTTCCGTACATCACCTTCCAATAACCTAAGGTCTGAAGCAAATATCGAACCTATCGAGCTACGTTACGAGCTTTCAAAAATAAAACTTTTTAAATCACTCCATAACAGCTCAGACACTCCTATTGCCAAATTCCTGTCCAAAACAGCACTAAGAAAACTTAGAACCACAACCTCAGCCTTAGATTCTCTTATCCACAAATGCAAAGAACTCGAACTACCCATAGGCCCAATTAGAAGAAGAAAGGAAACACCATACTGGCTATTTAACAAGAACTCAGTAGACCTTACATTACGTCAATACCCTAAAGACACCACAAACATCAACATATACCAGTCTGCTTTTCTTTCCATCAAAGAATCCTATTCTGACCGCCAATTCATCTTCACCGATGGCTCAGCTACTGACACCTCTATTACTTTTGCAATATCCACTGAGACAACTATTCTTCGCTTTGGCAAACTACCAAACTACTCTACCGTTTTCTCGGCAGAGATCATAGCTATTAGGGAAGCGATTGATTTGATTATAAAATCTCCAGGAAAATTTATAGTTTGCTCTGATTCATTGTCATCACTAGATGCAATAATAAATACCAACAACAGAAACTATTATCCCACTCTTATCAGAAGCCTTCTCGCAAAGTACAAAAACAAAATTAAACTCTTATGGGTACCTGGACATACAAAAATAAAAGGAAATGAGACTGCAGATGCTGCAGCTAAAACAGCCCACTCCCTCCCCTTAATAAGTACAAATAACTTCAACAAATTAGACATTAACCATTTCATAAAAAAGTATTACCAAGAGCAGCGGATTATAGCAATGAATTCTACATCAAACTGGTTCCGCAAGATCACCCTCCAATCCCCAACACCCCAACTATTATTCCAAAACCTCAACTTAACCCGAACAGAACAAATCAAATTATACAGACTACGTTTCGGTCATTCGAAACTAACCCACGAACACTATCTTGATCCTAGAATAACTAGCAATTGCCAGTTATGCAATAATCCTTCATCCTCAAACATTGAACACATACTAACCATATGTCCTGCTCTCGCTACACACAGATTTAGTATATTAGCCAACAACAACCCAATAACTTTACTACAAACTCCTACCCTAGCAAATGTTCAATTGATATTGTCTTTTCTTAAACACGCTGATATATATCACAAGATTTAACACTATATAATACTCAGTAACCACTCGAAAATATCTACACCTATAAGTAGCATAAGGCCATGGCAGCCAAGGCTACATACTCCACTACTAGTCTTAAGCTACGCTTATAACTTTGTATATATTATAAATAAATAAAAAAGTTTTGAGATTGAATAATAATGAATTCATACTGAAGTGATACACTTTAAAATTATTTTTAACTCTTTGTCTGCAATATGGGCAGTGCAATAGGGAATTTTTTGAACATTGTTGCAGATTTTTGTCAGAACAACGTTTACACGGCACTAAAACCTTAATTGCGCTTCAAACTGAAATAAACAAACAAAAACAATTCAATAAGTAAAAATAAAAAGGAAATTTTAATCTTCGTTGATAAAAATTAAAAAATATTTTTTTTGGTAGTACATTAATATTTTTTTTTGAATTTTGCGTCCTGTTTTCATTTATGCGTATATGAAAATCTATATATTTCTTTTTTTCTGCGGGCAACTTATTCAACTATTTCCTGTTGGGTTGTTATAACTGTTATTACCACTGCCCGGTGTTCCAATAACAGGTCGAGGAGGAAAAAAATAAAATTATAAAACCATTATTTACTACTTGTTTTCTCACCTCCGTTGCTCGATCTCATATTGTTGCTGCCTGCCTTGCGTCCCGTGTAAAGGCCTGTCTCCAGCACCGCGAAATTTTTATGTTAGGAATTTGCTAATTATTTCGTGGGTATGGAACATAAATACAACAGTGTGCCCATATACGTAAAACGTGTGACGATTTACCTAAAACATGCATGGTCACTCTGTCGAATCAGCTGTGTTTTGTAACATAAATTAATAAAATGAACTCCGACGATGAAGTGATTGTGGTGGTGGCGGCATATAATGTTGCAAAAACAGTTTCATCTCACTTTTTGATTTTGCGCACAATTTTTTCTTCCATTATTTCAATCGACACTAGCGAAATAATTGTCGGCAATATATTCCTGAGCTGTGAATCAGCTGTTCTCTCGTCGATAGGCCATTAATCGATATTTATTTCTGGATTTCGTTCAAGTTGCTGGATACTCAAGCAACGAAATCGAAAACGAAAAGTTTCTGCTCAGTTTTTTTTATATGAAGTTTGGCAGAAATTTTTATTTTCCGCGGTGGTGGTGGTGGGCCCTGAATCCCATATCGAGCGTCGTCACTCCACTTCTTCCGCTCCATCAGGGTCGAACAAAGCATCTGGTATCCCAAATAAACTACCACAGCACGTTGATAAAAACAAGTTGAATCCCATCTCGCGTCTCAAGAAAGACCCGTCGCTATCAACAGCATCGACGTCCTCGCGTTTTCCCAGCGTACTTCCGAAAAAAGATTTAAAGTCCAAATTTCCGAATCGTAGTCCGGTAAAGACCAGGTCCATTACGAAGAGTCCAAAAATGGCTTTAACCAACTTCATATTCATCACAGACAAACTTATCCAGTTGGCTGGCGAAAATCCTCTAGCTGAACCCTCCCCGAGTGTGCCGGCTGGGCAATGGGCACTGCATTGAACCGGGCGACCGGGAAATGCACTGTCTCTTGCTCGCCCGAGGCAATGTGGTGTCTAGCTAAGGAGGAAGTTCGATTTTGAACCGAAACCATGGCTAGAGGTGTAACATCGGTGGGAGGCGTGACTGCTACCATCGGCGGGCACGGTGAGAAGCAATCCTATCTGCGTGTCGCCAGCGGTCACTCAACGAGAGCAGCAACACCGCTGCAACGACAGGATGGCGTGGTGCAGGAACCCCTGGTTACTGACACGGAGTTTGTGGTCACAGGCCCATCACTGACGGAATTAGAGCTAGCGCAAGCGTTGGCTCGAATGCCGTTAAATGATGAGCCACAGATAAGCGAAAGGACTCCTTTGCCAGCAAAAGGCAGAGATCGGACAACTCAGGAAAGGCGTCGGATAGCAAACGGCTGCGCCCAGAAGGAATTCTGGCCAGCCTCAGCTCAAAGCCCGAACTGCAGGTAGTCATTATCGACAGGAACGACTCGGAAGGGAAGTTCACAGTCGAGAACTGGCTCAAACTGGAAGAGAAGATCAACCAGGCACTACATGACGCCATGTACCGGTCAGTGAATCCGTTCCTGGCCGAGCTCGATGGCATCAAGTGGTTTAAGGGCGCCAAAGCTGTGGCCTGTGCCAACGAGGAATCCCTGCGGTCCCTTAAAGACACTATCCATAGCGTTGGTGAACTTTGGCCTGGTGCGAAGATTGACGTCGTTCCCACAGACCAAGTCCCTGAGCGAACGATCATTAAGGTTTGGATTCCACCTCCAATCATGGAGGATCGAACCAGTTTGGACATGATCAAACGCCAGAACAAGGACTGTGTCACAGGGGACTGGACGATCAAAAGAGGATTGGCCCGTGACAAAGGAAACGGCAAGGAGCTCTGGATCAGCATTGGTCCAAAATCCAAGAGCCACCTCCAGCGGAAGCAAGGCCAGCTGAAGATGGGAATGGGTAGCTTCAAAGCATTCATTCCCAGAGGCATGGAGGAAGCCAAGGATGTTAGGTCAACCCTTTCGACATCCCTACATGACTCACATGTCCATTTTAAGCCAGAATTGGCTTGAATATAATCTACAATTCGGCCGTTTAGGCCAGCACATTTTTCATGTCAAATATTGTCACATAGCCAGCAACAAACAAAACCCGTCTTAACGTTGCCACGTACCTTGCAATTTTTATTATAACAGACATCCATTATAATAGAAAAAGATATAAAAGAATACAGATGTAAGGGAAAATATTAAAGATGAAGAAATAAAATTATATTATTAGACACACTAGGGTTAATCGCTACAGATGCTGAGTTTGTACTTACAAAACACACACAACAATAGACAATAACAAGAGAGCGAGAGCACGAGCGCGAGCACGAACCGAAGCACAACTGAATTTAGCCACAGAGATCGAATGGAAAACGGAACACCGCGACCAACACCAACAACAGAGCTTAGAGAGCACGCTGAGAGGAAAAGAATAAAGAGAGCACGATGAGAGGGACGCTAGAACGGAATGCACAAGCACAAAGTGAAAATACAAAAACTAAATATCAGCAGGCGGCAATGTAAAATGCACAAACAAACAGATTGTTTGGGCTGCAATTTGTTGTTGTATTTAAACACAATTTAATTAAATTTATTTATGTAACAAGTTTAAACTTTCTTGAAACACAACCGATGTAACAAAAAAGCCACTGAATCTTATATTGCAACAATTACGAATAAAAAACAGATTTAAACGGGGAAAAATAAGCAAATGCGAAGCGCAATAAAAAAACACGTCCGTTGGATAAAGCGAAGCGAATCCATATACCTACTATGGTATATGGACAAAGAGGGGTGGATGTGGCTCTCGTCCAGGAACCCTGGATCGTACGAGACAGGGTTTGCGGACTGAGTTCTCGCGGATATTATCTCCTTGTCCTACATACTGTGGGAAAGTCAAGAACCTGTATAGTGATAAGGGCTGGACTTAATGTTATTTTCTCTTCTCGTTACAGCAGCAGCGACCTGACGGTAGGACTATGCGAGCGAAGTAACGGGCCCAACCTATACCTGGTCTCTGCATATTTACCGTATGAGGAAAATGACCCGCCATCGGACAATGTCAAAGCCCTCATTCAGCACGCGCAGAAAGAGGGTATTGACGTTATCCTGGGATGCGACGCCAATGCTCACCACACCCTGTGGGGGAGCACGGACACCAATGATAGGGGGGAGTCGCTGCTAGAGTTCGCATTGCTCACGAGCCTTGTTGTGTGTAGCAGGGGTAATCACCCCACATTCCGGAACAAGAACCGCGCAGAGGTTATTGATGTAACCCTAGCGACCAACAGCGATTCCTTATGTGTAGATAACTGGCACGTATCCAAAGAGAGCTTTTTTCCAGACCACTCCAGGATAGTGTTAGAAGTAAGATGGTCCCGAGAGGAAAAATTGCCTTTCAGGAACCCAAAAAGAACGGACTGGGATGAGTTCTCAAGGTGTGTCAGGGACTCTCTTCCAAACCATCCAGCGGAACGGATGAGCCATCCCAACATTATGGAGAGGTCAACGCAGATCGTAACAAAAGCACTTTGTACAGCCTTTCTCAAATCCTGCCCTATCAGCCCAACACCAAAGCCAAATCGCAGCACGTGGTGATCACCGGAGCTGTACAATGGAGCAAAGGTAGGAAATTGTCAAGGTGACTGGAACGCCTTTCACCTTGGCTTCAAAATTTTCAAAAATAAATGTAGAAGGGCCAAAGGAGACTCATGGGCCGCCTTCTGCGAGGATCTGACCAGCACCTTTGAGGCGTCCAGACTTCGGAGGCTGCTAGCAAAGGATCCGGCTAAGCCCGATCTCTTGTGCGACCAGGACGGCAATTCCGCGAAGGATAGCCAAGAGTCTCTGCAACTCCTCATGAACACTCACTTCCCGGGCTGCCTGGCAGCTGATGACGATAGTGGGACCTCCACTCTCACTATCAGCGGGGAACCGGGTGGCGAGATAAGTATGGAGAGTAAGGCAACAATAGACAATATCGTAAGTGAAGAAAAGATAACCTGGGCTATCATGTCATTGCTCCCCTACAAGTCTGCAGGACCGGATGATGTCAGACCAGTCATGCTGCAGACAGTGTGTCAACACCTCATGCCATGGCTCCTAGAAATCTTCAGGGGATGAAAATCAAGTCTTAGTATGAACAACTTTTTGCTGTTTAAGATATTTTAACCAAACTGACAGAACATGCATATAAGATAGTCCTATACTTACTGACCAAATTTTATTGAAATCGGACCACTATATCATATAGCTGCCATAGAAACGATCAGTCGAAAATCAAGTCCTAGTATGAAAATCTTTTTTGTTATTTGAGATATCTGAACAAACAAACAAACAGAATTGTCATATGGGATGTATCCATACATCCTGACCAAATTTTTTTTGAAAACTGTCCACTGTATCATATAGCTGCCATAGGAACGATCTGTCCAAAAAAAAGTTTTAGTACGAAAAACTTTTTTGTTGTTTGAGAAATTTTAGCCAAACTAACAGAATATGCATACGGCATGGTCCTATACATCCTGATCAAATTTAGTTGACATCGGACCACTATATCATATAGCTGTCATAGGAACGATCAGTCGAAAATCAAGTCTCAGTATGAACACATTTTTTGTTGCTTGACATATTTGAACCAAACTAACAGAATATGCATACGGTCCTATACATCCTGATCAAATTTGGTTAGCATCGGACCACTATATCATATAGCTGCGATAGGAACGATTGATCGAAAATATAGATTTAGGATGAAATTTTTTTTTCTATTTCTCAACCGAATTCATAGATTGGGAATATTCTATGTTTTTTACATTTTGGTCGCACACTCGACTGCAGCCGACTGGAGCCCCATTGTTGGGCGAAAAGTACATTTAGTACATAAATATATAAATATTTGTGGCGAATTATGTTATTTTATTTTAAGCGGTGTTTGCTTTTCCATAGTAACATAAGTACGGGGTCTCCGACAGTCGAGTATGCTCGACTGTAGCACCGTCGACTAGTTTTTTTTGTTATTTTTATTTTCTTATTTTTATTTTTAAAATTGGTTTAAATCACTTATCTTATTATATATGTATGAAGCTCGACTTTTCCGCTTGTTTTTATTTTTAAAATTGGTTCAAATCACTTATCTTATTATATATGTATAAAGCTGCCACAAAAACGATAGGTCGATATTTGAGGATAAGTACGAGAAATGCATGTGCATCTAATCTTCGGCATGCCGAAGCCTAGGCCCAGGGTATATTACTGTCGAGTGCACTCAACTGTTCCGCTTGTTTTGTGTAGAGTTTGTCCTGGAAAACTTAACCCTCTAACACGTAAGACTGTCTTGAGACACTTATTACATTATTTACATTTGCGCAAAAAGTAAGAGCTTTTTCATAATTTAAATATTTAACGGCAGTTAATAACAAACGCCAGATTTCGTGTAGAAGCTTTGAAAGCTCTCAGAAGCTTTTAACGGTACTTTTTATTTTGATTTGCACAGAACAAATTTTATTTCGCGCTTGAAATTTGACCTGCTGCAAGTTGTGTTTTGTTCTGCTAGTAAAAGTAAATATATTAAACAAATTCAGCTCATTATTTTTTTTCGTGAAAGGTATGTTTATTTACTATTGAAATCAAGTTACAGATTTGCAAATATATAATAGACATGCGTTGTAGCAATGAAATAGTGATAAGTGCCTCGAGACACTTTTGGGGCTTTAAGTGAACTTTTGTTGCACGCAGCTATTTCACAACTACTTGCAATTGCTGGAGCAGTTGCTGGAGTTGTTTGAGTCAGTCCCGTCGGATGAGGAACTGTCAAGCATATCAAGTGACGACGAGGACGACGATTTTAATGTGGTGGAAGCTCTCACATATGCATTAGAGGATGCTGACACTGTATCATTCATAGACAATAATGCTGAGAATGTACCAAATAATGCTCAGGAATCTGAGCCTTCCCGGAAAACCAGGAAAAGACCTCGATCACCATTACCAATTATTGAAGATTCAGCATGCATACCTTTGCCGACTTCTGGCGGCTTCAACGGTGTTGGTAAGAAAATATAGTTGCGATGTGTTATATTAGTGACTAATTAATTTATATGCATGTAGGTATTGAATCAATAACAAAGGAACCGAGTAAGATTCTGTGGCGAGAGCAATGTATGCAGATGCATGTCAACAATATAGCATTTCAGGGAGACTTTTCGCTGCCATCTGAAATAATGGAGCTCAAAACTCCATTAGAGCTCTTTTGCTATTTCTTCAATGCAGAAATCATGAAAATGATCGTGGACGAAACCATGCGGGCAGCTTTAACCGACAATATAACAAATAAGTTCAAAATTAACAATGACGATATACACCACTACATCGGTATTATGATTTACATGTCCATTTATCGCTACCCGAATCTGAAGAGCTACTGGGCAAAAAACGCTTTTGGGCCCATACAAACTTGCATGCCCCGGAGCAGATTCGAGGCAATCAAGAAGTACTTCTCACTGCGCGATGAGAGCGATCGAATCAAAAAGGGGGAACCAGGCTACGATCCACTGTTCCGCACGCGAAAATAAGTCGACTGTCTCAATCAAAGGTTTGACTCCGTGCCAAAGCAACCCCGCCTTTGTGTCGACGAACAAATGTGCAGCACAAAAATGAAGCACCACTTGCGCCAGTACATGCCAAATAAGCCGCACAAGTGGGGCATTAAGCTATTTGTATTGTGCGATTCATTTGGCGATGCATACCGCTTTGAGATATACTGCGGTGCAGGTGATAATGTGATCTTTCCTGGTCAGCCAGATCTTGGTGCTTCGGCCAACATTGTTGTGCGTTTAACACAAACCGTTCAAAGTTTCAAGAACCACATCATTTACTTTGATAACTTTTATACATCGCTGCCTTTGATGGTTTATCTACGTGCGAAAGGTATTTATAGCCTTGGTACGGTGCGAATAAATCGTATTACTGATTGCAAGCTGCCAAACGATAGTACGCTCAACAAAATGCCAAGGGGTTTTTCGACTGAGTACGTAGGTTCCTCATATGGAGTCGAAATTACTAATGTGCTGTGGAAAGACAGCAAGGCTGTTCGCTTTTTGTCGACTTATGTGGGTGTTAAGCCATTTGCACGGACAATTCAGCGTGAAGGAACAACAAAGGCTCCTCGTTTCGATAGAAAGTCTAAGCGACAAATCGAAATTGATTGCCCCCAAATTGTTCATGAATATGGATGGACTAATCGGCCGCTATCATATCAGAGCCAAAACTCGGGATGCAGCGACTCGGATTTTTTACCACTTAATTGATATGGCAGTCACCAACTCGTATATTTTATACAGACGTATAGAAAAGGAGAACGCGAGGAAGGAGAAATTGCTCCAACTCCCGGATTTTCGCGAAACTCTTGCTGAAGGTCTAGTGACACTTAGAAGCAAAAATTTACCAGGTCGTCCAATCAGTAATCGATCTTCACATGGATGAAAAACCCAGTCTCCATCCTCTCAATCAGGGCGGACAACACATTCACCATCCTCTCAGACAATGCAGTCTCCACTCTCTCACCGATCTCCACAGCTACGACTCAAGCTTGGCCAAAAATCGAAGCATCCAATATCAGACTTGCGGTTTGACCAGGTAAACCATTTCCCCCATCGGTTGGATCGAGACAGTGGAAGAAGATGTTGTAAGCACTGTAAAATTTCGCAAACACAGTGCATTTGCACAAAATGTAATTTGCATTTATGCTGCACAGCTAACAAAAAAATAAAATGCAGCTTTGAAACTTGAAAACGACTTTTTTACACTCAAAGCCCCAAGAGTGTCTCAAGGCACGTATTCATTTTTCTCACCTTACAGGTAACCGAATGCTTTTACGCACTTTCTGAGTGCATATTTGAGTTTAGGAGCCACAATTCATTTAAGAAAAAATTATTTTAATAAATTATTTCCATTATTTTGGAAAGTAGCCTTAGAGGGTTAATAGCATAGTATCTACACTTAGCACTATTGATTAAATCATTTACTCTACGTCTGGAATTCTTAAATTGTTGATAAAAATGGTCAGTCTTATAGCGTTTCCATTGCTCATACATCTTGTTCCTATATTTTATTGCACTTTTGATATCACAGTTGAACCATGAACTTTGCTTTGGTTTAGTAACTATCGTTTTAATCGGTACATACTTATTATACAGGTATTCATTATTATTTTGAAGCAAGCTTAACTGGGTGTCAACAGATGGAAAAGAGTAAATACTGTCCCAATCACACATACTGCAGTCACTATATAGTCTACTATTATCTATATTTTTAAAGTCCCTGTATTGAATTGTCTAATTACTAAAGTCAGATTTCGTGTCATAAGAGAGAAAAATGATGTCATGTTTTGAAAAAGCAGGTACTGAAATTTAGTCATATAACATTACTCTGTAAACTTTATTTACAAAAATAACGTCAAGAAGTGTAGTGGCAGTTTCCGAGAAATGAGTTGGTTCTGATGCATTTACAAGTTTTAGGTCTAGAGCATTCATTTTGCTTGATAAGTTATGGTCATGAAGCATATTGCTGTTTCGGTCACCAATTATTATAACGTCAGTATAAGTCAGTGTCAAATTTGCTATTGCGTCAGTTAAACCAGAGTAGTCAATGTTTTTATGAGCCCTATACACTTATCTAAAAGCATTGTTATATTATTGCTCACGGTATTAAATTCTAAAAATATACGGGTGTGCTACTGAAATCTCTTTCACCTGAAAAATTACGTAAATTTCATACAAATTTATGTGAAAGAGATTTCTGTAGCACACCCGATATATTCAATTGGGTTGTCAAGGGGATGTTTTAGTACTACTATTGGTGCCATGGTGTTAGATTGTTTATGCGTGGACAGTGGATTTTCTGTTATGTTAAATCCGTTATTATTTCGTTTTTGGTTTCTTTGTCACTTTGTTTTTGTTTATTTGAGTGTGAGTTTTGCACAGTTTCGTGAGTTGAGTGTTTCGTGCTCTCAGCTGCTGCTTTTTAAATTATTTGTTGATTTAGATTCCCGCGTCAAACTTGGGGCAAAATATTTAAATGATTGTTTTGTTGCCAATTGTGTATTATTTGAAAAACAATTTGCAACAGGTATGCGACCAATTTGCAGTTCACTGCTTATGAGTTTTTTTATAATTATTCAGACAAGTTTATTTTACGAATAAGTGGAGCACAAATAGCGTAGGCTGGCTTCGATAGAAGTTTGTTGTTTTCTCCGTGAAACACCTCCGTGTCCCCCGGAGAAGGGCAAAGGAGGGGGTATTTTAACCCTTGCGGACACAGACGTAGCTTTAATTTGACCCTTCAGGCGCGAAAGACACATACCGCGTAGCAGTGATCATACTTGGCCTCCATGGCAAGTCATATCATCACTGCTCCTTTCCTGTCAGAGTGAGCTGGAACACACTGCATATTCCGTCTCGACTTTGTCCCAAAATGCTTGCAGACGATCGCGTCGAATTTCATATGTGAAAATGTAGTCCTCTTCGGATGCGGGAATACGGGCTTCAAACTGGATAAGCTTGTCTGTGATGAAAATGAAGTTGGTTAAAGCCATTTTTGGACTCTTCGTAATGGACCTGGTCTTTACCGGACTACGATTCGGAAATTTTGACTTTAAATCTTTTTTCGGAAGGACGCTGGGAAAACGCGAGGACGTCGATGCTGTTGATAGCGACGGGTCTTTCTTGAGACGCGAGATGGGATTCAACTTGTTTTTATCAACGTGCTGTGGTGGTTTTTTTGGGATACCAGAAGCTTTGTTCGACCCTGATGGAGCGAACGAAGTGGAGTGATGACGCTCGATACGGGAAGCAGGAAAATTTGGCTTAAGTGTAGCCTTTTTATCGGTCTCTTTGGACCCTGTGGACATACTATGCTTTAAGAGGTAGACATTTTGATATCGTGTGCCACGTTACACGGGACGCAAGGCAGGCAGCAACAATATGAGATCGAGCAACGGAGGCGAGAAAGCAAGTAGTAAATAATGATTTTATAATTTTATTTTTTTCTCCTCTACCTGTTATTGGAACACCGGAGAGTGGTAATAACAGTAATAACAACCCAACAGGAAATAGTTGCCCGCAGAAAAAAAAAAAAAAAATATTAATGTAATACCAAAAAGAATATTTTTTTTAATTTTTATCAAGGAAGATTAAAATTTCCTTTTTATTTATACTTATTGAATTGTTTTTGTTTGTTAATTTTAGCTTGAAGCGCAATTAAGGTTTTAGTGCCGTGTAAACGTTGAATTTTGTTAGACGTGTTGAATGTGATAAACGATAGTTTGGTTTGCTGGCTATCGATTATTGCAGTTTGTATACCTTTTTGCAGTAGCAATTATTTTGTGATAAAATTTTTTTTTGAAATCTATTCATGGTAATTAATGCAGTGATTGTTTGTTGTGTGTTTAAATAATATAAACGCTTAAAGTAGGCTGCCGACCAAAAGAACATCAACATATGGGCATTTCCAAACTCGCGCACGGGACATTCGTACACATTCATAGTAAAAAAACGGTAAAAAGGAAACGGTTTTTTTTTTCTGAATAAGACTTAACATATAGCATTTGATGAGCTCTTTCATTGGTGCAACGATTGATTTTGTGTAATTTTGAATTTTTAAGATAATAGAACAAATTTAAGGGATTCGCAAGGGACACGAAATGGAAGTGACTTGTAAGGTCAACCAGTTCAAACGCCAATTTCAGCGAATCCAGAGGCAATATTTTAATGCAACTAGTTTTATACTCTTGTGCATTGATGCCTCTTAAAAATGGTTACTAATTTTTAATTGTGAGGTCAACCAGTTCAAACGCCAATTTCAGCGAATCCAGAGGCAATATTTTAATGCAACTAATTTTAAACTCTTGTGCATTGATGCCTCTTAAAAATGGTTATTAATTTTTTCAAAGATGACTTGCGCTTTTTTTTAAATCCAATTTGACGTAAATTCGCACGGGACTTCGCGCACGGAACATTTTTTACCATCACTATTTTGATGTTCTTTCTGTCTCTCTATTTTTAAACTATATATCCAAAACAGCACGAAAAACTTATTTAAATAAAACTTTCAATATATTTCTTTGAATTAAAATGGTTCATGTAACAATTTTACTGTCCTACTTAGTGTATTCGTTAAAATACAAACGGTCCATTTTGGAAGTCAATTTTTAAGAAAATTGACATAAATATGGAAAAAGTGAATTTATTCCAATGTAGAATCTATATGTTCATCCTATTGAATTTCTTCTGGCGTATCTGGAAGAAAATTTCAAAAGATGTGAATTTTTGATCAATTTTACGTTTTTGGCCGCGGTGGACCTTTTTGTGGAAATGCCCATATGTATGTAGAAGCGCATCAATCAGTGTATGTACATATGTATGTTTAACTTGTTGCGGCCTGCCGACGGCTTTGGGTTTCTGTTTGTGTTAAGTGCAGTTAATATATGAATTAAAATGTGTGTGATTAAAGTAAATTTAATGTGTTTAAAGTTTAAACTTGAGTGAAATTATTTTGAACGTATTATGTGTAATGTCGACACGTATAATACTGGAGGGTATGTGTAGCGTAGTGGATTTGTACGCATGTAGGTATGTACCCATAAAAAAAACCTCTTTTAGGATGTAAAAGTCTAGTGACGAAAACATTTTCATGCCCCAAAATTTCTGATATCCAATTTTGTGACGAATAATATTAAGTTTTACACATAAATTATTTAAAACAAAATTTTGGCACTGGGCACATTGCGCTAAAATGTCTCAATTCTTCAGACCAAATACAACTCACTGTTTTGCGCAGTGCCTAATGCAAAAAGTTTGTTTAAAATAATTTATGTGTGAAACTTAATATTATTCGTCACAAAATTGGATATCAGAAATTTTGGGGCATGAAAATGTTTTCGTCACTAGACTTTTACCTCGTAAAGAGGTTTTTTTATGGGATATCAGAAATTTTTGAATAAGACATCAGAAATTTTAAAATTGCAATTTTTGATGTGATTTGATGTGTAGATTTTTCTGAAATTGTCAAAATGTGGGATAAAATACGTTATTTAACCTGTAGCTGTTTACCCTTATAATTAAAAAAAAACTTTTAAGGTATGCCTAAGAGCCCTTTTCAACGATATATAGATCGCATCTGTAGCTTCTATCGTTTGGATGCTATAGGGGTTCAATTTTAGCGGTTTTTAGCGATTTCCCGATAAACTAGCGATTTTTCGAAAAAGTCGTAGAACAAACGTTTCTAGATTTTTGAGCGGGAACAAGTCCTCATTCAAACTTTTAAGCTAAATCAACGATTTGATACTAACAAACAAACAAACAGACAAACAAACAAACAAACAGACTGACTTTTCATCTCATTTTCGGAAGGGCACCAAAAATTTCAAAATTAATTATCTTTTGAACCAGTGATTGGATTTTGATGATCAAGGTGTCATTCGACGCGTATTTTTGATAAGAATAGTAAAAAATTAAAAAAAAATTCAGAAAGGCTCCAACGGCCCCATTAGCTCCAATCATTTAAATTTTGCCCCTCCCACTTACACCTGTTTATTTCACGAACCAGGTGAGTTTTCAAAAGTCTTAGTATGCACATTTGTAAGTTTAATTGATACCTTTCGATCGGTATATAACTCGACCTGATCGGACAGTCATAGCAAATTTTCCATTCTTCCTGTGTATATATGCTAGTCGCTTTCGCACACTTCGTGCTGCTTTCGTTACTAGCGCGGACTGCCGTCCGCAGTGATGTCGGTGAAGATGCGCATACATAAATATATGTGTACACAAATGTAAGTGAATAAATTATGTTTATTGTAACTTATCTGAAAAAAACTATTTTTAACAGGATACTTTCTCACTTTGAAGTTGAGTCAAGCATCGGGCAAAGAGGTTGTGTTACAAACTAGCTCCAGCTTTAAACGTCATTCAACGGAGAACTTTTATTCAAAAACTTGCCGTTTTTTTTGCAAACAAATAGTCATCCCCGTGATCTTCAAAATAATGTAACCACAAAATAATTTTAAATAAAAACAAGGCCAAAAAGTGACTTTTAATATATCATTGAACAAAAAGCTCGTATTGTGTGTTTGTTCTCCACTGGTGACTCTCTTCATCGAATACATCGGAAAGTTTTATTTGGATAGTTGATCTACTATGTAGTGTCCCTTAATATATACGAATTTTATTTCGTTGTTTTGGTTAATAATTTCAAATTTAAACAGCAGATCAAATGAGTTGCTATAAAAGAACTAGGCAAATATCGGAACTAGCAGCTAACAGAACAGTATGGCAACCTAAGCTCTGTTAAAGCAACAGGGCAAAGTTAACATTAGGAACAGCATATTGTCCTTCGATTTTCCCGATCTGGTAGCTCTGTTTTTATGCTATTAAAGCAGCGAAAAAAAGCGCGTCATTCTCTTTGCGAAAATTTTCTGGCCGACATACGATCGTGCATTAATTGAGTAAATATATCAAGATTCAAGCAGTTTTAACCTGCAAAGTTTTCGGAAGACGTATTAGGATTAGTGGATTAGTGACGAATCGACGCGCATTAAGGTAAATAACGAATTCAGCAGTTGGCAGAATTTACATTGTTCTTTTTGCCACCAGGTATTTTTAACCCCCAAAGGTTAGCTGCATTGGGCTACCTCTGGGCAAGATCGCTTGCTAACATCAACGCATTTTCCTTGGCTCTAGCGGCTTCAACGCCAGCAGCCAATTGTAAAATTGCGAGTGGCCAAAAGTGCCAATTGGATGCACCGGCAAAGAAGCGCTGGACGCGCAGCCGCCATCTTTTTTCCTAACCTCCGAAGAGGTACATTGCAGGACTGCAGCAGGCTTGCTGAGTCACTCAAGAGTCGTCACCAAGGGATCGGTGGCAGCATCAGGAGTAGCAGCATTATATTTTGGAGCAACAGCGCTGAAAGCGCAGATCAGCTGTTTTAGCAGCCGCAGCTGCTCAACGAGGGAGATTGCAGTCAGCAGTGTGTGTGTGTGTAGAGTTTGGTGAAAATATGTGTTAGATCAGCAAGAATTGTGCTACAGTGGGCTTAGGCAATTTCAAATTGAAAAGTTGTGTAAATTGAAAAAAATTATAAATTGAAGAAAACATGCCAATCAAAGATAATTATAAAAAGTGCATGAAAAATTAAAATTGTAAAGTAAAAGAGGAAACAAAAGGTTTACATTTTTTTTTAAATATTTTTTTATATTTATATATCGATTGTATTTGTTAAATTTTCAACTGTTTCTGCTGCTAACACTTAAAGAAAATACTAACTAACCACACACAACACAACATTATCTGGAGACCTATGGAGCGCTTCATCAGGATTTCTAGGGGTGAGTGAACACACCAGCAAGGTGTTGCGTAAAGTAAAGTAAAGTTCAACGGATTCTGTACAACCAGAAGGGTGAAGTGCCAACTTATGTGACAAAGTGAAAATATAAAATGAAAACGTGAAAAAAGATTCAAATAAAATGTATTGTAAATAAAATCACCTGTCCATAAGTGCGCGCGCAGCTTTTCTTTTTGGCCAGTTTGCGATTGAAAGCAGAGTAATTTAAATTGAAAAATATGTATAAATGTAATCGAGTGAATCTCAGCTAACAGCTGATTAAAGAAAAAATACCTTTTTGTTCCCTCTTACACTGAAAGAAAAATTTTAAAGAGACCCACATAAAATGAAAAAAAAAAAAATATTTTTGTAAACTCAATTAAAGCCCTTGCACATTTAAAGAAAAAGCTTCTATGTTCCCAAAAATTAAACACACATACACATTTTAAAATAAATTCAAGAAATAGCTTTTGTGTGGTCCGGTAGCTCAGTGGTTAGAGTCGCCGACCTATCACATAAGTAGAACTTCCAGTTTGAAAATAACTGGGTTCGATTCCCCCCGTCAATATAGTCAAGCATGTGTTTTTAAATTCTTCAGAATGAAACGCAAATATAAAAAAAAATTACTTCCCGTCATATAAAAAAAAAAAAAAAAATAAAGAAATAGCTTTTATTTATTGTTTGTAATCCTATTTAAAATCAAATTAAAGAATTTGTAAAATTAAGAAGAAGCAATTTAAAAATTTATAAAGAAAAAGCAACAAATCAAAGAAATAATTGTGCATTGAAATAAAAACCAGTCAAAATTGTAAAGATATTTGAAAACGACTTGGTTGAAATATTGAAAAACAAAAGTTGCTGAAAAAGAAAGCAAAAATGAATAATGTAAAACATTAACTTTAAGTTCAATTATGTAAAACTATATTTGATTTTTCACATATTCGTCCATGATTAGGGCATATATTTGGCTGCAGGAAATAAGGCCCCAATGAAATAAGGCCCTAAACGGGAAAATGAAATAAGGCCCCAAAAGTTGGGGTGTTATTTCATATGAAATAACACCCCAATTTCAAATATGAAATAAGGCCCCAGTAAGATGAAATAAGGCCCCAAAAAATGATGAAATAATGCCCCAAATTTGGGGTGAACTGTAATTCATATGAAATAACACCCCAATTTGAAAAATGAAATAACACCCCAAATTTTTATTTTCTTTTATTTTATTGCTTTTGTATTAAATTTATTGTTTTATTAAGAAATGACTTGAATGGAACTATCCACTGGTTTTCTGAAACAAAGGCAGTCGTTTGCATGGCAAAAATAAAATATTTGGAACCATGTCCATATGAAATAACACCGGAATTTGAATAATTAAATAACGCCCCAATTTTTTAATGTTTTTTCTATATTTTATTGCTTTTCATCACACAAAGACTTGCATGGAGCTATCTACAGGTTTTCTGCAATAAGGGCAACTGTAATGCTCGCAGTTATTTGCAATTGCATCGGCTTGTAGCTTTAAATTGCACTCTGCGCAAATTTTCAAATGTTTGCATGGCAAAAATAAAATATTTGGAACCATCTCCATGCAAACAA
>JBAMBL010000382.1:0-31984 GCA_037043405.1 Drosophila subquinaria | reverse complement strand
GAAACAATGTACGTCAATCGGACGTAGAAAGAGGTATAAAAATACTATGGAACTAGTTATAAAAGATCTTTGTGGGGTTTTTTAGTGACGAAAACATTTTCATACCACAAAATTTCTGATATCCAATATTGTGACGAATAATATTAAGTTTAACATATAAAATACCATTCACTTTGTTGTTATTCCGACTTAAGCTGTATAAATGCTTTGAAATCAGCTTAATGTATTTGAAGTCTTGAAAAGTCATTTTAATTGCGCTTTTTAGTATCAAATATAATGTTAGGGGGATAAAAACCGAAATTTTGCTTAGTTTAAATTGCAAGCGAATGGCTACAAAATATAGATATTTTTTGACCTGTCAAATATAACGCTAGTGTTTTGGGCTTCATTAAAAAAAAAAAACAAAAAAAAATAGGACATTAAAAACAATATTAAATTTCACAAAGTTCTGTGTCCCTTACGTATTTGTTTAAGAGACTTGAAAACCAGCTTGAATCAAAAGACAGAGATTTCTGTGGCACCCCTGATAGACGAACGGAAAAAAATAAATTGCCTCGTCTGTTTATACTGATCAAGAATATTTACTTTATCGAGTCTTCTATTGCTTATAGTTGGCAATAATGATACTATTTATATAATAATAATATAATGAACGCATTAAATGTTTAAATTTTTGCCAGCTTGGACGCTTTTCGATAATGGTTACAATGTGTGTGTGGTAGATTGGGGAAATCTGTCGCAGAATGACTATAAAAGCGCCTCGATGTCTATATTTGACGTTGGTCTGACAGTGGCTGGCATAATTATAGCCCTCGAGCGAATGCGACCACGCCATTTCAATCGTCGCAACGTCACTCTGGCGGGCTACAGCTTGGGTGCACATGCAGCTGGATATGCGGGAGCCGTGCTGGATGGAAAAGTGGAGCAAATTATTGGATTGGATCCGGCCGGACCACTGTTTACACTGCCAGCAGCAGTTGCCCCCAAGTACCGGCTGGACCAATCGGACGCACAGTTCGTTCAGGTGTTGCACACCTCAAGCGGAACCTTGGGCACCGATTTGAAATGTGGACATGCCGATTTCTACCCAAACGGTGGACGAGCCCCTCAACGCAACTGTATGAAGTTCATTAATCTGCGCGAGATGCAAAACACCAGTAAGTAATAAGTTCATCGCTAGTTATTTTAGCATTAACTCTTTCAATACTGTTTGATAGATCCCATAGCCTGCAGTCACTCAGCAGCTGCCATATTCTTCAGACAGTCAATGGATCCTCAGAGACCATTTTTAGGATATCAGTGCTCTAGCTATCGTGAGTTCACAGCCGGCCGTTGCGACAACAATCGGCGCGCTCGTTTCGGAATTCATTCTCATCGAAAATCGCATGGCAGCTTCTTCTTTGACACCACACCAAGTCGTCAGCGCTGGGAACGCCAGCGAAGCTGGAATTGGAAAAAAGATCGGGCTTTCCCTGTCATGGAGGAGAGTCCACTTGAACGGCAAACTGTCACTCGAACAACAATAGCAGGGGACCTTCAAAGTCGCTTGTGGATGCGTAGGCGAGGTCGGGAACGCAGTCGTTGTCGTTTCAAATATAAGTAGCTTAACAATTTGAAACAGAAGAAGCTCTATAAATATTTAGAGATACCTGTGTGTTATATAATGAGATGATTGCGCGAAAACTGTTTCCGCTTCTTGATTCTGATGTTGTTGGAATGTTTATTATTATTAATACTATTACTATTATTATTATTTATTGATATATTGTCTAATGCTACAAGTACAGAGACTTATTAATTATTGCATTAGTCAAGAAATTATATTATATTAAATATTTAAAATTGACACTTTTATGTTGGGCTCACATAGAGTTTTCTTATTCTAACTTATCATCTAGCAAATGGTTGAGGAATCAATTGGTCCTAAGGATTAGTAATTATCTAACTTGACTTATGAACTGTGACGTGCTAAGTATTTTAAAAGAGTCCTGAAGCTGTTTCCATAACCTAACAGCATGCACGAAGAAGTGATTGTGAGACATTGACGATCGATATTCAGAAATGTATTCAAGCTACGGCGCTTGCTGAAAACCATAAATTTATTTGACTCCAAAGAGGTTATTTCAACATTGAATTATTCTCAGCTTTCTTTTTTGGATAATAGATTTTGTGTGCTTTATTATGCCTAGTTCGCTAAAAGTTACAAATGGAATGGAAAATTTGTGTACCATACACTAGACCATAATATGAACAATTATTTCGCAAAAAGTTACTGTAATGCAATTATATGTATTTTATGCCATTCGAAAGTACAGTACCGGACAAAAAACACCGGACACTATAAAAGAGTGGTCTTTGGAGTTTTCTTAAAGTTTATATTTATACGACCATAGACAAAACGTAGGTGGCCTAGGGTCTTTTTGAATGATACAAAACTTTTCTTAACCCATTTAGTACCGATTGAGATTTTCGAATTTGAAATAAGTCTACTTTCAAATATGTTTTCCTAGTGGACCGATTTCAACAGAATTTGGCCAGGATGTAGAGGACAATAGAGAATTCCCAATCTGCGAGTTTGATTAAGATACATATATCCAGAATCAACAAAACTATATTTATATTATTAATATGAAAATATCAATTAATTTATGATGAATCGTTTCTATGGCAGCTATATAATATAGTTGACTGATTGCAACCAAATTTGGGCAGGATGTAACAGGCAGTCCTTAACATACAATCTATAAGTTTGGTTGAGATACCAAAAAAAGTTTGTCTTAGTAAGCAGTTCCCTTGAGGTGTGAACTTTGAACTGTCTCAGCTATGTTCTGTGAAAATTTCAGTTTTCTAGGCCTAACCGCTTGGACTACACACTGATTGTCGATCAGTTAGCACAAAGAAAACGGGCAAAAAAGGGTATAATGGACTTGTGAAATGTATGTAGCAGGCAGATGTTTTTGTACTTAATAACAGAGTTTCTCTTTTAGATTTGAAAGACTAAACTGCTAAAATTTCTTAGTTAAAATATCGTTCTTAAAATAGAATAGGAGTGACGATACTCGACTTTAGTAATTTCGATCTTAGTGACAAATCAACTTCAAAATTTAACGTTTTAAAAACGAAATACGTGATTTTTCGCTCTGTATGTAATGAATACATAAATGAAAAATGTCATTAAAATTTGTAGAAATCAAGACAAATGAAGTATGTAGACGAAACTATTGTCGACATTGTGGACGCATTGAAGGCACAACACTGAAAGTAATGCAGGTATCCGAAAGGTTCGAATCAGATGCACCTTGTTCATACAAATAAGTATACAGTGTGAAGCTAACATATACAAAGAAACTTGTGATAATGTGAAATGTGTTAAAATATGCATACATTTATTTTTAGCTGTACGCTGTGTAAATTGCAGTGCAACACTATCGACTAGATCGTACTTACTTACTTTACTATATATACTTTTTCGTGTGCCAGAGTTCCCTCGAGGTTGGACTGCTGACTTGTCCAGTTAACTGCTCGGCCGCTTGCATGACGTAAGAACGCTTTTAGTGAAAATTGCGTTTTGAAACTGAGTGCAGGTCGCAGGACACTGGTCGAAGAATGCTCTCTAGAAAGCTTACAAGGCGACGCGTAATATTTCATCTTTCATGCTCATTTGCACTTGCACCCATACTTTGAGCAGGTTGTGCACAGTTGGGAATACATGAGGAAGGGGCGTAGAACAATAGCCAAACCGCTCCCCATGTAATCAAAAGAAAACGTTGCCCCAGGCTGAACGCCGCCGTCCTGCAACCGCCTCCTTCTCAGGCGTCACCATTGAGGACGTTTTCAGAGTCGACGACGCGTCGCGCAGCCGGCACCTGCTGCAAGTTATTTACAGCCACTGGAGGGCTTTTTGCACACAAATCCTTGCCAACATCCTTAAAACACCAACCAGGAGCCAAACCCCACGCCATAGTCCGTGCTATACACATCGCCGGAAGCTTTTGATTGTGTTTATGTGTAAGCGTCTATCGCCCAGACAAAAAACAGGAACTAAACGTTTCCCTTATTAAACTAAAGAAACACTTAAATTTGCCACGATAACGGCAGAAATAGTAGCTATATTGACGTATGGAAACTATGTTACTTCATGTTGATTTAAGTCTAAGTCAATTATACCCTGTACCAAGAAGATATTAGCTCAGTGTAAAAGATTGTTAAATGACATATACATATGTACATATACTCTACTAGCCAAATTAATGAGTACACTCTTTTTTTTTACCATACAAGCTATTGTAAGTCAATTCTTCACAGTAAAAACAAGCGGATCAGTCGAGTGCACCCGACAGTAATATACCCTGGGCCCAGTCCCCGGCACGCCGCAGATGTGATGCCCATACAATTCTCATACTTATCCTTAAATATCGACCTATCGTTTTTGTGGCAGCTACATACTTATATAATAAGATAAATGATTTAAACCAATTTAAAAAAAAAAAAAAATAATAATAAAATTAAAAAAAAAAATAGTTAAATATCATTTACATCGACAGAACCGGGACTCGAACCTCGATCTCCCGTTTCGCTTGCCGAGCACTTATCACTTCCACCACGCTGCAACTTGGATTGAAGAAGACAAATTGGAAAAACATTCTTGCAGACGAAATGTAAAATGAATTAATTGACCATTAATTCTATTCTATTTATAGAATTGCCATTAAATTACCTCGGACAAAATTGTAAATATCTTCACTATTTATGGCCCAATCGTGATGAATGTTGGTGATTAGCTTCTGGGCATGATTCCACACCCCTTGATACAAAAAAAATAAAATTTTAAACTTAAAATCCAAAATAAAAGGTGCTGTCAGTTTTTTATTAATTACGCCCCCCACAGTGAGTGTGGCAAAATTTTAACATAAACTTGTCCTGCCTGACATAATAGCGAGTCTTCATTCCAAATTTGGTGGTCCCAGCTCTTACCATCTCTGAGATCCTTTTGTTTGCACGGACCGTCAGACGGACAGACGGACATGGCTATATCGACTCGTCTGTTGATGTTGATCAAGAATATATATACTTTATGGGGTCGGAGATGCTTCCTTCTGCCTGTTACATACTTTTGAACAAACTTAATATTCCCCCAGGACATAAAAATATATTTGGAAAGTTCGATTAAATTCCGTTTGAATGATGCAAAACTTTCCTTAACCCACTAAGAACCCATTGAAAATTTGGAATTTATGTAAATGTCTACTTTTCAAAAATCTCGTCGCTTGTATTTTAAATTATTTTTTAAAATTTGCTTAAAAGGCACTCATTGTATGAAAATGACGAATAAGTTTCTTTTAGGCAATTTTCAAAAAATTATAAAAAAAAAAAGCAAAGAGATTTTTGAAAAATTTGGTCAGGATGTAAGAGACACTCCCAAACACATAATCTGTGAGTTTTTTTATAATAAAAGTTTTTATACTAATTTCCTGACCTTTGGCCTCGATTTTGACCCACTTACAGGTGGCCTACACGTTGATTATCAGTCAGTAATTCATTCAGTGAGTCAGTCAGGATAATAAGTTTCAAACATATACAGTTAGTTAGTTAAAAATAATAGAAACGACAGGCGCATTCAGATTTGAAACCAAATATTTCGATTTTGGAGCAAATTTTCACAATAAAAACCACTGTGCATGGTTTCAGGATAACGGTTCTTTATTTTGGTTTCTCTTTTGGGCTTCTTTCGTAAGAAATATTTGCTGTGTGTACTAATTTGTAGAGACCTCGATTTTGTCTTGGAAAAAATAATAGAAACGCATTGAAGTTTTCGTATTCTCTTGATTCTTAAAGATTGAAATCGAGTTGTAAAGGTAACAGTTCATGAATCAAAGATAGAAGAAGAAATAAAATAACTTTTTTTTGGATCTCGTTTTGCTTGTTGTTATTTTGTTTCAGAATGAGTCGTGGAGTACATTGTACCGATATCGAACGGAAACTTATCCTTAATTTTAGAAATGAAGGCAACACAATGTCAAACATTGCAACAACTCTTAAATGCTCCAAAAAAAAAGTGTTTTCGGCCATTAACCACAAAAAGAAACAGAGACACGCGGAAGAAAGCGCGCAACATCGCAGAAATTTTACGACCTCCTTGTACGAAAATCGAAAATAAATCCCTTTAAGTGATCAGAAGATCTAAGAAATGATTTAAATGCATCAGTCACTAGCCGAACTATAAGAAATAGGCTGATTGATGTCGGTTTAAGAGGCCATAAAGCAAGAAAGGTACCATACCTTAGCAATCAACGGTTAAATTTTGCGAAGGTGCATTTACTGCGTCCAAACTGGAAAAATGTGCTTTGATCGGACGAAGCCAAGATTAATTTGTTTGGATCTGATGGGAAACCCCACGTTAGGCGCCCTAAAAATACTTCCAACGACCCCAGGTTCTCGATTAAAACGGTCAAGCATGGCGGTGGAAACATCATGCTGTGGGGATGCTTTTTTCATGCGGGTGTTGGTCCGATACATTGGATAAAGGATAAAATGGGTGCCGCTGACTATGTCAATATTCTTGACAGTGTAATGCTAACTTATGCTGAAGAGGAAATGCCAATAAAGTGGGAGTTCCAGCAGGATAATGATCCAAAACATTCAACCAAACTGGCTAAAATGTGGTTCATTGAGAACAAAGTTCCCTAGATGGAATGGCCTTCGCAGTCGCCGGACCTCAACCCCATAGAACACCTTTGGAGGATCTTAAAGAAAAGGATTGGTGGCTATAAGCCCAGAAATAAGACTGAATTGTACGAAAAAGTAAAATCCGAATGGTACTCCATTGAACCATCAATATGTGCCAAACTGGTGGACTCCATGGATCGTCGTTGTGCCAAAGTTATTAAAAATTGCGGCACCACAACCAAATATTAAATTTAAAAGTAAATCTTCCAGCATTTGAAACTTGAATATATTTTTTCTTAGATTTAAGCTTGCCGTTTGTATCATTTTTGCAGGCCCAAAAATGAAAAAATGAATTTATGGTATATTAAGTTTTTTGAAAATTATTATTTTGTTACGTTTTAATACATCAATCTATAGACTTTAAATAAAAATTATGAAACTTGAAAAAAAAAAAAGTTCAGTAAACAAAATTTTAAAAAAAAAATCGAAAACAAAATTGACGTTTCTATTATTTTTTCCATAACTGTATATAGACTCCGCCCCGTGCTCGCTTCGCTCGCTCAGTGAGTCAGAGAGTAAGGATAAGAAGTTTCATATACAGAGGTAGTTAGAAAAATGTTCACAGCAAGCATTTTCTTGAGCTTTCAACATTGATTGCTGCTGCTTTTTTGCTAAGATACCAAAATAACGGTTTTGTCACTTTACATCTTTCTACAAATGAAAGAAAAACTATAAATTATAACTGTTCATGGGCTAAAAATAGAAGCAATGAACTGATCCTTATCAATTGTCAAAAGTCTTTACACACATTTATTTCGCGTGAAAATTACTAACACAATGTAAATTCTAGATAAGTCTTTGATTTGCATTGAGTAAGTGAAGTTCTGGTTGATGTTGATCTCTTAATTGGTAGTTAGGCTAACTGTTAACAGTTTAGTTAATGGATAAAATGAAACAAAAAAACAAAGGAGCTATCAGTTGACCATCGAGCCGAGATTGTGACTAAACTTAAAACGGGTACTTCTGCATCTGAATTAGATTTAGTTATAAGGAAGTAGAGGTGGAGAACTATCGATGGTGAACGCCATCTATACTTCTATACGCCGAATATACTTCTTTGAAGAAATGGATCCATATTTCGGTATAACAACGTTTAAAAAATATATGAAATGTATATTACTTCTTTGGTATGACGCCACAAGTATATAAACGCGCAAATTTTCTGGTGGATAACGATAGCGCTCGACCATCAATAGTGCCGATAGCGCCATCGATAGCTCTCCACCTCTATAAGGAAGGCACACTGGGAGATTTTAAAAATAAAAAAAGAACGTGCCGAAAACCTGTTTTGGACCTAAGAGAATGCAGACACATACTAGGGGTTGTACTAACTAATCCCACTATAAGTCTCGCTAAAATTGCCGCATTAAGCATTAAGTTAAGTGCAAAACATCTTTGTGATAGTACAATGCATCGCACCTAAGTTGTTCGTAAAGTAATTGACATTACCCCAAAAAACAAGGAAAAAAATCTCGCATTTGACTTGGAGTACATAGAGAAGCCTCTCAAGTTCTGGTGTGATGTTTAATGGACAGATGAAGTTGTGTTTCAGTTCCAGGGATAATTTGGCAAGCAATTTATTTATCTCCCAAAACAACTGAAAGGGTAATGCAGTCCAACCAATCAACAATTTTGGTGCTGCCAGGTGATGTTCTGATTCAGAACTTCTGAAGCTGTTTGAGCTACTATGGATTTGGAGACTTGGTACCGATAGAGAGTACACTACATCAAACTGGATACCTCAATACCTTAAATGATCACGCATTCACCTCAGCAAATAGACTATTCTCTATGTATCACAGGATCCTACAGCAGGACAATGCTCCATGCCACAAGGGTCGAGTTCCAACCAAAAAGCCCCGATCTGAACATTATCGAAAATGTATGGGCTTTCGTTAAAAGTCAGAGGACCGTTGACAAAGATCGGCGGCGCAACGGAAGTATAGCCAAATTGAAGAAAATTTGGTCAAAATTAACTCTTGAGCTTGCGCGAAAGAAAATCGTGTGTATTGCGCAGTGACAGTAGCAAGGTGGCAGCGACAAAAAACAGCAAAGTCAGAGAGACCGAGAGCGACAAAAACCGACTGAAATGAGACAACTGCGAAACACAACACAAAAGAGAAACATAGAAGCACTAAGCAAACAATACATAGAGGCACTGTTACCACTTAAAAATATCTTATTGAGCCAAAAACAAACAAAAAATGAGCCAAATTCATTAAAAAGCGCCGAATGTTAAATAACATTGCAACACTGTTAACTTAACAGTGGCACTCTTCTCTGTTAATTTGCTTAACAGAGCTCTGTTGCTTAGCAGCGGAACTGGAGCGAACTTTTTTCTGCGCGCTAAAATTTGAAATGGAAAAACGTGAAATTTTCAAAAATAAATTTAAAAAAATTGAGAAACAATTTCAAAAAAACAAAAAAATCCAAAATTAGGTTAAATAATTAAGTTTATTTTAAAGTTGGTTTGGTGGCAAAATTGAGAAAAAACCAAAAAAAAATTGAAAAACAAATATTAATAATTCGCGAAAAATTCACCAAAATCTCTGATACGAATTTCAAAGCTCTAGCTCAAAAATTGAAAAAGTTGACTTTTTCGGCCAAAAAAACCAATGTCAAAAATTTGACCGAGCGGACGAGAAAAACAAACAAGTTATATCGCCGTTTTATTTCGCCGATTTGCAAACATGCTGCCTCCAATACTCGAATGCGGCATATTTGAAGTGACTTGGAAGGAAGAGGACAAGAGGGTTTTTGCCAAATGCTGGGCATGTTCCCCGAGGCGTCAATATAGAGTTCAACTTAAGCAGACGGGGAGTTTGCACAATCATGTCAAGGTAAGAAAGAGGGAAGGGGGGGGGGGGGGGGGGGAAAGACTTGCAGGCCGCATCCATAATAAGTTTAAATTTCTTTCCAGACTCATCATCCTCAACTTAAATATAAAATCGAGCTCAAAAAAAAAGAGCAACATCAAATTCGCAAAGAACAGCGAATGGAAATTAAGAGGATAAACGGAAAAATAAAAAGAAAAGAGGATCGGGATAGTAAAAAGAAGGAAACGGAGGAGGAGGAGGAATAATTTTAGGCATATCTGAATTTACATGTCCCGGCAATGAAGCCGCCACATTAATGAAGTGAGTGTGAAACGGCGTCTCGACTTGCAAGCCAAAAACGCGTCATTTTGTTTTTTGCAGGTAACTTTTTCAGTTCCCTCGTCCCTGATGCATCTCTGAGGATGCAGCTGAGGATGGATCAAATACATATGCGTCACAATGTCGCTCTTCGACAGCACAGAAGAGGAGTCGTAAGTAAGTAGTGTAAATAATATAATTCAATAAATTTTCCATTTGCATTTTTTGCAGCATTGAAATTAGGAGAAAGCGCAAATCGTATCCGATCAGAGGAGGAGTGCCGTTCTACGGCATATTGTCATATTTACGTTTTTTACTTTATTTCATTTCATTTGTACTTTTTTATTTTGAATTTTGAAATTATAAAAATTATTAAAACAGAAAAGTTTTGCCCGTTTTTTCTGCTTTTCAACCAGGCGAGCAGAATTGAGTAGAAAGTTGGAGGTTAGAGTAGAGCAGAAGGCGTTTTGCCATGGGAGCAAGCGAGCGCGCCTGCTGTAAAAACTGCGGCTGTTTTTGGTTTTCTTGTTTTCTAATGGCCGCCTTACCAGCTGTCTGTTTTCTGACAATGAGAGAGAGAGAGAGAGAGAGAGAGAAAGTGATAGCGGCGCTGCTCATGCTCATGAGCGCACGTCATGTGTAAACAATGCAGCATACAACATACTCGTGTATTAAACCCAAGCAAACCTCGGTCAACAAAGTTGTTGATTTCTGCATAAACATATAAATTCCTAATTCTGAACTGATGAAAAAAAGCCGAACGCTCTTTTCAATAAAACCCAGAGCGGCAGAACGTTGTAGAGAGACAGAGCGCACACACGCAACAACGAAAAATGTTCAGTCTTTCTCGCTCATTATCGTTTCTGTGCGGCAGCATGCGCACGCTTCTTAGTGTGCGTGAAATGTAAACATACGGGTTTGATCACCCGTTTCAACATACCCTGTTTTAAATACAAACACTTTTTCTCCTTTTATTTTGTTTATTATTCAATAATTTGGTTGTTAATTATTAAATAGGCTGAAAAATTTAATAAATATATGCCACAACAATTTATAAATACGCTGGAAAAATAAAAATAGCAACAAGGAAAGAATATAAAAAAAAATGTTTATCTTTAAAACAGGGTATCGGGTGATCGAGCCCGCATTGCAAAAGCGCTGTTGTGTATGTGTACATACACGCACACTAAGAAGCGTGGGCATGTTTACACACTGAAACGATATTGAGCGAGAGAGCGACACACAGCATGCCCATCGTTCTGGTGCCCATCCAAGGCTGAACATTTTTCTGTGCGCTCTCTCTCTGCTATGCTTAGCCGCTCTGGGCTTTTATTGAAAAGAGCTTTCGGCTTTTGCCGAAGTCTCTGGGGTTCCATTGCATACAAAGCGTTTGCGCTCAAAAAAATGCTTGTTTGACGCCTCTATGTATTGTTTGCTTAGTGATAGAAGTGTGTGTGTGTCTGCATTGGAAGCTCGAAAACGTTAACAGAGACGATTGTTGACGAAGCAGCGAGACGGATGCTAACAGAGCTGATCGGTGTTAGCAGAGCTATTAGTGTTGGATATCATTTATATTAATCCAGAGTACCAGAGAACGGCTTGGCGTGATTGCAAAACGTTCATACACAATCAACAGCCTGAATATTCAGCAATTCGGCTCAACCGCTCAAACTTGCATGCGCACATTCATTCACTCTTAAGTTCAAATCACTCAAATGAGCCGAAATTTTTTTGCTTGCTGAGTTTATTTACGCTCGTGCTCAAACGATTCATTTTGGGCGTATGCTCATTCGACACAACAATGATTGTGTTAAATAAAGAATAAAACTCAAAGAGCAAAATCAACTCGTATGAGTTTATTCATGTGCGCAGTCAGAAGCGCTGCCTCTGTCTCTGTCTACAAAAACAAAATACATGCGTTATGTCGCCAGCTAGACGCGCAGCAGATTATTACAAAAACAAAATACACGCTGTGTGCGCCCATGCATGAAGCTCGAAGCTCGGCCGCATATTCCTAAGAAATCGCTGTGCATGTACACGAGTGATGCGTTCGTCAGCATAAGCTAATTTTATTCAACTCTTCGTTTCGTTGAGTGATTAAACACGAGCCAACATTCAAACGCTCAGAAGGCTGAGTATGAACACGATTGATGTGTTTATCAGCATGAGTTGATTTTTACTCAACGCTGTGTTTCGAACAGTGAGTGGAGTTGAGTAAGATTTGTGCGTATGAGTAAATCAAGAAAAATTGTGAATTTTGCAGCTCTCTGGTAAGTACGAAAATAGCAACAAGCAACAGGCAGAAAGAATTTGAATTATTCATAATTTTATAAGAATTTTGTAAGCTGTGAAGATGCTGGTTGACGAGATCATGGCACTGCGTATCGCAGAGTTGCGTCAGAGGGTATAAAGCGTGAATAACAAAACAGATTGTTAGAAAATTTTGAACATGAAGACGAAGAAGACGAGACAATGATGAATCTGTAGCTACAGCTGAATATGGTTCAATGCACAGTAAAATTTTACCGACGCGAAACTTGGTAAGCTCAGCAATGGCAAATAGGCATTGGTTCACATTGAAAACGTAGAGGGCAGTTTGGCAGATCTGATAGCGAAGATATTACCACTATAGCTGCTATAGGAATGATCAGTCGAAAGTCAAAATTTAGTACGAAAAACTTTTTTGTGTTTTAAGATATCTCATCCAATCTGACAGAATATTCATTTAGGATGCTCCTTAACATCCTGACCAAGTTTAGTTGAAATCAATCTACTATATCATATTGCTGCCATTGGAACAATCGGTCAAGAAATAAAGTTTCTGTACGACAATTTTTGTTGTTTCTGGAGATATCACAATTAGACTCGCAGACTGGTTATTTTCAATTGTATTATACATACTTATCAAATTTAGTTCAATTTGGTTTACTAAATCATATAGATGACATACGAACAATTAGTCGAAAGGGCATCAAGCCCTCGGCGTGCCTTCTCTCGTCTGTAGCCGCACCTGTGTTTTCTGTGTTTTAATAAATATTTTATAATTGTTTTAGTATAAATATATCATCAAAATATTACGTACATAACATTTGATATTTTAAGCGATTTATATTATTTTATTTAAGCAGGGCTTGGTATTTCCATAGTAAGTGCGGGTGTCTGACAGTCGAGTATTCTCGACTGAAGCACCGTCCACTAGTTTACATTCAATTTATATTATGTTCCCATCTAAAGTGAGCATGAATGGGTACAAGAGCTAGTTTATTTTAAAACTCTTCTACTTTTCGGTATACAACAGTACGCAAACCCCTCTTTCAACTATTTTTTATGATTTTGCTTTAGCGTATCAAAAGTGATGACCACCGTGATAGATTTTTACAAGGCACTCAAATTATATTTTCATTGTACATCTAAACAACCATCGTATATGTATGTGGGGTTGCATACATATGTGAGCGAGTGGCAGCACTTGACGCTATAAAAACTAATTTGACTCAATAAAAGTGAAACGAAAAAAAATTGGAATCGAATGGAAAATTCAAGGCACATGTTCAGTTAAGCAAACGCACTCGATGTGATGTATCTCATATGAGAAGCTAGAGCACACTGAATCAAGCGCCTGTCGCACGAATCTCCTACCGAGTGTTGGAGTTGAGTTTTGTCGTCGTTGCTGTGTTGAGTTTCCACAGTGAACAAAGAGCGTGTGAAGCAACAGTTGGTGCTTCCAGTCATTGGAAATTCTGATGGGTGGGTTGGGTTGGTTTAATGTGTAAATTGGCTCGAATTATTAAACTGTTTGCTGTTGTCAAATGTTTAGGCCTGTTATTTCTGAAACCGATTTTCTAGCAAACACTCGTATGCACTGACGGTTACAGTATTGGAACAGAAAACAGCTTTAGCTTCACACAAAAGCAGCAAATTCAACAGAGTCAATATCACGAATGATGTAACCAAATTCTATTGTATTTTGGTAGCCAATTGCTTTCTGTCCAGTCTGTCTTTCTGTACTTGTAGTCACCATCTCTGCAACTCTGTGAGCTAAAGATAAATAAAAATTGGCTTGTAAATTTCTATATAACAAGCAGATCCAGTTTATTATAAACTATAGAAATTTTCCTTCCTTCTTAAGGGGATCTTTTAGTTTACAAATTTTCTATCGATTTTTTTTCATATTTTTTGGCTAACTTGAGGTCTAGTTATGTCTATAAGACACCAACAAACAACAACACACAAAACACTTGCAGAACGCAAGGAGCATGGCTCGGTATACAGCTGTTTCAAGAGATGCCAATCTCTATCATCAGTACCGTTTGCTGACTTGACCAGCGATCTCAGCCTAATGTCACTTCACAGCTATTTTTTCACTTTTGAGACCTAAAATTCACAACTGGTTTTGGCTTCTCAAAAGTGAAGCATTTTTGTGAAGCAATGTTAATTTTAATGCAAGTAAAGTCGAATCTTTAAAAGCGTTTATCTCGAAACCATGTTTTGCAAACATTTTTTGATTTTGATGAAATAAGCGCCACGATGCAGTTTTAATGGCGCAATCGTGTGAGCCTCGATCAATGGCGAAAACAAACTTTACCTTTTTTTTTTTTGTACACTGGACTAAAAAAAAATACGGCTAAAAATCGATTTTTCATTTATAAATGCCTGCCATTTATTAAAAAAAAAGATGCAGTTAACTCTTCAAATCTTGTGAGCATAGAATGTGCTTTTTTCTAATATCCATTTTTTTAGATTTGTAATATATTTAATAACTTTTCCTACCAAATACAAAAAACAGAATTAAAAAGTCCTTACGCTTTTTCCTTCCAAGATTTATAAAAAACACATGTAAAATTCGGACGTTTAAACTAGAAGACCCCCTTTAGTAAAAAATAAAGCAATATACACATCTCGGGCAAGCATGTTTACGTTGACATATTGAAAAACACTATGCTACCATATGGCTCTTGGGAAATGCCATTATAATGGACATTTCAACAGGACAATGATCCAAAACATACGAGCAAGCTCGCCAAACATTGGTTTGCAAACGAAAATATCGATGTGATGCAGTGGCCACTTCAGTCTCCAGATCTTAACCCGATTGAAAACTTATGGGGAGATGTGAAACGGTTTGTGGCAACTGCAAATCCGTAAAGTAAAACACAGCTTTGGCAAGTGGTAAAGGAAGCATGGACACAAATTCCATTGAAGCGTTGCCAGGATCTTATTGATACCATGCCTCGCCGGTGCGAAGCAATTATTAAAAATAAAGGATTCAAAACTAAATATTAGACATAATAAAATATGGAGAACATGTTAAATCAATTTTGAATAAAGTTACATCATTTTGATTACCTTAGTTTTTAACGAAAAGCCAACTGGATATTAATTAAAATATGTTTATTAACCTGCTCAATATGTAGAACTCAACTGCACTCATATTTTCACGCACGCAGCTGTACATGTAACTTACTCAAAAACAGTTTTTTGCCAATCGTCACATTTCGCTAAAACGTCCCTATTATTCGTACCTAGCAAAAATTACTTTTTTGCGCAATGCCGAATACACCTTTGAAAAGTTGAAAAAGTATTTAAAAAATGGACGCAGAGACAATTGCTGAAAATATAAGAGAAAGCATTGTTCAAATGGACTTCGATCCAAAAAAAAACCAGCAAACCAAGCGGCGACGTGCAAGCAATTTTAAAGAAAAAAATGTCCAAAAAGCTTTTATTTTCATTGCGCAAGTCATCGGCTTAACTTGGTCGTAAATGATCTCAATTCTGTTTCTGAAATAAGGAATACGATAGCCACCGTTAAAGATATTCAGGCCTGTTTCGGTTTTCACTATTTATTATATAGCATTTAGTGAAATGCATTTATTCACTTTCCATTTAGGCTAAGTATTCAAAAATCCTCGTTTTTCACTTTATCGGACTTAAACTCATCAACTCAAAGTGAAATAAATCCGTAGAACTTCGCCGAAATGATATTAGAGTATGTTAAAGAAATTCACTTCCGCAAAATCTTACCGAAAGTGAAAACCGGAACAGGCCTGATTGAGTTTTTTTTAGGAATCGCCTATTCGTAGACAACTCACACAAAATATTCACTAATTCTGCGCAACAAGGTGGTGAAGGCAACTTGTCTTACACAAAAAGTGCGTTTCAGTCACAAAGTCCAGCTTTAAAAAAGTATTTGTTATATATTCCTTTGTATAATTTCAAAATATTACTTTATTGCGTCAGTTGTTAATCAACTGTAAGCTTAAGATAACAACATAATTAAATGCTTTGAGCATGTTCAAAATATTTTGAGCTTCATAGATTAACTGTAGAGTAACTAAAATAGCCCAAACTCTATTGATCGAAATTAATGTTCCAAGAATAATAGACAAAGAAAAATGTAGATCCCCAATATTCAAAAAGAAAATTAGCTTCAATGACTTAAAGCAGGGACGGGCACGCATGGGCTCCGGGAGCTTGTGGCAGCTCCCAACTTTATTTCGGCCTATTCGGCGCCGTGAAGTCGCACAAAAGCAACAAAAACAAAGCTCAGCTCGAGTCGAGGCATTTTATGACCGTCATAAGAAACAGCAACAACAACAATGCACGCACGACTCGCGAGCAAACTAACAACCATAATAATCAACAACAGCAACGCAGCAAAGACGCTTGTGTGTTTGTCTGGCTCGCGCTGACGACGCGCACAGTTCACAATTCTGATACACACCGGAAAATGAAAAATAATTTTTTGAAAACAATTATATTTTTTATGTTTTGAAAATAATTTTTTAATATAAAAACCTTAAAAATGAAACAACAAATTTAATAAAAATTTTGTTTTAGGTGCCAAACATTTTTTTTGTTTCCACAAATTTCACAAATTTCAACTTTGATAGCCCATAGGTAAGCATCTAGGGGGCGTGTCACTTTTCTTGAACGTTTATTTCATAGGTTGAAGAGTTATCTATTATATGCCATTTTAATTATTTGATTATCTCATTTGGTTCAAAAGTTACGATTTTTGCAATGCAAAATGAGCAATGGCCCCACTGTGCGGCGTGACGTGTTCTTTTGTACACTGAATGAAAAAATAGATTAGGTATTGAGAGTGTGTGATTTTTACCAGCTGTGTTTGTATTATAATTATTTTGCGACTTGTTGATTATAAACTTTTTCAAATAAAATTAATTATGACTGAGAAAATAGAATTTTCCGAGATTAAGACTCATTAATTTTCTTCAGTTTATTTTTTGCTCGCACTTTTGGATAGGTCGTCAAAGTAGGTAGACTCGAAAGGGTTTTCCCGAGTTCAGATTTTGTGCTCAACGCTGCTGTATATAAAAAAATCACTTTTTAATAAAAAGTTTTTATGTATCCCCTTATATTCCGGGGTGCCACAGAAATCGCTTTCGCTTGAATATCACTTAAATTTCATACAAATTTAAGTGAAATTCAAGCGAAAGCGATTTCTGTGGCAGCCCGGATTATTTGGGAGGGAAATATTTATATTTTAAAAACATTTTTAAAGCGAAGCCAATTAGGCTTAGCTGAAATGTATCAGGTCCTTCAGCAGGTACTGATTACTGATAGATCACAAGTAAAGTTGCGAACAATTATATTACAGAGGCCGAGCAATATCAACCACAGAACATATATGTACATATGTACATACATACATACATATGTATGTATGCACATACAGGGGTGGTCAAAAGTATTTACACAACACTTAACGTTAAATCTACTCGTAATTTGAACTTACTTCAGTTAAAGTTTGGTATCAATGGAAAGGTCTCTTGAATTCCTTTCAAATGATACAAAAGTTTCCTTAACCCATTAAGTACTCACTGATAAATTTGAGTTTTTGTAAAAGTCAATTTTTTTGACTTTTTTCCTGGGTCTCAAACAAAAAATGTTTTGATGCAAAAAGTTTTTTCAAACAATTTAAATAGTGACTAGAGATGGGCATGGGCCGTGCCGTGTCCGTGCCGTGCCGTGCCTATTTAAAAAAAATCCGTGTTGGGCCGTGTTGGGCCCCTTATTAAAAATTGCCGTGTTTTACCGTGCCAAAGTCGGTAGGCACGGGAGGCACGGTAGGCACGGGAGGCACGGTAGGCACGGTACAGATTTTAAGCTTAAATATGGTACTTTCGATAAGTTGGCGTAGTTTTATCGCTTGTTTGTCAGCTTGAGCTGTAGAATTCATCAATGTATCGCACAATTTGCGAACACTTACAACATCGACAGCACGATTATAATAAAAAAAAAGGACGCCACGATGACAAAAATGAATAAAGATAATTTACAAAGTGAATTTACAAGCGCCCGTGTTTGGCCGTGCCGTGCCCGTGCCGTGCCGTGCCTATTTAGAAAAATCCCGTGTTGGGCCGTGTTGGGCCTCAGTTTTTACCAGCCGTGCTTGGGCCGTGCCGTGCCTCAAAAAGGAGGCCCATGCCCATCTCTAATAGTGACTGCAAAAAAAAATTTAAAAAAATCTTTTTGCGAGTATTTTTAATAATTTTTTGAAAACTGCCAAAAAGGCACTTTTTCCTCATTTTCGTGCAAAAAGTGCCTTTTTGGCAGTTTTCAAAAAATTATTAAAAATACTAGCAAAAAGATTTTTTAAAATTTTTTTTTGCAGTCACTATTTAAATTGTTTGAAAAAACTTTTTGCATCAAAACATTTTTTGTTTGAGACCCAGGAAAAAAGTCAAAAAAATTGACTTTTACAAAAACTCAAATTTATCAGTGGATACTTAACGGGTTAAACAAGTTTTTGTATCATTTGAAAGGAATTTAAAAGACCTTTCCATTGATACCAAACTTTACATGAAGTAAGCTCAAATTACGAGTACAATTGACTTTAAGTGTTGTGTAAATACTTTTGACCACCTCTGTATGTTGGAAATAACAAACCATTGTTCTCAAAAAAAAAAACTTGAAATACGAGATACATTGAAAGTGATATTTTCGTTTACTATAGTTGCATTTACTATCATTGCACGAATTTTTTAAATCTTTTTATTTTACAAATACAACAATTTTATTTCGTCCGAATTTGAGAAGTAACAAACTTGCGTGGTGGTTGGATTACAGATATCAAAAATTGTGGATGTCTGAATTTTCTTAGTTTTATTTGGGCCAGTTTGTTGATATATGTATGTAATGTAAATATTTACATTTCAAACTTAGGGGTCAACAATTCTGTTGTGTGTCAATTCCTCTTTGATTATTGCACTTTTATTGGTGGTTCATCGGCAAGTGTTGTTTAATACTATTTACTTTTCTTATTAATTCCACCTTCAACTTCCTTTTGTCCACTGTCAGAGCACCGCGCAAATGAAATTTGTTTGCTCCACGTACATATACTTTATGGCTTATGGTTTTGACTCCTTGTTGTTGTATCCGTTCTCGTTCGATGCTGCGCTGGGGCTGTTGCCATCTTTCTGTTTCTCACATCTTCTTTATGTGCTCCGTTTATCCGTGTTCCCAATGCCCGCTTCGTTGTTCCTATGTACATATATTCCGATGCATATTACCCCTTCCTCACCCTTGTATTTTATTTCGTAGATTACATTTTGTTCTGTTTTTCCTTGCATATATTGTCTTTCCTATTCGTAAACAGTCTTCTTAAGTTTGTGTGTGCTTCGTTTGCCGAATAGTCAAGATTGTGCTGTATTAAGAAAATTGTGTTTGTTAAACAAGTTTATTCAAGGAAAAAGTGTAGGAAGTGTCCCTCATTTCTACACTTAATTTTCGCGAGCGAAGCAAGTCGGGGGTTGTCGACCCACTTGGAAATGATGGCATGTGGTGAACAAATTCTACACGGCCGCTGCACAGAAAATTTCAGACTTAAGGATCACATCCCTAAAGCTGCAGGCTTTAAGAAGCGCTTTCTGAAATTAAAATCGTTCGCTTCAGGCTGCGAAATCCCTGCTCGCTTTCATACATTTTTCGGCATGCGCTATTTCCCATTTGTTACCCCCGAAGGCGTCGCTGCTCTATTTTACACATACTTTTGATTCAAAAATTAAATTTCCCGCAGCAGCCTCATATACATATGTATGAATTATGTGCAGAACAGAGCAGCGACGCCTTCAGGGGTACCGCTGATGCCGTAGCTGACCCTGCAGCAGGTACTTCGGCAAACTAATAGTGAATTACCGCGCTCACGCACGTGCTTAAGCGAAAGAAGGTTTTCTTTAAGTTGGCTGCACAAAATTGCTGGGCGCTCATCAGCAAGTCTGTACATTTTTGTGCACAAAAAGGCCCACTTGGTATGCGGTATGCTGGTGAATGCGTTGGAATACGTACAGTATTGAGAAGACAATCATGGTTGGGGTTCGAAGTCAAACAAATAAGCAAGTCAGTAAGTACTTCCGTAGCGGAGCGGCTCAAAAAGTTTCCAACTCTTTCGTACTCCCCTCCCAAGCGTTAAGGTAAAAAATCAAACTCATGAATAAACAAAAACCAAAACGCAAGGAAAATGTTATTAGTTTTCATCTCACCGGCTCCTGTTCCAGCTCCAGCTTCAGCATTTCACTCAAGTGTTGCACAAACAACGCAGTCAAATGAAATGAAAACCAGAAAAGGACTGGTCACAGGTCGACAATGCTGGTGGGTCACATGAAAACCCGTTCAAGAGGAAGACGTTGGGAACTTAGACGGCCAATCAACATGGAGTGAACTGCCCTTCCGCTCGTCTGTGCTCCTGTCAAATATTCTAATTCTAGAAATTAAAATGAAGCTCGGCGTCAAATTAATTGAAATATTTTACATTTTCTGCGACCACTGCTTGTTAAAGTATGCAACGGGTATTTGTTGAAATCCATTTCCCCCCCAAAATATTCGTTTGTAGTTTAACGCGCTTTGATTTCAATGCTGGCTCCAATTTTAATTTCGGCAACCGCAAGTCAACGGGCTGCATTGATGTTGCTTCGAAAAATTCGTAGCATTGCGTTTTAGTTGCGAGCTGCGAGCCTTAGCGAAAGCAGCAGGAGCATCTCAAATTCCAGACTGTATATGCATTGCAATGCCTATAATTATATAGACCAACAACCTGCCATTGTTGGCCTTTGGTCAGACACATTTATTGGTTAATTGGCATTTCAAGCATTTGAATTCAGCTTGCCTTCTGATTTCAGTTTGCTAATGGAGGCATTTAAGGAATAAAGCCTCATACCGGTCGATGGTATATTCAGGTAACAAGAACAACTAACGAAAAATAGCTGAACAATCGTTATAATTCTTAAAACGCTTGTTTACAATATTTATATTTTTGTAACAGATTTAGTCGAGATTCAATAGCACAAAATTGAAGTACAACTACAAACAAGTCAAACATATGAAAGGTCATTTAAATTTCATTAAAAACATGGGGAAACGCTTCGCTTGCGGAGAGGTGCAGGTGTTCTCGACTGTAGGTTACCCTGTTTCCAACCATTTATAGTGGTCCGAACCAAATTTAGAAGCAAATTTGATCTGCGTTCGGTATCCAGGAACCCACATACAAAATTTTAAGTCTCTAGCTCTTATAGTATCTGAGATCGACGCATTCATACAGACGGTCGGACATGACTTGATCGACTCAGCGCTGATACTGATCAAGAATATATATAAGGTCCTTATCAAAATTATGAGACACTTCGTTATTCTCAAATATTTTACATGATACATTATCAAGCTAAAATAAAAACACATTAACAAGTAGTTCACTTAAAAAAATTATGTGACCTTTTTTTTTTTAAATAATAACAAAAAAAATGGGACTTTCACCTACATATATCAAAATTTTAAGACACTCATGGTCAAGGTAATTAATAATTTCAAAAATACCAATGTAAATCATAGAATTTCGATAGATTAGGAATCTTTCGAAGATCCTTGGAACCTGCCAACATCAAAAAATATTTTCTGCGTTGAATCTGCCAACTTTATCAATAATTCCGGCTCTAACTGACCCCATTCCCTTCAATTTACGTTTTGAGGTCGTTAACACTTTCGTATCTTTTGTTATCTTCATAGACACGCCTTGCAAGTATGCCCCAGTCATTCCCAATTGGATGTAGATCCGGGATGCATGCTGGCCAGTCCATTATATTCACCGAACACTCCTCTTTAAACGATTTTTTCTGGAGGCTTGTGTGGATTCGGGTGTTATCTTGCATGAAAACATAGGGCTTTTCCCTATTTTCATTTAATTAAGAAAGCAAACTATTATCCAAGACCCTTATTTACTCGGAACTATTCAACCTGGATCTGGTAAATTGCTGACTTAATGTTCCGAAATTATTAAACGCTCCCCACACCATGACTGATCCGCCACCAAAGTTTCTCTTTGAGAAATAAAGAGGTTCCTTTTTTCAGTGGCAACAGTTATGGCAAAACCATCTTCAATTACGGTCCGCCTACGACCGATTTCTCTTGAAATTTGGCTCCCAGTCCGGCCAGACTTCGAAAAGGCAAGAATTGAGTCTTTTTCTTCATCCCGAAGCACTGTGGAGCTACCCATTTTATTTAATTTTTTGAATATTACTTTTAAAACCGATAAACAACTCCAAAAATCCCAACTAGTGCTAGAATCTTTTAGCTTCCTTTTTTTTCTATGTGTCTTATAATCCGGATACGGCTGCAAACAGTCAAATTCATGCACATTTACGGAAAATAAACAGTAGTTTTCCAGAAAATGCTAAAAATTAGAAGTAATGGTAAAATTTCGTAGCGTGTACTTTGTTCTTTTATTCTCGTGATTTGCGGAGGCGGAAAGTTGCGTGGCAAAAATTTGAAACAAACTAGCTGTTCTATCCAGGGACTGCAAATAATGATTATACGTTTTTTTTAAAAAAAGACCTAGAAAATAATGGTTTGCACCAAAATGTTTATTATTTTACAATCTCTGTATTTCCACCATGATTTTTATTTTTATGAATTTTACTTTTTTACTTAATGGTAATCATTATTTTTGAGTAATTTCATAAAACTCAAAAATAATCATTATGAATAAGTTTTATTTTTTTTGCTTAAAATAAAACTCAAAAGTAATTTACGGTTTCTGTGTTAAGATTTTTAACAATATTACTTTATATCCCTATAAAGAGACACCATAGCTACCTCCCAGCATCATTTTTTTTTTATCGGAGTACGATAACCCATTCAAATTTGCATCGAAACATGAAAAATCATCGAAAAATGTATAATCAGTGTTAAAACACTGTTTTATCATGTTTTGATGCAAGTTTGACTGGGTTATCGTACTCCGATAAAAAAAAATGATGCTGGGAGGTATCTATGGTGTCCCTATATAGGGATATAAAGTAATATTGGTAAAAATCTTAACACAGAAACCGTAAATTACTTTTGAGTTTTATTTTAAGCAAATAAAATAAAACTTATTCATAATGATTATTTTTGAGTTTTATGAAATTACTCAAAAATAATGATCATCATTCAGAAAAAAATTGAAAATTAAAATATAATCATTAAAATGTAATTTTTATAATATAACTTATAATGATTACGGTCCCTGGTTCTATCTCTTATAGTCTAGGCGCACGGACGGACAGACAGACATGGCTTTATCGACTCGGCTGTTGATGCTGATCAAGAATAAATACACCTTTACATACATCATAACGAATACAATTTACCCTTTTACTTATTTTTTAAGTAACGGGTATAAAAAGTTCAAGCTTGTACTGAATAACAATGAATCTGAATTTATGACAAAATATAAGACTTTTTTCCATAGTGCAGCTGTCGGATGACAAAATCATTATACTGCTGGCAAGGGTGTAAAAATGAAAATAAAGGCCTAAGAATCATTTAAAAAAACGTTTGTAAATTAAAATGTTGCAAAGAGCGGAAAATTATAGCGAACAGAAACTTGCAAAAATAGACTAGCAGCCCAAAATGCTACAGGCATAATGGAAATTGTAGCAGCAAAGACAGAAAGAAAAAATGTAAACATACAGATGTACATATGTATGTATGTATATCAAGTATAATGCATACACTCACACTGTGGAAATGTGAAGCGGCAGTTGCAGTAGTTGCGAACGGCATAATCGCATTATAAAAGATTTTGCAGAAACCGCCATCGCAGCACGAGATATCAGCAACAAAACTTAAAATAAACTAGGGGGCTCCGTCCCCTGCTCGCTTCGCTCGCCATCGGCTCTGTTTGCTCGCGGTGCTACAGTCGAGCATACTTAACTTTTGGAGACCCCGTACTTAAAAAATTAATTACTGGCTAAAATTAAATAATAAACATAGCAAGAAGTATCTATTATAATTTTGTAATAAATGTACTAAGTGTACTAAATTCGCGTAAAAATGTCAATTTAAAAATCAGAAAAAAGGCGAGTAGACAATTGCGTTAAGAATTAGAGAGAGCAAGAAAGCGATACCCATATATGTACGTATACAAGGGCGTCGGCAGGGGGGGGAGGGGGGCGGGTGCAAGAGGGGGTGTGGGCAAGAGGGGGCCAAGAACAACTTGATTGCTTCAAGGGTTCTCTGTTTATAATCCGAGCGCGATGAAACGCAATGACGCAAACATAGTGGGCATGATGTTCTTCGTATTTGTCAAGCTTTGAATCTGTATCTTTTATATTGTCCTTAAAATTTTGATTCAAATTTCGATTTTGGAGCCCTTATCTACAACAAATTTGATCTGTTTACAATTTAGAGGAACCTACCTACATTTTTTTTTTGTGACAAACTTAATAGACTTTTTAGTTATCATACGTACGAGGTCTAAAATGCCAGCAAGGACGACATTGAGCTATAAAACATGCGGGACAGATACATACATAGGAGAAAAGGCCACCTCAAGCTCGTTGACAGCATCTTGCAAACGGATTAAAAGTAAAAACTCATTAAAATTATGTTGGACCATGCATTAGGTGCAATTCAATGATGGCAAGCTAGTGGCTCACCCTCCATCCTCGCTCTTTGCCTTGATGGATTTTAGCTAATGCGCCTTTTGTCCGACTCATAGACAAAAATGTACGAATGTTGTAGCCGATACTGTTGAACTGTGAGATTCCCTAATGGGCGCCCTAAGCTCTAAATTTTGATGCTGACAATGTTTGCCAAAAATATTTTGCAAATTAATGGCGGTTTTTTGATCGGAGAAGCATTAGTTTATTATTCTCTTCTTGCGATCTTTAAGTTTGTCCGCCCGCGAACGAGTCACTTGATCCGCGCGTAACTAGCTGAGGCTTGGTTTCGCTTGAACCACTTGAACGTGAACGACTTGAACTTGAATGCCAAACTTTTTATTAAAATAGTTTACATATATGTATGTATGTATGTATGTTAAGCTAGGGGGTTCCGCCCCCGTTGTCGTTCGCCAAGCCCGGATCGCTTCGCTCGCAGAATTTAAAGGTGAAAAAGATAAAACTTCCTAAAATTTCTTTAATAAACTTCTGTAACAAAAAACTTAAACATAATAGATACAATACAATCTCGATTTGTCGAGATTTAGCGGGAAATAAAGTCATATTTGGCGGAAAATAAAGGCAGATTTGGTTGGAAGAAGCTAAATTTGGCGGAGAAGTTCATATTTGACAAAAAGAGCTAATCTGTGAGCTTGTCAGTCTGTCCGTCCATATGGATACTAGATCTTAGAAACTGTAAAAGCTAGAGACTCCAAACTTTGTATGTAGATTCGTCTATATTGCACGCAGATCGAGTTTGTTTGAGTTTCAAATTAAAGTTTTAAATTAGAAATGAAATATAAAACATTGTTAAATATTTCTACAAAAAATACGTCATTGAAGATAATAAATTAGAGTTACGTTCAAAAAAATAATGGGTTAAATACATGCATAAAGCTTAATTTTGTAATTTTTTGCGGTGTACGCAGAGATATTCGAGTGAGTGTATGTGTGTGCATCAGGCTACCTAAGTGACTGGGCACAGGGTAGCCTACTGTCGAATACACTTTCGCGAGCTTAGTGAGGCGTGGGTAGGCGAGCGAATTGAGCAATACAATAACAATTATTTACAGTCTCTGCTTTTGTCTTAATATATTGCTAGTCACCTTGCGCACCCTTTGTGCTTATTTTTGCTTGGTTTAAGTTTATTCTAATATACCCCAACGAGGTTTTTGGGACAACAGTTTTTTCATTTTATCTGAAAGCTTTGACTTTCTTTATAGAAGAGTAATTGGTTGCTTTTATGAGCCATAAAATAGCTGACCAAAAGAGTTATTGTTAGAGTCGTAAGCCGATAAAAATAAAGTTTGTGAGCGGGCTGCTTTTATTAAAGCCTCTGGTGAAAATTACCACTTAGCATATAAGGTATACAATATACAAGGTATACGATATACAAGTACGACTGTAATAATAAATTTCATCAAAACACCAAGTTTCGCAATATGCCTCACTGACGTCATTAATCTTTAGCTTTCAGCTAAATTTGATGAATTAGTGAGCAATGCATTGCCCGAACAATAATAACAACGAAGCGAACTAATATGCCGGACAGCCGGATGCATTAAGTTTGTTTGAGAAGGCTTTGGCACTAGCTAACAATCTTGACAGCTGCTGACAGCAACGTGTTGGCAGGATATCAATAAAGTCAGGACAGACAGGCTAAAAACCACACATACACATGCATATTTGTTAATATAAATCCTGTGGGTTGGTGCCTGAAGAAAGTTTACCCAAAATAATAAAAGTCAAACAGTCTACAAAACAGCTTTAGCCCAAACGACATTCACATGTGATTTATCCGTGTGCAAGTATATGTATGTACATATGTCGATGTTCGTATGCGACGACACAGTTTCATTTAACACTTAGACAAACTTAACCAAATCTTGGATACGTTTTCGTGTCGAGTTTACTTGATGTGACAATAAGTAAACCAATTTTATAATTATACTTCTACCTTATTTTCGGACACATTTAGTTTACTTGTTGTGGTCTCTTGGAATTAGTCATTTTGTTACCTGAGTAAGGGTTGATACTTCAATAGCCTTGTCACCGAATTGAAATATAGTATGTAGGTGTGAACATTTTTATATCCCATTGAAAATAGTATGTGAAATGTACATATGTAACAGGCAGAAAAGACGTCGCAGTCCCCAAAATGTCTTTATATTCTTGATCAGTATCAACAGCCGAGTCGATTTAGCTCTGTCTGTCCGTCCGTCCGTTTGGTTGAAGGCGAGCACGGTCGGAGCCCCCTAGTTTCTTTTTTAAATCGTGGAAAGAAAACGGGTAAAGATTTTCTAATTCGTTTATTTTTGTATTTTGTAGAGAAATGTATTGAAAAAAAAGTGGGAAAGGCTATATATATTAACGGAGGCGGAAAGGGGCGGAAGTTTGTGTGCCAAATTTGGTTGCTCAGCTTTTATAGTCCGTCACACGGACGGACATACAGACAGACGGACATGGCTATGTCGACTCGGCTGTTGATGCTGATCAAGAATATATATACTTTATAGGGTTGGAGATGCTTCCTTCTCCCTGTTACATGCATTGCAACGCAATGAGAAACTTGATCAAAAAGTTATGAATATGATAGCTAAGGACGTGAGACCTTTTAGTTGTGTTGGTGATGAAGGTTTTGTTGAACTTGTACACGAATTGGACTCACGATATAAGTTGCTGAGCAAAACCCATTTGCGTGATGTAGTTCTTCCCAGATAATATGATCTGTTTCGGCTCAAACTGCGTTCAATTTTAGACACTGCACTATGGTCCAGATGTTGTTTTTTTGGCATAAAGTCGATTTTTCGATGTTAATATATCGTTGTTTTCTTATTTTAATCTTAAAGTAAATTCATCATACATTATACATTTTTTTATTAAAAGCTTTAAAAGCGCCACCAAAGCTTTTTGAGAGCTTTTAAAAGTGAGCTAGCGATCAGCTGATTTCCGAATAGAAATTTGCGCCAAAATATTTAGTTGCTTTGTGTTGTGCCACACGCGTTAAAGTGGTCCAGAAAATTCAACTAAATTATGGAAAGTAATCTTCAAGGTATGCACTATTTAATGTACAAATACTGTTATGTGTAGCTCTAGGGATTTAGTGTTGTGTAATGTCCAATTTATGTGTATTTTTTTAGAAAACTAACATGCGTTCTCCGTGTTTCATGGAATATAACTAATAAGCTGTTCCATGCTGAAAGGAAATAATTGGTCCAGATTGTACTTGTGAGTGTTGTCTTTAGCCACAAGCCAAAAACTCATCCCCGTTCGTCCCCCTTTTCTCTCATTTTGGTAATATATAGGCACGTTTGAGTTTAGTCACAGCGAACTTATCGAAATATGGCGCAGCAACAATCGAAAAATTCAATGTGTATCAGATTGGATATACACCAAAATTAATAAAAACACTGTGGAATCCAAGTTAATAAAGTAAATAGACAAAAAAATCACTTCATAAAAAAAATTTTATTTTTTCAATGAGTATGAAAAAAGAGGGGGGAGGGGGTGAAGAAAAGCTCCAACTAAAAAACAAAAATAATTATAAATTCGACTTCAGCCTTACTAAGACTAATGCCTAATTTCAAGTCCCCATCTTTTCATAAAGATTTTATACAAATATTTTACACATATTTCTCAAAGTCGGATGGGGAGGGAAAATGAAGGCGTGGTCCAAATCAAAAAAACAAATTCTAAATTCTAAATTAGTCCAACTAAGGTTCATGCAAAGTTTCAAGTCTCTAGCTTTATAATTAGACTTTATGCCAAAAAAAAAGGGATTCTGGCCCAATGTGCACTGTTGAATATGTTGGATTAACAATAGATCTATGGACATCTAGAGCGAACGAAGGCTTTATAACTATAACATGCTATTTCGTAACAGACAACTTCAATTTTACCTCTGCATTGCTATCTACGTCTCAATTGATGAGCACCACAAATCACACGGCCAAAAATATTGCCGACTCTATACGAGCAGTGTTGGATGATTGGGGTCTTTCATCTAAGGTGGTCACCGATATAACAGACAATGACAGTTCTATGAAAAATATAAATACTGAAGAGCCGCTTACTTTGTTACAAGAAGTAATGACACGCTGGAACAGTGCATATGCAATGTTAAAAAGAATATTACAAATACATGAATATGTAACATAAACATTGGAAAATTTGCGTAATGCTCTTTCACCGATCTCAGCTGATGAACTCGACGTTTTTAATGATTTTGAAGCTCGTACAATTCCTCGCATCGCTACTCTGATTGATTCGCGCTTCAAAAAAGATTGCTTTGAACTGGTGACCATAATGTCATCAACACCAACCACAGATCAGCCATCAAGTAAACTTTCCTTTATACAAAATAAATTTTGGCGGAAAGCTCAATCTACCCGGACAGATGGTACTATCGCAATGAGGCAACATTTGGAAAAAATAATCGACCCCGATAATTGCGTAAGAATTTTGAAATATTATGAGAAATATCTTTAATAACAATTTCTTTTACATATGAGTACTGATTACATATTCTTAAAATCTGTGTCCAAAAAATTCGAATGTGTTTAAAAATCTTCTTGCGAACAAGTCTTCCGCAGGACAAGTCTTAATCCTAGTATTGTGGACAAATTATTGCTTATAAACAAAAACAAGCATTTTAAAAATAAAAACCGGTAACAATTACCGATTCAAAAAGATTTAACGCAATCGGTGGCCGAAAACCATAACCGAAACCGATTCTGAAACCAGTAACGTTGGCGGTTAATATTTCATTTTGTTCGCAACCGTTTTTGGCGTCATGGTAAACATTTTAATTATGAGCCCAGATTGCGCTACTCTCCTGTTGTGGTCATTGAAAAACAGACCAAATGAAGAAAGTCATATATAAACGAAAGAGGAGAAGGGTAGGGACGGGCTCGGGTACTAGGCTAAAGCTAAAGACGTACAGTGATCACCGGAGCGAAATGAAAAGTAAATGGACATGCGGCCTCGTATTTTGTGGTTGCCTGAAGTTTCGTCGCGACGGCGAGGTCATCGAGGTTAGTCGGGGGAAGCGGAAAGAGCAGTTGGACTCATAGTCATTCTGGTCGTATTGTTTCCAGCCCAAATGCCAACAAATGCTGATACGAGGGTCGACCGATAACCCATTGACCTATGTAAGTAGAAAAACTTAACAGTTGTTCATGAGCAAAACAAATTTAGAGTGAATTTGCCAAGTAAATTGAAGGCAAGCCTTAATTATTTTGGCTATAAGTGCCTGCGTATATTTTTAATTTAATTGAATTAGTACTATTATTCAAAAATGTCAACAACAAAAAAATTGTTTTGTCGGATTCCACCAATTTTAGGCTGAAATTATTAATTAGGAGAGTCTAACATGGAAGCAGAAGGCTTCTTCTATCGAATACTAGATCAAAGGTTCATCACTAGCAAGCGAGCTGAAAGAAAAATCTTATTTGGCTGTTTGTTTGTTAGCCATCTTAAAAATATCGGATTTATTGTCAAACAGTAATCGACTTTTGTTAAATGACTTTTTTATAAAGCCGTAAGTTTAGCTTGAAAAATTGGCAAAACATGACAAAACATATTATGGTTTTGTGAAATGTACATATGTAACACGAAAAACGAAGCGTGGCAGACAAAGCATGTATATATATTTTGGATCAATATCAACTATGTCTATTCACCCCTGTCTGTCTGTCCGTCCGTCTGTATGAACCCGTCGATATTATAAGCTATAGAGACCAGAGACTTACAATTTTGTATGCAGGCCGATATGCAGGCTCCTATTGAAACGATTGGTCGAAAATTAAGATTATTATGAAAATATTTGTAGTTTCAGGAGATACAGTGCTGTGCCTATTAGCATTACCATAACTATTTGATTATCATTGACACTAGTTCAAGTGAAATTTAATTTTACATTGGAAAAAGGAGCTTTGATGAAAATTACATTTAACTAGCATTGAAAAAAACGAAGTGTTACTTAAATTTTTTTTTATGTGTAACTGTAAATATGAAGAAACAAAATTGTTTTTGGAATTGAATAATTATAATAAAATATCAATTATAATGTTATTAAAATAAAAAACTCATTATAATTATTCAATGTCAAAGAGAGTGCGAGAATATGGTCTATGCCCAGACCCTTAGATACCCTAAAACATTATGCGCTTAATAAGTCATTGGTCTACCCTCGTATTCTATTGTATGTGTGTGCGTGTATGACATGTTAACGACGGCGCTCAAATTACTTTTGTGCGGTTTGAAACCAAACCTCACAGCGCACATTGGACTAAAAGGCCGACTTTTAGTAGAAATTAAAATAATGAAGCTAGATACTTAAAATTTAAAACAAATAATTGTTTCGATGCATATTAAAATATATATTTTTTTCAGTCTGATCTGACCACGCAAATACAGATTTTTTTTCGGTCAGTTTATATAGGAAAAGTGTCAAATTTTTTAATTAAAAAATAATTTTTATATTAAATTTAACATAGTTCGTCAAAAAATTTGATATCAGAAGTTTTGGATTAGAATTTCATAGAATTTCATCAGCACTTCGACAGTTTATTTATTTAATTTAATTTTTAATCTTTGTCCTTTAAGTGTAAAGTAAAATTAAAACGACTTAATTTAATTAAGAGCTATTCCACAGCTTTAACTTTTTACACAACTTTTAAATTTTGCACGCGTATTACTTTGCTTATAGTTGGTTATCTTATATAATAAGAAGAATAGCCTAAAACCCGAATTTTTACAACAGAAAAACAAATTGTCTTGCTACTCTGGATACTTTCGCAATCCACAAGTATAAAGGTCAATTCACTTGTATTCACTTGAATTTTTGTCGAAAAATCGGTGGTCTGACCCAATGTGCAGCGCTGCAACCAATGTTCTATGTACATATGTATGTATATATATTTTTCGAGTTTCTCTTGTGCTGAAACGTTTTTCAATTTCTTCGTCCTCAACCGCAAAACGCGGAAACTTATTCGCGGTGAGGAACAAAACATTAGGTTTTTTTTATACCCTGTGTCCATTGAAAATTGGCAAAGCAGGGAATAATGGTTTTGTGAAATGTATGCAGCAAGCAGAAGGGGGCGTGGCAGACCCTAGACCTGTACCAACAGCCGAGCTGTTGAACGCAACGATCCACAGACTACAAAACAAATTTAGTATAACATACTAAGC
>JBAMBL010000381.1:0-24914 GCA_037043405.1 Drosophila subquinaria | reverse complement strand
CAGGGCTGCCACAGAAATCGCAGCGTTTTAGCGTTTTGCGTTTTCAATAACATGGCTGCTAAGACTTGACACCTTTTTAGATTAAATTATCCAGGGGTTTGGTTAGCAACTTTTTTAGGTTTGTTATTGCAGAACAATAAGATTTTAATTTTTTTCCGTTTTAATTTAAATAATTTAATTTATTTAAATAATAATTGATTTTATTCAGATGAAAAAAATTGAAAAGGAATTGGCGCGAGAAAATAAAAAATACTCTACAACTCTTGCTATTTTCCGCCATTAGTCTGGCAACTCCTCGTAACACTTCATTCACAATTAAATAAAAGTAAATAAAAGGTTTTTTTCGGTAAAACTTGATTTACCTCAAAAGACCCATTTTTTTAATGCTTAATTTAAAGAAAACTGAAGTGGTTCCATATATTTTTTTTTAAAACCTTATTTCAAATTCTGACAAAAAATGTGGCATCGCTGACCATGACTTCGAAAATCTAAATCGGACTTAGTGGCAGCATCGGACGCCAGCTATTTCGTTCCGCAAAAAATTATTTTGCGGATTGACCTGTGGCACAACGGTATAAAATTAAAGCAAAATTTTTATGGAACAACTTCAGTTTTCTTTAAATTAAGCAATAAAAAAATCTCTTTTGAGTTTTACCAAACAAAAATCTTTAAATTATTGTGCAATTTGTGAAAACATTTGTCACGATGTGTTGACAGACTAATGGCAGACAGTTGCTAGAGTTGTCGAGTAATACTTATTTTCTCGCGCCAATTACTTTTAAATTTTTTTTAGCTAAATAAAAACAGATGTTACATAATAAAATTAAATTATATAAATTAAATCGGAAAAAAATTAAAATCTTATTGTTCTGCAATAACAAACCTAAAAAAGTTGCTAAACAAACCGATGGATAATTTAATCTTATAAGGTATCAACCCTTATTCTAGTTGGAAAATGTTATTGAAAACGCAAAACGCTAAATCGCTGCGATTTCTGTGGCACCCCCGATAGTTTTTTATTTTTTTTATATTATAATTGATATTGTATAGCTTACAAAAATTTAAAAGTTATTGGCGCGACAAAAAATAAAAGTTACTCGACAACTCTAAATTCTAAAATTCGGACAAAAAACTTGACATTATTCTCATCGCATCGGATGCCAGTGAGCGATGATTTCGTTTCCCTCAAAAATTTTCAGATGTATTGACTGTGTCACTTCAAGTGGAAGAGATTTTTGTAGCACACCTGTATATTAGGGTGTCCCTTTTTGGTCAAAGTCAATATTTTTAACGCATACCGGCTAGTTTTGTTCATTAGGTCCTAAGTACCACAACCCGTTGGATCGGAGATTTCAAAATTATATCCAAAAAATTGTTTTTTTTTTATTTTTATTTTTTATTTGGTCCTTAGGAAAAACTCAAAGCCAGAGTTTTTACCTTAATTGGGTACGATCACCCATTCAAATTTGAGACATGAAAATAGTATTTTAGCACTGCCTGTACATTATGGATGATTTTTGATGTCTCGGTGCAAGTTTGAATGGGTTATCGTACGCATTAAGGTGAAACTTGGTTTTGTTCTTTAGGACCTAATGAACAAAATAAAAATATAAAAAATTCGAAATTTTTGCCATACAATTTGAGCATTCGATAAGTCGGCACGTGCCGACTCCGATTGAGAAAAATTTATTTCTAGTGCTCTAGAGACCTGATGACTAGCCCATGCGTTGATTCTTGACTTGGGCCAAAAAGAAACACCCTACTGTATATATACTTATACTTATACTTATACTTATACTTATACTTATACTTATACTTATGACTATACTTATACGGATAGTTAGACTTAGACTGAGACTTAGAACTAGACTTAGACTTAGACTGAGACTTATACTTATACTTATACTTAGACTTAGACTTAGACTTAGTAGCTTAGACTTAGACTTAGATGAGACTAGACTCTATACTCAGACTTATACTTAGACTTGATAGACTTATAGGAGACTTAGACTTAACAGACTATGCTTAACTAGACTTAGATTATACATACTTATGCGATGACTTATATTGACTATATTATACTGATGCAACTTATGAATGAGACTTATACTTATACTTACATACTTATACTTATACTTATACTTAGACTTAGACTTATACTTATACTTATACTTATACTTATACTTATACTTATACTTATACTTATACTTATACTTATACTTATACTTATACTTATACTTATACTTATACTTATACTTATACTTATACTTATACTTATATTATTTATACTTATACTTATACTTATACTTATACTTATACTTATACTTATACTTATACTTATACTTATACTTATACTTATACTTATACTTATACTTATACTTATACTTATACTTATACTTATACTTATACTTATACTTATACTTATACTTATACTTATACTTATACTTATACTTATACTTATACTTATACTTATACTTATACTTATACTTATACTTATACTTATACTTATACTTATACTTATACTTATACTTATACTTATACTTATATGTACTTATACTTATACTTATACTTATACTTATACTTATACTTATACTTATACTTATACTTATACTTATACTTATACTTATACTTATACTTATACTTATACTTATACTTATACTTATACTTTATTTCTAGAAACAACTATAATGGTATCACATTTCAAATATGGGGAAACAAAACAGTAAACTCAAACCCGAAGTATTAGAGGATCTAAAACAGAATACTGAATTCACAGGTATGTTACTCTTAAAGTAATTGGCACGATTTGCTTAGTTACAGTTAAAAAGCAAAAGGGCTCTGCCCACTTCTCTCTTCACCCACCCTTGCTAAATCTTGATTTACGGCCGATCGTTTCTATTGTAGCTACATCCATGCTCATACAATTGGCACATATAAAATAAACAAATAAAAGATGATACATTTTATCGAATAATAATAGTAGGGAACAAAAATTTAATGGCATTTCTTAGCCAATTATGTTAGTTAATCAAATAAGAAAACAAACTTCAGTTGGGATATATCATTAAACAAATGAAATAATTAAACGAAAAACTCAAAAATTGACTGCTTATTTAATTGACACATTTTAAAGCAACTAATTTTCACGAATTAACGGATGTTGTTTTCGAAAAGAAAATAATACTCGGCTTTAATATTTGGTACTTGGTAAGTACTTTTGGCAAGTTTCCCTTAGGATGGAAAACCAAGCATGTTGAGCTCCAGCCCACAAATAATCCAAATTTTTAAGTTTTGTCTATGAGACGGCCACTGTAACATCGTTCCTAAGGCTCCCAAAAGGATTTAAGTCTGTACTTAGAGACGGCCACGATTTCTTTATCGTCGAAATTTCCAGAATTTCCAGCCGAGACACTTTTGGGACCATTAACCACGTTCACAATTTTAGTCGCCTTGCTTGCATTTTCGCCTTTATCATAAAGAAATTGTAAAATATACATACAGCCATGCTCATACAATTGGCACAAAAAAAAAGTATTTTCTATTCGTCTATTTCTCAAAATGTTCATCACTTGCTTTTACAATTTTGCATGCAACTGTTAATTGTGTTCATGTACTATATGCTTAACCGTTAATTGTTCCGATATCCTTATTGGGTTTTCTTTATATTTAATTTTCGTTGGCCTAGTGTGACTTTTGGGTGCTCACAGAATTGGCACATAAAGTTTAAGGAGTGGTTTTTTTCGTAAAGGGCACTTGGTTTTCGTATTTTTTTCTAATTTTCGTTAAATTTTATTAAACTCAATTGAATTTATGCAAAAATGGGCAGCGGAAAGACTTACACTGTTGAAAAACGTAGACTTGTTTATAAACTTAGTCAGTCGATAAAGAAATCGGCTGAAATAGCTCAGATAATAAGAAGTTTCAGGAAAATGGTCAATAATACACTTTCATTAGCCCAAAGGAGTACTTCATATTCAAATGAAAGCAAGGTTAAGGAGCCAAAGCCTCAAAAGACCGATTCCAGCATCGAAAGGATCATAGTGTGAAAGGTAACAGTGTCCATTTTAAGTTGGTTCGTGAGATTATGGTGGAAATCAATGAATAATATGGTCTCAACCAATTCAGAAATCTAGTGCCCAGAAGATTAATCAAAGCATTGCTCTTTGGGCCCTACAGCAGAAGAGTACCGCTCCTGTCAAATCTGAACATAAAGAGACGATTATGCTTTGCAAAGGCCTACAAAGGCAAAGGTACACCATTTTGAAAAAAAGTGTTGTGGAATGATGAAAACAAAATAAATTAGATGGGACTTGATGGGAAACTATTTTTGAGTCGCCCAAAAAGCCAGGCTTCATATACAAGATGCCCAACCAAAACCATCAAGCATTTTTGAGTCGAATAATGTGTTGGGCTGCCATTGCTTGGCACGGTGTGGGCCTGCTCGCCTATTTATTTTCAAAAATTCATTTTCAAAGTCAGTTAAAGTTACTTCTGGAGTACCGCAAGGTAGTCATCTTAGTCCACTACTCTTTACGTTATTTATAAATGATCTTCCATCTTTATTATCTCACTCCCATGCTATCATGTATGCGGATGACGTCAAGCTTTGTTTATCGTATAGCGATCCTTCTTCTTTTAGTCTCTTGCAAGCAGACTTAAATGCTTTCCATCTTTGGTGCCAAGATAATTTATTAAATCTCAATAGTTCGAAATGTAAAGTTATGACTTTCTATAGATCTTCCCGCATTATTTCACAGTACTCACTTAATGGCATTATATTGGAATGCTTAAATGATTCCGAAAGATCAGTTAATGACCTGGGTATAGTTCTAGATCATAGACTGAAATTTGATAAGCATATTGCTATAGCTGTCAATAAAGCAATGGGAGTTCTCGGGTTTATTAAGCGATGGTCCAAGGAATTTGATGATCCCTTTACTACTAAACTTCTTTACACGTCTCTTGTTCGTCCAATTCTTGAGTATGGATCATGTGTGTGGTCTCCTCAATATGAATCCCATCGTGCCAGGATAGAGTCGGTTCAAAAACAATTTTTAATTTTTGCTTTACGCGGCTTGAGTTGGAACTCGGAAATTCAGTTGCCTTCGTATTCTAGTAGACTTCTCTTACTCAACCTTCCCTCTCTTACTAACCGTAGAATTATGCTTGGAATAATGTTCATCCACAAATTACTGCACGGTCATATAGACTCGGCTAATTTGTTGGAAGAAATAACCTTCAATGTACCTTTTAGAGTAACTCGTAACTTTAATCCTTTATATCTCCAACGTTGTTTCACTAACTGGGAATTGCACGAACCTATCCGTACTCTGTGTGCAGATTATAATAGACTGTACCCTACGATTAGTTTCGAGTGTTCTCCGCTCACTATTAAAGCCTCTATATTATCATGTCTAACTAATATAACCAACTAACTACTCATTAATATCATTTTGGTCTGATTGGGTTTTTCTGGGTTTTCCCCAATCCTAGCAACAAATGTTGGGCCAATCATTTTCTTTTTCATTTTAGATTCCCCAGAGAATTTTAGAATCTTAATTTTAAACTTCATTTTAATTTATTTTGTAATTTAAATATATATATTTTATAATTTTAATGTATTATTTGCTGTGTCGGCTGCTTTTAGCCAGACAATAAATAAATAAATAAATTGAGATTATGCCTGTGAAGTGGACTTTTATGCCCGACAATGACCCTAAGCATATTTATGAAGGGATTGCACAAAGAAAAGGTTCGGGTTATGGACTCTCCATCCTAAAGCCCAGACTTAAATCCTATTGAGATCCTTAGGAACGATGTTAAAGTGGCCGTTTCCAAAAAAAAATGTAAAACTTTGTATGATTTGTGGGCTGGAGCGCAACAAGCTTGGTATTCGACCCCAAGGGAAACTTGGCAAAAGCTGGCATTAAGTATGAGTCGAAGATGTCAAGCAGCTATTGATAATTGTGGATATAGTACCAAATACTAAAGCCGAGTATTATTTTCCTTTCGAAAACATTATCCGTTAATTTGTGAAATTTATTTGTTTGAAAATGTGCCAATTATATGAGCAGGCAAGTTTTGAGTTTTTCGTTGAATTGTTTAATTTTTTTTTACATAACAGATCTTAATTGAAATTTGTTTTCTTTTTTAATAAGCTAACATAATAAAATGTCATTAAACTTTTGTACCTTACTATTACTATTTAATAAAAAAAATCATTTTTTATTTGTTTATTTTATTTGTGCCAATTATATGAGCATGGCTGTATGTATATAAAAATTGTTAAGTCAATCTTAATTTGACAACAGTGTTTTTAAAGAGGAATCCCACGTTGCCAAGAAGCGCAAGTGTAATTCAGTGTGAAAAATAGTTTACGAATAAAAACATACCAAAGTTGACACACAGAAAATAGGAATGTCTCTTTCCCCAACCTTATATAGTGGCCCGATTTGAACCAAACTTCGTCAGAATGTATAGAACTACTCAAAATTAATCTCGAAGTTTTTTGAAAGGGGCGACCGTTTATTTTCGGTATTCTGTGTCCCGCCCACTTTCATATTTCTTCACAGTTAAATTTGCATAATACTGCCTTTTTATTTTGTGATTTTTAAATTTATAAATTCATATTTGAAACGTCACCCAAAAATGCACTGCTTTACAGAACAGCGTTGCCACAATTTGAAAATTTTTTCCATTCCCAATTTCACGTGACATATAAATTGATTGAAAACCCAAAATTTCTTATGGAACACATAAGAATTGACGCATTAAAATACAATCATTTTTTAAATATTATTGTGCTTAACTTTATTGAATCATTCAAAAAACGGCCGTTAGTTACTATATTAAACTGGTAGCGCTTGCTAATGATTTCTATGATTTTTTAATTTATACTTTTTAAAAAATTTTTCCCGATTGACAAAATTAACGTGATAAAAAAATGTTCAGGGATGCCACAGAAATCGCTTTCGCTTGAATTTTAGATAAATTTCATTTCGCTGTGCCACAGGTCAATTTGCAGAATAATTTTACGCGAAATAAACTAGTGCTAAATCCGCTAGCGTCCGATGTTGCCACCTAGTCCGATCTAGATTTTTGAAGTCAGGGGCAGCGATGCCACATTTTTTAGTCAGAATTCGAAGTAAGGTATTTAAAATATATATATGGAACCACTTCTGTTTTCTTTAACTTAAGCATTCTAAAAATAGCTCTTTTGAGGTAAATCAAGTTTTACCGAAAAAAACCTTTAACTTATTGTGCAATTTGTGAAAACATTTGTCACGAAGAGTTGCCAGACTAATGGCAGACAGTCGTTAGAGTTGTCGAGTAACTTCTATTATGTCGCGCCAACTGCTTTTAAATTTTTTGTAGCTAAACAAAGTCAATTATATGAATGAATTAAATTATATAAATAAAGTAAGAAAAAAATGAAAAAGGTTTTGTTTTGCAATGAAAAACCTAAAAAAGTAGCCAAACAAACCCTTGGGTAATTTAATCTGAGAAGGTGTCAACCCTTAGCAGCCTACTTCAAAAAGGTTGGTGAAAATGTAAAAAAAATTAAATATCTCGAGGTTCTGTGGCACCTCGGAAATTTCCGTGCGGAAATGCTTTCTGCGAAATTCTAATTCGCTTGCGATTTCTGTGGCACGCCTGTATAATTTATTAAAGAGCTGAAACTTAAGAATCACACAATTTGGTCGTATGTGAACTATTGATGTGCTTGACTTTATTGAATTATCTACCCTAAGTATATAATAATTAAAGCCCACACTTAACGTCAATAATTTTTCTATTATCTTATTTATTTGAAATTGTTAATGAAATCTTATTAATTTTCCTTTAACAGATGCTGAAATACAAGAATGGTATAAAGGCTTTCTAAAGGACTGTCCAAGTGGACATTTGTCTGTAGAGGAGTTTAAAAAAATATATGGAAACTTTTTTCCATATGGCGATGCAAGTAAGGTATATTATCATATTTTTACAATACCATATTATATACTTTCTTATCAATAAGCGAACTTTTAACAGTGTATAATCAACATTTTTAAAAACCAATTTATAGTTTGTTTAATAATTTATTAGTGTGGGACATAAAAAAATAGAGCCCGAATAGTTCCACAACAATATTTTTATTTTAAATATAAATATTTCTACAGCTCGATGCTGTTTGTTTAAGCTCTGGATTCTAACTCACCTCGTTTCTGATATGAGATATTCATAAGGAATTCACTGAAAAAAACTCCTCAAGTGACGAAAAAATGTTAGTGCTCCAATATTTCTAATTTTCAATTTTGTGATGAACGATATTAAAAAAAATATAAAAAAATTAAACAGAAAAAAGTATTTTGGATAGGTATAAAAATTAAAGGCCACTTTTAAATTTAAATGTCGTTTGAACCAGTTGCCTTTCGCACCCTTCGTGTCGCTTTCGTTTTTAGCGCGAACTGCTTTCACCAGTAATGACACTTGTGTCTCTCATACGTTACTTAAACTTATTTGAGTAGATCTGACAGTAAGCTAGATTTTGTATTCTATTTTTGACTGATCGTTCCTATGACAACAATCTGATAGTACAGTACTCTAATTTTGGTCAAACTGATAAGAAACTAGGGGGCTCCGCCACCTGCTCGTTTCGCTCGTCAACCCCCGGATTGCTTCGTTTGCAAAACTGAAAGGATGGTCTTTAGTTGTCCCCCTGCTCGCTTCGCCTGCAAGTTGTCCCCCAGCTCGCTTCGCTAGCAGAATCGAAAGGATGTTCTTTAGTTGTCCGGTTCAACAAATTTATATAATACTAGGGGGCTCCGGCCCCTGCTCGCTTCGCTCGCCAACCCGAACTTCTTTAGTTGTCCGGTTTAACAAATTAATACAATATAAGGGGGTCAGTCCCCCTTATACAGGAAAAAGCTAAATTTGAGGATAATTTAAAATTTAGCAAGAAGAGTTAATGTGTGACTTTTCTAAGAATATCTCATACAACAACAGAGTTTTTGATTCTAAAGGTTAACTTGCATCCGATTGATCCTATGGCAGCTGTATGATATAGTCATCCGACTTTGACCAAATTTGGCCAGAATGTTAAAGACAGCCCCAAACATATTTTCTGTGAGTTTGGTTGATATTTCTTAAGGCCCTATTCTCTTTCAGTAAAAAATTTTTTTCGACTTTTTTTTTTGCATTTATTTATAGCTTGGGTAGTTGTGAATATGCCCCTAAAAGGATTTTTAGAAATTCGAAATACTTAAGGAGATATGGCCATTTTTATCCAGCAATGTTAATGTTAATGCATGTGAAGTCAAAACTTTAAACGCGTTTATCTCGAAACCACGTTTTTCGAGCTGGCGGCCACGATTCCGCCAGTTCTACTGAACCGATTTGGATGAAACAAAGTTTAATCGACGTAGAATTGTCACCATTCTGGCCCGAAGTAAAACAAAAATTTTGCGATTTTTTTTACTATTTTTTTTTTACACTAAATAGCCCGAAATTGAAATTTTTTTTTGAATGGCCGCCATTTTGTAAAAAAAAATCGCAAAATTTTTATTTTACTTCGGGCCAGAATTACATCTATGCTGATCATAACCCCGTTTTTTTTTTTCATTTCCGACGCTCCGGAGACCCGGAATCGTGGCCGCCGTGACGACCCCTTTTTTTTGCACCACCAACTTTCAAGTCTCATTACTTTTTAAACAGCCCTCGTATCGAGGCAAAAAATTTTTTTTTATTTTCTTTCATTCATTACTAATTCAATAGAAAAAACAAAATTCAAATATCTTTTTGCGTTTTCAAATGAGAATTTTTTCAAAAAAGGTCCAAAAACAGCAAGCTGAAGGAGAATAGGGCCTTAAGAAACAAAAAAGTTTTTCATACTAAAGGTTATTTTGCATCCAATTGTTCCTATGACAGCTATATGATATAGTTATCCGACTTTGACCAAATTTCGTCAGGATGTAAACATACAATCTGTGAGTTTGGTTGAGATATCTTAATAAACAAAAAAGTTGTTCATAGTAAAGTTTATTTTCATCCGCATGTTCCTATGGCAGCTATATGATATAGAAATCCGATTCTGACCAAATTTGGTTAGGATGTAGCAGCCAATCCGAAACACACAATCTGTGAGTTTGGTAGAGATATCTTAAGAAACAATAAAGTTTTCCATACTAAGCAATTCCATGTTTTTTGACTCCGTATTTGACCCACTTACCAAATGCATATTCTGTGAGATTGTTTCATAATTTGATTTTCGACTGATTTTTTCTATGAGCGATCCTGTCGGTTTTTACCATACGAGGCCTGCAGAAAAAAGACCGACGTGTAGCAAGTTACATCAACATTTTTACATATAAATTCAATAATTATGTTATTTTACATTTCATATTCAATAATTGCTCTATGTAAGTTGCTATTAACTGTTTCTATGTATATGTATCCGCGTTGAAGGCAACTGCCTTTACATCGGCCGCGTTGAACGCACATAGGGCTTCAATTATTCAGCTTGCAAGGGTGCTAGTCAATGAATCACTCTTTTGAAGATTCTCAATTTAAGTCCTTACGGTCGCCATTGTCGCAGTGAATGCGCTTGACAAGTCCACGCCGGCCGACAAATCTGGATAAACAGATTAAAAAAGAATTAGTTGTTAGGTTGGCAACAATTTCTAAGTGTACAGTTTTGGAAATAAACAAAAACTGCGACGTACATCTTTATAGGCACTCTGGCACGAATTCCTAACGTGACAGGTATTGGACCACAAAAGTCCACTCCGCTAATTTCGAATGGCATGTTTCCATGTAGCCGATCAGCGGGTAAATTTCCCATTATTTGCCCTGCCAATATCGGTTTGTATCTGAAGCAATGGACACACCGTCGCCAAACAAACCGTCGACAGCCAAACTTGCTGTCGGAGCATGCTCACGAGCGCCCGTGGACCTGCATGACAATAACATCGATGCCAATATTGCAAATACAACTGTATAAACCGACATCCCTTTGGCATGAGTAACGAAAATTTTGCATTATGGGGCAGCGGCGCTTTTAATAAGTGACCACCAACACACAGCAACCTTAACTATCGCTTGTGTGTCTAATAGAGACACTGAAGTGAAGTTAGCTTTTGTTATAATGATTTTAATACAATTGATTTGTCAATAGCAAGAATTTATAGCTCCAGCTCTGTTGCTGTTGGCACAAGTGAATTGTACTCTGAACCCTTTCTGTTAATGAAACGAAACACGTACGATACAATGCGAAGAATCTTCAGATATGACGATGACTTTTCAATTAATTCCTTAAATGGATTCGAATCTACATCGGCTGCGATCAAAACAGTCGCGAAATTTCGCTTCTCCAGCAGGGACTGCTCTTTGGTCATTTAATATGAGAATTACTTGGCCAAAGGGTATGTACACTTTGTACAAATGCAGGTCAAATAAACCAGCGTGACTCAGTCAGTTCAGCAGTGGAACAACCACGTGATGCCAAATCTGCTGGGCTTTCTTTAGTCGGAACATAACGCCAACACACATCTGATGTAAATTCTTGAACATCCGCTACTCTATTAGCGTCAAAGGTTTGCAGATTGGATGGGTGCATTTGTAACCAATGAAGTAATACCTCTGAATCCGACCTAAAAGCTATTTGCTCTAAGGGCATGTGCAACAGGTGACTCACCTTGTTCTAAACGAAGCTAACAGATGTGCTGCACAAAGTTCCAAACGTGGCTTTGATTTTATCTTTAGGGGTGCGACTTTTGACTTAGCAGTCAATAAATGCACTTCTATGCCAAGTTCCAATTCAATTCTAACATATAAACAGCATCCATATGCTCTCGTAGAGGCATCAGAAAATCCATTAATTTGACACTTGGATCTCTTAGAGACGCCAACGTAACGGGGTATTCGGATTGACTCCCATTCTTCAAAGGACTTTGTGATGTCATGCAACCTATTGAGAAATTGATTGGGTATCTGCTCATCCCAGTCGATCTTTTGTTACCAAATTTCCTGCATCAAAATTTTCACCTGAGTAACGATAGGGCATACCAAGCCAAGCGGGTCGTTTTTAATTCAAACTTCGCGGGATTAAAATGTCGCGCTAGCTATTTTTTTCATGAGTTGGCAGCACTGTTAAAAACATCTGGGCCAAATTTCATGTGAATGTCATTATCAGTAATATATTTACGATTAGTTTTGTACGACGCCATATGTGCTTTTGTCGGTTTTTTTTTGCCAAAAACGCAATGAATTCCTTCCACCTCGCCAAAATGTTAATAAGGAATATTATTTGAGCGTTATGCGTCGTTTACGTGAAGCAATTCGTCTAAAAAGACCAGAATTATGGGCCAACAACTCTTGGTTTTTGCATCACGATAATGCACCGTCTCACACTACACTCGTTCTTCGTGACCATTTCACCAAAAATTCCACGCAAATCGTTCCGCAACCACCGTACAACTTGCGAGCAAGCGCATCCAACGAAAAGGACTCCTGAATCGAACTAACAAGTGATGCCGCATTAGTTTCCAAAGAACACTTAGTTTGGCAACGTCCAGCTACAATTCAGCCAAGAGCTGTAGGTCGCCACGTTGAGCATTCGCAAGCAGTAGATAAGTGCGTTGAGGCTTATGGAACTCGGGATCAGCTAATTCAATATCCTGCGGAACGTCAACACTAACAATGCGCTTTTCAGGCTGATATGACGAAATGCTTCCCAAAAGAGCAAACTCAGTCATCAATTCAAGTTGGTCTACTCGAGAAGCTATTGCCGTCTGAACAATGTGACGCACTGAAGACTTGCGTTTACCGATTCCTAACAAATTTACATCCTATCTCTTCAAATCTAACTTTCTAGCCAAATTTTCTGTCATGAAATTCACTTGCGATCCAGAATCTAAAAGTGTTCTAGCAAACTGGTAAGAGCCGGACTGATCCATTACCATAATCACAGCAGTTGCCAATATAACTTGTTCCGAAACAGCTGCGGCATGATTAATGGACGAAGTTTGCGTTGGAGCTGTAGCATGAGCTACCAACGGCTGGCTGGAAGATTCAGCTCGTTCTGAATCTAGCACATATTTATGTAGGAGAGTGTGATGAGGCCTTGAGCAAACTCAGCAATTTCCTGATTTGCAAGCTCGAGTGTTATGACCCTTTTTCAGACAGTTGATACAAAGTGAACAGTCTTTAACAAACTTAAAGCGTTCATCTCTCGTACGCTCTGCAAATGAAGTACAAGCGGATATATAATGATCATTCGACTTGCAGAATGAACATTTCAAAGACGGAGGCTGACTAGGCTGTGCAACTGCCAAAGCCGCTTTACCGTTCTTTTTACTTCCATCCGAATTTGATTTCTGCGGTCGTGGACGACCAGACGACTCTTCAGCTGCGAGATGCTGAAAGCGTCTTTTGAGAGCAGTTTCACAATCTTCCCAAGATGGAAGCTGAGTGTAGTCGAAGGTCTCTTCCCATTTGGAACGCGTGCTATTATCTACTTTGCTCATAATTAAATGTATAAGCAACAAGTTAGAAATTTGTTCGTGATTGCCCAAAGATAGCAGAGATCCATAACTAGCTCGGATTTTATAGAACAAAGACCGCAGCGAAGTTGACGAAGGCCCTTGCATTTTCGGAAGTTCGAAAAGCTTTGCGATGGTGTCCGATACTATAAGAAAACTATTATCATAAACGCGCTTTAATGTTGCTAATGACTTTGGTTAATTTTTCTCTGTTACTTGATAAGCTTGAACCGTTCTTAGCGCTTCCTTCTCCAAACACGACAGAAGATGATTGAATTTCTCAATATTTGTAAAGGATTCATCACTGTCGACCAAATTGTCAAAGATTCCAATAAAATTCTAATAATCAGCATAGTTTCCACTAAATTTTGGCAGTTTTATAAAGGTTAAATGCCTATGATGCGAATTGGTTGGAAGTATTTTGGAACTAAAACTTTCCCTACTGGACTTGGGTTTACCTTTGTGACAATGCAAAGGCTCTCCAATTCTGCTCTTTGGTCTACTTCGGCTAACATTTCCTCCAAAAGCCCTCCTGGTCGACGCAACAGGCGACGCGCATCCTCACCAATTTTACCTTCGCCACCACTGCTTACAGTTGTAGCTCCTCGTAAGCAGATTTTTATATCTAGACTGTCTTCCGACACAACAACGGAATCTGTATCTGCGTACATTGCTAGTAAATCTTCAGCTAATGTCTCTATTAGTAAGTTTAATTTCTCTGAGCCTCGAGAAATTTCTTCATTTAAAATTAGTGTTTCTTCTGACTTGTTTCCGATTTTATGCGACCCAAAATTTTGGCCTCCTCATATAATTGTTCACGAATTTAAACAAAAGAGTAGATCTCGTTCCACTCCCGTTAGGCTCCCAATTCCCAGCACATCGTCCCAAGCTGCCCCTAGTACAGCCTCAAAAAACTAGACCTTGATCAAATTAATATTCAATATCAGAATGTTAGGGGTCTCGGATATAAGTTAAAAAATCTTTTCACAAATAGTACTTCATTTGATTCAGACATCATTGCATTCTCTGAGACTTGGCTAAATTCTAGCATATCTAATAATGAGATAATGTCATCTAATTTTATTACCTTTAGACGTGATCGGCTTAACCGTCGAGGAGGTGGTGTTTCGATTTCTGTCAAATCCTCATTTCAATCTGAAATAATAAACGTTTTTACACCTGACGACATAGAATTTGTTGCCGTAAAGGTTACACTTCTGTCTTGTTCCCTATTTATTTCGTGCTCTTACATACCACCTTTATCTGATATTCATATCTTTATGCGACATCTTAGAAATATAAAGGAAATTTCTAGCCTTGTGCTTGATAAAGACATTTTTGTTGTTGTCGGGGATTTTAATCTGCCACACATCTCCTGGTCATTTTTTAATGACTTAAACTATTTAGTTCCCTCAGTACATAATGAGTTCTTGGATGGTTTAATTGACCTTCCCCTTTTTCAAATTAATTCAATATCAAATAATCTTAATAGGAAGCTTGATCTTATCTTTGTTAATGATCTGTCAAGTGCTACTGTCACTAGATCTTCTCCTGTAGTTGAGCCCGAAGATTCTTACCATCCTACACTTGAACTTTCACTTTCTATACCTAATTCCTACCTTACGTCTTTCTCACTTCCTATCAATTCCCGCCGCTGTTTTCGTAAAGGGAATTTCTCTTTACTTAACCAACTGATTATTGCAACAGACTGGTCCACTTTGTATATAACGAATGATATGAACGTAGCTGTCTCTTTCTTCTACAACACTCTAAATTCTCTTTTAGATGTCTGTATTCCTATTAGTGTTGTTAAGTCCGTTTCATTAAAGCCTCCTTGGTTCACTCAAAGATTATCTTATCTAAAAAATTTAAAATCAAAATATTTCAAAAGGTTCAAGTTGACGTCATCCAACTTGGACTTTTTGAAATATTCTAAAGCCAAAGCTAATTTTTCAATCTACAATTCTCAATGTTATGAAAGCTATCTAATTCGTTGCAAGAATCAATTTGCGCGGGATCCTAAGCAATTCTACTCCTTCGTTAACTCCAAACGTAGAGATTCCTCATTACCTAAATCTTTTTTCCTTAATTCTAACAAAGTTAGCGATGATTCTAAGGCATCTAATCTTTTTGCAGATTTTTTTCAATCTATTTACTCTTCTTCTTCTTCTTCTAATAACATCCCATACTCTTATTCAACCCCAAAATTAAATTCTTTATTTTTACCTTCAATAACCGATAGTTGTATTATTTCTGCTATTAATTCACTAAAATCTTCTTTCTCTCCAGGCCCTGACAACATACCTAGTTGTGTGTTGAAAGAGTGTCATACTTCATTATTAAATCCTCTTATTAGCACTTTTCAAACTATCCCTCTATTCTACTGTTTTCCCCGCTGTATGGAAAGAATCCTACATTATCCCTTTGCATAAAAAAGGGTGTAAAGCGGATATTTCTAACTACAGGGGAATTGCAAAGTTATCAGCAATCCCTAAGCTTTTCGAAAAAATTATTACATCTTCTTTGCAGCATCTCTGCAAATCGATCATATCCCCCGCTCAACATGGTTTCGTGAAGAGTCGGTCAACTTCTACCAATTTACTAGAGTTTACTTCTTTAGTAAATGAGGCTTTCCTGAATAAAATGCAAACAGATGTAATTTATACAGACTTCAGTAAAGCATTTGATTCTGTTAACCATAACCTTCTTCTCCTTAAGCTTGACCGAATTGGTTTTACCCCTTCATTCCTTTTATGGATCTCTTCTTACCTTACAGATAGGACCCAAAGAGTATTGCTTAGATCTGCCACCTCTAAATCTGTCCAGGTCACTTCTGGTGTACCTCAAGGTAGTCATTTAGGTCCCTTATTTTTCAATCTTTTTATTAATGATCTGCCGACTGTTTTAGATCACTGTCATATACTTATGTATGCAGACGACGTGAAACTTATATTACCATATAAGGAAGCCGATTGCCATAAGCTTTTACAGGATGACTTAAACGCAATGCATCTTTGGTGTGTAGCTAATCATCTTAATTTAAATTTTTCTAAATGCCTGTTTATGACTTTTAACAGGGTTACTCCTTACTTAGCAACATACTCGATCAATAATGTTCCTCTGCAACGCATATCGACTGTTGAAGATCTTGGTGTCCTTTTTGATAATAAATTATGTTTCACTCTTCATATTTCTTCCATTGTAAACAAGGCTAAAGGCACTCTTGGATTTATAAAGCGTTGGTCAAAAGAATTTAATGACCCGTATGTCACTAAACTTCTATACACCTCTTTAGTTCGACCTATTCTTGAATACTGCTCTTGTGTCTGGAATCCTCAGCACAAACTTTACCAAGACCAAATTGAATCTGTACAGAAACAATTCCTTCTTTTTGCACTTCGTGATTTTGCCTGGAATCCAAATCTCCGTTTGCCACCTTACTCAAGTAGACTTCTGCTTCTAAATCTCCCGTCCCTTGCTCACCGCAGAACTGTTCTTGGTGTTATCTTCCTCCATAAATTAATTACTGGAGATATTTGCTCCCCTGCATTATTAAAACGTATTAACTTCAATGTCCCCTTTAGGGTGTCTAGGAATTTCGCTCCATTATTCTTGCTTACATGCACTACTGACTACGCTTTGCATAATCGTTTTCGAGTTCTATGCTCTGACTATAATGAATTATATCATTTATTATCAAGCAATCTCTCTCTCCACCTTATAAAAGCTTCTCTTTTTAATCACCTCCGGTTAAATCTCTGATCTCTGATCAGAGATTTTCCTAGAGGTTTTTAACTTTACTAATTTGTATTGATCTGATTGGGTTTTTCTGGGTTTTCCCCAATCCTTGCAACAAATGTTGGATCAATTATAATTCCTTTGCATATCCCAGACTTAACTTAATTTAATTTAACTTAATTAACTTAATTTATTTCTTTTAGTGAACAATTAAAATTTACATTTACTTTATTTATTACTTTTTAATTTTAGTTCTAGTTTAATTCATTAAATTTAATTGTCATATTTCATTTATTCTTTGCAGACTGCTTTTAGTCGTGCTATAATAAATAAATAAATAATTTAATTCCTTTTGAATATTAAAAGCATCATCGATTTCTCGAGTCAGAATATCCAATCTACACTCCAGTTCCATTGGCCCAATAGTGCCTGGAGTATCATGCGCCAATTTGTTTATTTGAAAATATCGCGAATAACGTTTATATGTGAAAGCAGCAAGCAATTCGCTTTGCTTGTGTTGGCATCTTCGATACAGTAGCATATTGCGGGAAATAAATAATAGGGGAGATGTGGGGGTTGTGGGCATAGTTTTGATTTCGGCTTATAATTACCGACCTAGTGCATATTTTTTGGATATATGGATATCTGTGTAAAGCTAGAGACCTAAGCTAACTAATCATATAAAAACATACCGGATTTCGTTACGCAAAAAAATTTTACATGGACTTTTGTAAAATCGGTATTTTCAGCTAAAAATTTTGTTAGTGGGGGTTGTGGGCACCCTTGGCAAAAATGCTGTAAATGGAAAAATATGAAAAAAAAACCATAACTAATATGAACAAAATGACAGTTTATTAATCATAAAGCCTGCATAGGCGTTATTCATCGTCGGAAACACAATTTTGACATGTATAATAACTTGCCCGCATGCCCACACATTTCACATGAAAAGCTCGATCGCAGATGTTACAATTGATGGAGTTGGTTGGATAATCCCTCTCAGCGGGAGAGGATCCCTTTCCAAGAGCCTAAGATGTTCACAAGAATGTTCTAGAGTGATCCAAACAAATTTTTAGAACAATTTTCCAAAAAACAGTAGCTATATAAAAAATTTGACTAAAAAAAAGGGGTGCCCACAACACCCTCAATTTTTGTGCCCACAACCCACTTTAGCAGACACTTTAAAAAGTGATGAAAAAATTTTTTTGTTTAAATTTTTTGGTTCAAATCGATATTGTTCCATTTAGCATAATAGTTCGACTAAATTAAAATGCATTACACTTACCTTTCCAATCGATCCACTTTGATTGATACACTATTAAAAATGTTTGAAAGAAGTTTTCTCACCTTTTCCAAGCTCAAAAAAAACCAATTCGTTAATTTCCAAAAGGAAACGCGTCCGTTCACTTTGATATTTGGCATGAATTATACATAGGGTAATTTCTTGCGAATGACATTACCAACAAAACTCAATCTTCATTTCGTGAAAATATACGTAGGGGTGCCCACAACCCACCCATGCCCACAACCACCACTTCTCCCCTAATAATAATAGTGCATGAATAAATGCAATGTACCTAATAGATGTGTGCCCCACTGTTTTCTTATAAGAAATGCGACCTAAAATACTGAGGCCGAATAAATGCACTATACCTAATAGATGAGGACGACACTATTTCTTATACAAAAACATACAGGGATGCCACAGAAATCGCTTTCGCTTGAATTTCACCTCAATTTACTTCCGCTGTGCCACAGGTCAATTCGCAGAATAATTTTACGCGAAATAAACTAGCGCTAAATCCGCTGGCGTCCGATGCTGCCACCTAGCTCGATTTAGATTTTCGAAGTCAGGGGCAGCGATGCCACATTTTTTAGTCAGAATTTGAAGTAAGATATTAAAAATATATATATGGAACCGCAATTAAATTATATAAATTAAATAAGAAAAAAATGAAAAACTTATTTTTCTGCAATGAAAAACCTAAAAATGTTGTTTAACAAACGCTTGGGTAATTTAATCTGAGAAGGTGTCAACCCTTAGCAGCCTACTTCGAAAAGGCTGGTGAAAATGCTAAAAAAATTAAATCTCTCGAGGTTTCATGGCACCTCGAAAATTGTCGTGCGGAAAAGCTTTCTGCGAAATTCGAATTCGCTTGCGATTTCTGTGGCACGCCTGAAAGGCGACCCAAATAGTAAGGCAGCAATAAATGCACTGTGCCTAATGTATTGGGACGGCACTGTAACAATAAGTGTTTGAAGTTCGAACACACAGTGTGCAATATATGTGGACGACACTGTTTTATTAATTGCAGGCAATATTGCAAAAGTGCGTAAGTAACGCGCAAACTGACTGCCGCTATGCACGCAACGGACTTGAACGGTTATTTATCCAACAACAATGACTTACAGTTTGTCAAAAAACACTTTACACACCCTTAAAAATGTAATATTTTGACTTTAAATAAGAAAATAATAGCTTATTATATATATTTGGAAAGGTCGTTTCAATTCCGATTGAATGACACAAAATATTTTTGCTTTTTTTTTAGAATTTTTTGAAAACTGCAAAAAAGGCACTTTTTGCATGAAAATGAGGAAAAATGGGTAAAAATTGTCATTTTTAGGATTTACAAAAAATTCTAAAAAATACTAGCAAAAATATTTTTTAAAATTTTTTTTTGCAGTTACTCTTAGAATTGTTAGAAGAATTTTTTTGCATCAAAATATTTTTTGTGAAAAATCGAGGAAAAAAGTTTTGAAAAGTGACTTCTACATAAGTTCGAAATTTTCGAAGGGTCTTAATGGGTTAAGAAAAGTTTTGTGTCATTCGATTCGGAATTGAAACGACCTTTCCAAATATATATAATAAGCTATTATTTTCTTATTTAAAGCAGGGACCGCAAATAAGAGTTATGAGAAACTGGATAAACTTTTATTTACAATTTTTATTTATAAATTATAGAATAAAAGTTATTTTTCAATTTTTTTTATAAAAATTTAAAATAAAAGTCTTTTTCAATTTTTATAATAAAAATTGAAAATAAAAATTATTTTTCAATTTTTATTTTAGCAATTGAAAATAAAAGTTATTTTTCAATTTTTATTATAAAAATTGAAAATAAAAATTATTTTTCAATTTTTATTATAAAAGTTGAAAATAAGAATTATTCTTCAATTTTTATTATAAAAGTTGAAAAATAAAAATTGACTGCAAATGTCTTTTGAACCGAAAGGTGTATTTCATTCACAAGGGGGGTGGTGAGGGGTGGGAGGGTAACGTTGCTCCGACTCTCCTTGGCTATGACTTTGTATATACATGTCACTGTTGGAAATACGCCTTCCAATTCAAAAAACATTTACAGTCAATTTTTATTTTCAACTTTTATAATAAGAAGAATAATTCTTATTTTCAACTTTTATAAATAACTTTTATTTTCAATTGCTAAAATAAAAATTGAAAATAAGAGTTAAATTATAATTCTTAAATAAAAATTGAGATTTAATTATTATTTTAAAATTTTTTTATTTAGATCGAAAAATAAGAGTTATCATTTAATTTTTTGGATAAAAATCAACAAATAACTTTTATTTAATAATTTATATTTTAAAAATTATAATCGTTACGGTCCCTGATTTAAAGTCAAATTATTACATTTTTAAGGGTGTGTAAAGTGTTTCTTGACAAACTGTATGTATTGGCTTATGCACGGTGGCTTATACGGTGGATCACAGCTTATTTCAACCAGCTTAAAAAGCAACTTTATTCAAAAGCTTCAATTACAACTAATCGCGTTATTTTGGGCTTGCCCAACCAGCGATAAAAAAACGAATACAGGAAGAACACAATCATACAAGAGCCGTAGTTAAGGAAAAAATATCATTTGCTCTGCTTTCATCTCGCTCCCAGCTTTTTAGCTACCGCTACGTAGCCATAGCGCACATAACATAATTTTTTGCTATTGCTGTGCTATAGATTTTGACGCGAAAAAACTCCGAGCAAAGCAGAGCAAATCTTTTTTTTTTTTTGCGGCTGCTACGGCTCTGTTCAAATCGAGAGCGGTAGCGAGAGCTAATCCAAATACTACGGAGTAGCGTAGCATTTTCAAACCCTGATTTTATGCCACAAACATGGTTATTAATTAATAAATACTAAATATATTAAATATTTAACAATAAAAAGCAAAGGAAATGAGGAAAAGTATTTGTATTTATAACAGGGTATGTTCGTACGGGTGATCGAGCATGCCGTTGTTTGTTTGTGCTCTCTCAGAAAAATTTGGACGCGCTGTGTGCGCTCTCTCATTAACGCTTTGTCTCTCAGAGGCTCTACTGAAAAGAGCCTTCGGCTTTTAGTTTTCTGTAAATACATTTGATCAGGATTGTAATTTAGTTAGTTGTAATTGAAGCTTTTGAATAAAGTTGCTTTTTGTGCTGGTTGAAATAAGCTGTGAGCCACTGTATATATGTACATAAAAAATTAATGCAATTATTTATTTAAGCTTCAGCAGCTGTGCGATTGACTTTTGATTGAATAATTTTACTATATTTTAGCTCAGAAGTGAGCAGAATATATACAGTGAATCAATAAAGTTTGTATGCAGTTGGCAAACCAAATTTTAGGCAATGAAAAAACATAACAGCAATGCATTTAGAACAAATGAGTTGATATATTTAAGAAATATAAATTATTAACTTCATTTAACGCACATAAAATATTTAAAAAAAATTTTCTAATTATCTGAATTTTAACAAAAATATCCTAAAAAATACATCAAAAAAGTATGTATGGAAGACCAATTCAATCCATTTTACAACAGTTTATTCATAACAGAGCAACATTATTATAGTTCCTCATATATGGTGGGGTGTTCCCTTTGCTTTATAACTGCTTGGAGTCTGGATCCCATTGATCATACAAGACTCATGGCTACACTAGGGGGGACATTCTCCCACTCCTCCAAGAGCGCCCTTCCCAAGTCATCCTCATCACCAATCATTCGCTTCCTGACAAGACGGTCAAGTTGATCCCACATATACTCGATTGGGTCCAAGCCAGGTGACTGAGGTGGTGTTTCGAGCTGTTTTTTCACCTTATAAAGAAGCCACTCCTTTAAAATACACCCAGAATGCTTGGGGTCGTTATTTTGTTCGAGGGCGTAAGAGTCTCCAAGGCCAAGTTTCTAGCACTTTGGGGTAAACTGTTCTTCAAAATGTCCAAATATCCAAACCTATCCATTATCCCATCGATAATTACCAGCTTGCCGACTCCAGATGCTGTCGGTGTCAATGTTGAAAATTTATTTTGCAGTCACTCCTAAAATTGTTTGAAGAATGTTTTTGCATCCCAACATTTTTTTTAAAAAATCGAGGAAAAAAGTTTAAAAATTTGACTTCTTTTAAAATTCGAATATTTCAATGGGTACTTAATGGGTTAAGGAAAGTTATGCATCATTCAAACGGAATTTAGATGACTTTTCCAAATATATTTTTTAAATTTGAAGACTTGACTTACAATAGCTGTTATAGTAAAAGAAAGAGTGTACTTATTAATTTGGCCAGTAGTGTATCAACATGATAACGCGCCCATACATACTGCTCGGGTTGTAAAATCTTATATAAAGAGCCAAAATGTAGAACTTTTAAGCTGGCCGCCCTACTCACCCGATTTAATTATAATCGAAAATGTTTGGGGATGGCTGACACGTGATATCTATGGCTCAGGAAAGCAAAACTCGAGTGTTCCCGAACTAATAAAAGCAATTGAATTAGCTTGGGACTCGATTTCATTCAATTACCTGGCCAACTTGTATCAATCCCTTCCAAACCGGATGACTGAAGTTTTGGAACGGAAAGGTGGCTTGACCCATTATTAAATCTTTTTTTTGTTCTTCTAAATTACATCAATTTCCCTATATTTAAATTATATTTATGTTACAAATAATCTGAGATCTCTAAATTTTTTTTTTTTGTTTAAGTGTCCTATTCAAGTGACGAAATATTTGAGCCCCTGAATTTGATGGATTATGTTTAAAATTTTTTGTTATTAGTTAAAGCTGTACCATGAAGAATTCCAGCTGGTTAAGACAATGCAATTAAATGATCTTTAATTTAAAAAAAAATTTAGTTTCTATCATCATTGATTTGGGAGCAGTGGGCGATCAAAAAGACACTTAGGGGGTGTCCTATTCAAGTGACGAGGAATGTACATAGCTATAACAATAAAACGCTTTAAATATATTAGCGTTTGCTTGCACATTAACACAACTCGTGTGTTTAATGTTAGTTTTAGTGGTCGCACTTAAATTGCACTCGTTACCTGGTATGAACTTTCTTGAAATGCGTGACAGTTCATCATTGAACCAAAGCGTTAATTCCAAATGAAAATCCAATCGTATCCAGTCGTATCCAATCCAGTCCAATTCGAAATCCAATCGAAAATTGCCAGTCCATCCGGGGGCACCAAAATGATCGGGCAAATCCTGATTATAGAAACTTGCCAGAGGGCAAGAAGCAAAGGTCCTAAAATATGGGAATGGCAGCAACGAAGTAACAAGAAAACACTTGTGCACAGCTCGATTTCAATCTCATAAGTGGCGTTTTACTCTCTTTTCAAATTATGCTTAGCCTAAACAATGCACTATGGTCCAGATTCGTTTTTTTTGGCATAAAGTCTAATTGTAAAGCTAGAGACTTGAAACTTTACATGAACCTCAGTTAGACTAATTTAGAATTTACAATTTTTTTTTTTTTTGATTTGGATCACGCCTTCTTTTTCTCCCCCATCCGACTATTAAAAATATATGTAAAATATTTTTATAAAATCCTAATGTAAAGATGGGGACTTGAAATTTGGAATAAATCTTAGTTAGGCTGAAGTCGAATTTATATTTTTTTTTGTTTTTTAGTTGGACCTTGTCTTCACCCCCCTTTTTTTTTCCTACTCATTAAAAAGTAAAAAAAATATTTATAAACTTATATACACAGGAAAATATTTCATTGTTCGCATGTTTGCTAATCAGGCAAAAGTAGAGTTCATAATTTTTTTAGTTTTTTAATTTGACCATGTTTTAGCCCCCCTCCCTATCTAACTACGAAAAAAAATCCGATTTTCTAGCAAAAAAATGAGAGAAAAGGGGGACGAACGGGGATGAGTTTTTGGTTTGTGGCTAAAGACAACACTCACAAGTACAATCTGGACCAATTAGTTGCTTTCGGCATGGAACTGCTTATAGGTTATATTCCACGAAACACGGAGAACGCATGTTAGTTTTTTAAAAAAAATGAACATAAATTGGACATGACACAACACTAAATCCCTAGGACTACACATAAAATAACAATATACATTAAATAGGGCATACCTTGTGGATTATTTTCCATAATTTAGTTGAATTTTTTGGACCAATTTAACGAGTGTGGCACAACGCAAAGCAACTAAATATTTTTTGGTGCGAATTTCTATTCGGAAATCAGCTGATCGCTAGCTCACTTTTAAAAGCTCTCAAAAAGCTTTGGTGGCGCTTTTAAAGCTTTTAATTAAAATTTTTATATTGTATGATGAATTTACTTTAAGATTAAAATAAGAAAACAACGATATATTAACATCGAAAAATCGACTTTATGCCAAAATAAACGAAATCTGGACCATAGTGC
>JBAMBL010000380.1:0-20554 GCA_037043405.1 Drosophila subquinaria | reverse complement strand
GTCGGATTCAGCAGCAGCCTAATCCGTTTATCGATATAACTATCGGCACAGTATGAACTAGATGAGCAGGCTGTTCGTGTACTGGTTCCAGCTGTGATTGCATTGCACATACACATACATATACACTAGCTTATTTTCCCGCGTTTTTGCATTGTACATAATAATTCTTAGTTGTTGATCGAGGCGAAGCTAAGAAAATTGTTCGAAGCCACAGCCAAACTCTCGCGTTCAAAATTAAATTGTTAACGCTAATCTTGCCAAATAAATGAACAGTTATAACGTTGTTGTCGAAAGCCAAAGTGTACTTATTCTTGGTAACTAGTAGCTGCTTACAGTTGTCAAAAAACATTGGCAATTCAACATTTGGAGGCCCCGGCGAGATTGGCTAAATAACATTCAATTGTGCAGTGAAGTTCTGTGTTCGCTGAAAACAAATCAAGTGCATAATCATACATACATATGTGCGTGTGTGTGTTGCAAAGCAACAGTTTCATTTTGTCATATTGTGTGTCATATTGGGAAAGGCACCTCAATTAGACTCTCACTCGTTGTTGTTGTTGTCATTCTCAGCCTTCTTATATACATACGCTTGTACATAAGCGGCTGTGCGGTTACTGACTTTTGTTGTTGCTTGCATTTCTTTCGCCGTTGCATTGTTGCCAGGCGCCATCATGGCACACACAGACGCTGATAATGCGCGAATTGCAGACAGGGTGACCTTTTTCAAACGCAAAGTGTCTGCATTGTTTGAGCGCGCTAAAAACCTCGAAAGTGATTTATCAACAAACAAGCTTAATGATCTAGACCCTGTCGAGCTAGAAGTGCATTTATTACGTATTGAGCAAACTAAATCTACGTTTAACGGCGCGCATAATTCGTTAGAAGAACTCGACTTCGACGAAATTGGCAGCAAAGTGCGCGATAATTTTGACGATTTAATGGCTAAGCTCGAGGCTCGTGTGCGCGTAACTATTCAAAAACATCAGTCAAGTGCCCCGCCACATTCGACATTTGGGCGCTATGATGACACTCTTAATCAAACCGTGATAGTGGCCAATAGATCGCGTTTGCCCGAGCTCAAGCTGCCTACATTCTCCGATGGCTATACGGAATATGCCAATTTCTACGCAATGTTTGAGTCTGTCGTTGACAAGGATCCCGAATTGACCAACATTGAGAAGCTGCAGCATCTTCGCTCATGTCTGTCTGGCCCTGCGTTGGATGCGGTTAGATCGTTGGATTTTATCGGTGCCAATTATCGTGTGGCTCTCGATATTCTTAATAAACGCTTTAGTAACAAACGTATTGTTTTCCAGGCACACATAAAGGAGATTCTTGGGCTCAAGAGGGTAGACAACGAGTCGGCGTCACAACTTCGGCAATTCTCTGACAAGGTCAACTCGCATATGCGTGCGTTAAAGACATTGGGCAATTCGGAGCAGATTTCAGGATGTTTTATTGTGCAAACACTCCTTCAGAAATTGGACGTGAAAACCCAAAATAAGTGGGATGACGCTTGCTCCTCGGACAAGGTGCCGACAGCTGATGAGTTCTTTGAGTTTCTGGAAAGGCGATGCCAGAAGCTGGACAGCGTACAATATTCGACTTCAGCAAATTCTCATATGGGCAAATCTAACCAAAATGCTAACCCAAGAAAGGCCTTTGTGGCCGAGACTAGCCAAGGTGGATGTGGCTTCTGTGATGAACGCGGCCACGGAATCTATTCATGCAGTAGATTTGCAAATTTGTCTTCATCTCTGCGCCATAAGGAGGTGAAAAAACTGGCTCTATGTTTCAACTGCCTAAAGAAAGGGCATCAAACTCGTTCATGTAGCAGCAGTCATTGTCGCACCTGTGGAGAAAAGCATCACAGCCTTTTGCATTTTGCTACCTCTTCTGATTCTCAGGCATTAGGACCAGCAAGCACATCGTCTGCCGCCAGTATTCCCTCGTCGACTTCAGCTCACTCTGCTACCTCTCTTGCTGCCCAAGGTCTTCAGTCTGGTGTCGTGCTTTTGGCCACCGCGGTGGTCATGGTGAGAAATAGCGCTGGCTCTTTGGTTCAGTGCAGAGCGTTACTGGACTCTGGTTCTCAGCTGCACATGGTAACTTCTCGTTTCGCACAGGGGCTGCATTTAAAGAAAACCAGATCTTCGGCCGTCGTCACGGGTCTCGGAGACACGAGCGTTTCCACTGACGGATCAGCTGTAAAAATTCAGATGAAGTCGTCAACGTCAGAGTATTCAGCCACATTTGACGCCCTTGTGGCCCCAACTATTACCGACAGTCAGCCTAGCTTCGCAATCGACACGTCGGATTGGAAGATTCTCTCCAACATTACACTGGCTGATCCAGCGTTCAACAAGCCACAGCGAGTGGATCTTTTAATTAAAGCGAGCCTTTTCTATGAGCTGCTATCTGTTGGGCAAATCATGCTGTTGCCAGGATTGCCGCTGCTTCAAAAGACGTGCCTTGGCTGGGTCGTGACTGGAGGTTTTGAGAAACATCGTAGCACTTCGTTGTTGTCTACTGGCAGCGCTCTTATCAGCGAGGCTGCTCAGCTGGACTTCAGGTTGGATGACTTGGTTCGACGTTTTTGGGAAATTGAGAGTTTGGAAGAGCCCATGGTAAAGGCCAGCAAGGAAGAATTGGAATGCGAGCAGCACTTTGTAAAAAACTTTTCTCGGTTGCCGTCTGGCGAATATATGGTTCGGTTGCCTTTGAAGCACAGTGCAGAGCTTCTAGGTGACTCCTATGACCAGGCATATCGTCGTTTCCTCAGCATTGAACGTAAATTGGGCCGTCATGCGCATCTAAAGGAGCAGTATTCAGCTTTCATCAAAGAGTTTCTGGATCTGAACCACATGTCGCAAGTTGCTCCTGAGTCCATAGATTGCTGCAAGTATTTTCTTCCTCACCATTGCGTCTTGAAGGAGGACAGCACCACAACAAAGTTGCGTGTGGTGTTTGATGGCTCTGCGTCGACCGATTCAGGATACTCTCTCAACGACGTGTTGATGGCCGGCCCAATCATACAGCCAAAGCTGCTTCATATTTTGATTCGTTTTCGCACATATCCTGTAGCTCTAACAGCTGACATTTGTAAGATGTACCGCTGTGTTCGAGTTGCCATGCCTGATAGCTTGTATCAATGCATTCTGTGGAGAGATTCGCCTGAGGAGAGCATAAAGGTATTCAAATTGGATACGGTGACTTATGGAACCAAATCTGCATCATTTCAATCAGTACGCGCAATGCACCAGTTGGCCATTGATGAGCGTGATGCTTATCCAATTGGTTCAAAGGCCCTACAACAGGAGTTCTACGTTGACGATTTTATCTCCGGAGCAAACTCAGTGGCAGAAGCCAGGCAAAAGATGGATCAGACTTGCGCTATATTGGCCCGTGGCCAGTTCAAGCTTCGCAAATGGTGTTCGAGTCACGAGAAGGTCCTAGATGGAGTAGCTGCTGAAAACAGAGAACAGTTTTTGAAGTTCGATGATGGAAGCGATGTCACCAAAGCCCTTGGCCTTGTATGGGACCCTGCAGTTGATACGCTTTTGTTTTCTTTGTCTGTTTTAGACTCTAGAGTGAAGCCGTCGAGACGCTCAGTTCTGTCTATTGTTGCCCGATTTTATGACCCGCTTGGACTATTAGGCCCAGTCATAACTAAAGCAAAGATTTTTCTTCAGCAGCTCTGCAAGGATCAACTGACTTGGGATGAAAGTTTGCCTCTAGTACGTGACACGGCATGGAAGGAGTTATGCAGTAGTTTCCAGAACATTCCACACGTCTCGTTTCCCAGAGTCGTGCTCATCGCAGATGCTGAGGTGGAGATTCATGGATTTTGCGATGCCAGTTTGGAGGCTTATGGTGCTTGCGTCTACGTAGTCACCAGAGGTCAGACTGTCACAAGTAGACTCCTGTGCTCCAAGTCGCGAGTTGCGCCTTTGAAGACGTTGTCTGTTCCGAAGTTGGAACTTTGTGGAGCGAAGCTATTGGCAAGCCTGATGTATGAAATCAAGCGTACCGGAATTTTCTTCAGCCAGTTTTATTGCTGGTGCGATTCGTCAGTGGTTCTATCCTGGATTAGAGATGAGCCCTTCAAATTTAATGTTTTCGTTGCGAACAGAGTGTCTGCAATACAGGAGTTGACCCTCGGCATGCAATGGCATCATGTTCCAACCGATAGGAATCCAGCTGACATCCTCTCTAGGGGCGCATTTCCAGAAGTGTTGGCACAATCCGATCTCTGGTTCCATGGCCCGCCATATCTTGTGGATGATCGTCCAAGCTGGCCTGCGCCCTGCATTCCCGAAAAGCCTACAATTGAATTGAGGAAGAGCGCACTCATCGTGACATCTCCACATGCAGACCTCACTCTTGGATGTAAGCACACAAATTCATTTGGGTCCATGCAGCGCACATTTGGCTATGTCTACAAATTCATCAAGCGAATAAGGAATCCTGAATTAACTGTCTTAGATGTTCATCATGGCACTCGCATTCTTCTGCGTCTTGTGCAAATGACAAACCTTTGGGACGACATGAAAGAGGTCCGGTCTCACGGGAATGTGAGAAAGTCAAGCTCCATTGCTGCTTTGGCTCCCTTTTTGGATGAGTGTGGACTGCTTCGTGTTGGTGGACGGCTTTGCAATTCGTCTTTGGATTATGATGGCCAGCATCCCATTATTCTGCCTCAGCGTCATGCAATCACACAAGCACTCATCGTGCAGTTTCATCAAAGGAATCTTCACATCGGACCCCGTGCACTTCTGGCCAAGATTCGACTTCAGTATTGGCCAATTGGCGGATTTAGAACGGTAACCAAGGCGATAAGAGGATGTGTGACGTGCTTCCGAGCGAGGCCAAGCTTTGTGGAACCAATGATGGCAAGTCTTCCAAAGGAGCGTCTGGAAGCGGTTCGAGCGTTTACGGTCACTGGAGTCGACTATTGTGGGCCATTTTTCTATAAGTCGGAGGTTCGAACGCGAGCGCCCCTGAAATGCTATGTCAGCGTGTTTATCTGCTTCACAAGCAAGGCAGTGCACCTGGAGCTGGTTAAGGATCTATCATTGCTACTCGCGGGAAGCCCAGTCAGATGTGGTCCGACGATGCAACGAATTTTGTTGGGGCCAAGAATGAGTTGCTTGAGCTAAAAACGTTGATGCTAAGCGATTCCCACCTGAAAGCAGTGCAGCAGTTTTGCCTCGCCGATGACATCGATTGGAAGTTCATTCCTCCTCGCTCTCCGCACTTTGGTGGATTATGGGAGGCGGCTGTGAAGTTGGCCAAGCACCATTTTTATCGCTCTGTTTGCCGCTCGGTGTTGCACTTTGATGAACTGCGCACCCTCGTCTGCCAAATCTGTGCAGTTGTTAATTCCCGCCCATTACTTGCACTTTCAGAGAACCCAGCAGATCTAGATGTCCTGACTCCTGCGCATTTACTGTTCGGTGGTCCCCCAAGTTGTATCATCGAGCCTGATCTGACCAAGCTGAACTACAACCGACTAGATGGATGGCAGCGTGTGTCGCAGCTGCAACAGGTGTTCTGGGCACGGTGGCGTGAAGAATACTTGACTCTTCTGCAGCAGCGAACTAAGTGCCGCTCTCCAACGCAAGGATGGAGTCGTGTGGCTGATCTGAATACAGCATCTGGTGTCATCAGAAGAGCAGTGAACAAGCTGTGCCTGTTGCCTCTAAAGGACTCTGTTGAAAGACAGGCTTCCAACGGGGGGAGAATGTCGGGTTCAGCAGCAGCCTAATCCGTTTATCGATATAACTATCGGCACAGTATGAACTAGATGAGCAGGCTTGTCGTGTACTGGTTCCAGCTGTGATTGCATTGTATACGCATACACATACACATACATATACACTAGCATTTTTTTCCCGCGTTTTTGCATTGTACATAACTTTAGTTGTTGATCTGGCGAAGCTAATTGTTCAAAGCCACAGCCGCATATTGTGAAACCAATCTAGTCAAAATAAACGTTGTTGTTGAAAGCCAAGTTGTAGTCATTCTTGGTAAATAATACCCGCGTACAATTGTCAAAAAACATTGGCAATTCAACAGATATCATAAATACGACAACAGAAACTTAAAAAGGTCACTCACTAGCTACAGTGTTATCACTTTGCCACATAACACAAATATCATAGTTTCTGAATACCCTAATTATAATACAGATAAAAAATTTCGGAGAGGACATTTTAAAATAATGTTTTATGTTTATTATCAAGGATTTAATTTGTGTATTAAATGATTCTGGAGTTGGAAAAACTTTTTTAGAATATGCCGAAAAGAAGAACGACTTGACAACCTTTCTGAAGAATTCTTTAGTAAATCTGATTGTTGAAGACGCTGTGCGCTGAAATATATCTATAGAAACAAAAGACTTTCCAAAATTAGTTGACGAAATCTGTACCATATTTCCAAACGAAACTACAATGAAGGTAAACTGTGCACAACTAAATATTGGCAAGGCAAACAAGCATTTTTTTTGAGCGCAAACGCTTTGTATGCAATGGAACCCCAGAGACTTCGGCAAAAGCCGAACGCTCTTTTCAATAAAAACCCAGAGCGGCTGAGCATAGCAGAGAGAGAGCCCACAGAAAAATGTTCAGTCTTGGATAGGCACCAGAACGATGAGCACGCTTTGTTTCGCTCTCTCGCTCGTTATCGTTTCAGTGTGTTAACATGCGCACGCTTCTTAGTGTGCTTGTATGTACACATACACAACAGCGCTTTTGCAATGCGGGCTCGATCACCCGATACCCTGTTTTAAATAAAAACATTTTTTTTTATATTCTTTCCTTTTTGCTATTTTTATTTTTTCAGCGTATTTATAAATTGTTGTGGCATATATTTATTGAATTTTTCAGCGTATTTATTAATTAACAACCAAATTATTGAATAAAAAAAATAAAAGGAGAAAAAGTGTTTGTATTTAAAACAGGGTATGTTGCAACGGGTGATCGAACCCGTATGTTTACATTTCACGCACACTAAGAAGCGAGCGAGAAAGACTGAACATTTTTCGTTGTTGCGTGTGTGCGCTCTGTCTCTCTACAACGTTCTGCCGCTCTAGGTATTATTGAAAAGAGCGTTCGGCTTTTGCCAAAGTCTCTGGGGTTTCATTGCATACAAAGCGTTTGCGCTCAAAAAAATGCTTGTTTGACGCCTCTATGTATTGTTTGCTTGGTGGTTACACTACACGATTTAAACACGCTTGATTTTTTTAATTACACACCCCAAGTTCTATTTTAAACTTTATTACTGCTTAATAAATTTAATAACAACATTATTTTCATTCACAGGAATACTATTTTATTCCTAGAAAAGGAAGAGCTAATGCCGGAGGCAAATTGATGAGCCGATATCGCAATCAGCGGAGCAAGAAGTCCAAATACGAGTCAAGTGCTGGTTCAACATCTTGTATTGAGGAGAAATCTCACACCGGGGAATGTCCAACCGACGAAGTGGACTCGTCACTAGGAATTGCCCATAAAGACTCTCTAAACAGAGACTGCTCCGATTGGGAAGAAGTGGTGCTCTACTTTCCATATGCGACAAAGTGATTTGGACTCAATGGACTCCATTGAGTTCCTTAAAAAATTGGACAAGACTGTCAGATGCAAGGGCTTCAGATTTGGTAAGCAAATGTTAATCATAAATGCCAAATTATACATGTTTTAAAAAACTTAATTTCAGATAAATATTGATTTCGACAAAATGTACCCCACCAAGAAAGAAAATCGGTTTTTGAAGTGGAATCACTTCAAAATAAATATTGCAAATTACTATGAAGAAAATCTCGTAAATGCTCACTGCAAACAACAATTTGCTGACGCTAAGAAATCAAAAAATAAAGGTTAAAGTATTTTACAAGCTTTTTTTTATGTTTTATGTACAAATTTCTTTTGAGCTAAAATATTTGCCCATTTACAAAATTACTTAAAATGTTTTCCTTTAAAAAGTGGTCAGTATTTTCTAAGGTGTAATCTAAGAGTTTTGGGAATTGAAAAATGGATTTAAAAGTAAATTCTAGTGGCATAATATAAATACTAGCAAGCCTAGGTCCCAAAGTTGGATTTCGGTTGCAGACAATTTCAGTTAAATGTAAGCAATCATTATATATATATAAGCAATCATTATCTATATATCTTCTTTATATATATAAAACTCTTTGTCCTGACTCACTGACTCACTGAGAATCAACGTGCAGCCCAAACGGTAAAAGATAGAAAGCTGAAATTCAAGAGAAAGCGATTTTTGTGGCACCCCCGAATATTTTTATTAATCGATATGATAAATTGACTTTTCGGGCCTACCGGGCTTCGGGCTTTTTGCTTAGGCCCGGGCCCGCACGAAAAAAATCACGTTTTCGATTTTCATGCACGAAGCCCGGTGATTTTTTGAAGAGGCCCGCGGGACACGACGCCCGGCCCGTGCCCATCTCTAGTTCCAACTCAATGCCACACGCTTTTGTGTTCGTGAGACGCAAAAAAAATCGACGAAAACATCACTAAGACGAAAACCGCGATCTTCGATCTTTTCCCTTTACTTTGTGCGTTGTCTTGTAACGTGCTATGATTTATCGGCGTCGCCAGTCAGTGCGATCAGCGTCAGTGCGATTTTTGGCATTTAAAGCGAGTGATTGAAAGTGAAACCATGGAAGCAGACGGAGAGAAAATTGTGAATTTGCTTAAAGAATTCCGGATGGAACACGTTTTGAACTATTTGAAAGGTGAGTACAGGTTAAATATTATGTTGTATGTATATTATTTTCAGCTTGTGTAAAGTGAATTTTTGAAGCTCGGTTTTATTTTGGTTTTGTTGGTGAATCACAATGTGTACATAATCACAAACATACACTCACTCGCATATCTCTGCGTACACCCTTATTTTTGCTTTAACTGCTATGTAAGTCAAGTTATCACAGAAAAAAAAATATATTTGGAAAGGTCGTTTAAATTCCGATTGAATGATGCAAAAATTTCCTTAACCCATTAAGTACCCTTCGAAATTTCGAACTTATGTAAAAGTCACTTTTCAAAACTTTTTTCCTCGATTTTTTTACAAAAAATATTTGTATGCAAAAAAAATCTTGAAATAATTCTAAGAGTAACTGCAAAAAAAAATTTTCAAAAATAATTTTGCTAGTATTTTTTATAATATTTTGAAAATTGCAAAAAAGGCACAATGGTCATTTTTAGGATTTTAAAAAAATTTTACATTTTTTTCTGTGATAACTTGACTTACATAGCAGTTAAAGCAAAAATTACACCCTTACACCCGCACACCCGCGTGTATATGTATTCATAACATATGTACATATGTACAATAAGTGTTTTATAAATAAAAAAAACATCAAAAAAACTATGTATTTATGTAAGTGCTGTGAAAATCAATATCATACAAAATATATGTGAGCATATGTACATACATGTACAAATTTTGTACCATTTTATATGTATTTTGTTCGTATTTTGTACCAGCACTCGTTTCTTTTCGGCCGATGCTGATGGGAAATTAATGGTAAGAATTACATTAAAAAAATTGATCATGAAATAAAAAATTTTAACCTATCTTTATGTACTATTTGTTTTTTATTTTTATTATTTGTAATTATTATATTGTCGTTATCTTCTATACTTTCTACCTTATATGGTCCAGTATATTTAAAATCTAGCTTATGACCTGTTTCATTTTTTAATAAAACCTGATCTCCTATTTTTAAATCAAAGTTTAACGTATTTTTATCATAGTTCATTTTTTTGCATTAAAAAACACAAGAGTAAGAGAGTGTGAAACCAAACGCATGAGCTAAAACGAAATAATGAGAATGCTTGCTTTATACAAAACAGCTGTTCATTGAAATTTAACTCAATGATATCATAAATACGACAACAGAAACTTAAAAAGGTCACTCACTAGCTACAGTGTTATCACTTTGCCACATAACACAAATATCATAGTTTCTGAATACCCTAATTATAATACAGAAAAAAAATTTCGGAGAGGACATTTTAAAATAATGTTTTATGTTTATTATCAAGGATTTAATTTGTGTATTAAATGATTCTGGAATTGGAAAAACTTTTTTAGAATATGCCGAAAAGAAGAACGACTTGACAACCTTTCTGAGGAATTCTTTAGTAAATCTGATTGTTGAAGACGCTGTGCGCTGAAATATATCTATAGGAACAAAAGACTTTCCAAAATTAGTTGACGAAATCTGTACCATATTTCCAAACGAAACTACAATGAAGGTAAACTGTGCACAACTAAATATTGGCAAGGCACCACTAAGCAAACAATATATAGAGGCGTCAAACAAGCATTTTTTTTGAGCGCAAACGCTTTGTATGCAATGGAACCCCAGAGACTTCGGCAAAAGCCGAACGCTCTTTTCAATAAAAACCCAGAGCGGCTGAGCATAGCAGAGAGAGAGCGCACAGAAAAATGTTCAGTCTTGGATAGGCACCAGAACGATGAGCACGCTTTGTTTCGCTCTCTCGCTCGTTATCGTTTCAGTGTGTTAACATGCGCACGCTTCTTAGTGTGCTTGTATGTACACATACACAACAGCGCTTTTGCAATGCGGGCTCGATCACCCGATACCCTGTTTTAAATAAAAACATTTTTTTTATATTCTTTCCTTTTTGCTATTTTTATTTTTTCCAGCGTATTTATAAATTGTTGTGGCATATATTTATTAAATTTTTTAACGTATTTATTAATTAACAACCAAATTATTGAATAAAAAAAATAAAAGGAGAAAAAGTGTTTGTATTTAAAACAGGGTATGTTGCAACGGGTGATCGAACCCGTATGTTTACATTTCACGCACACTAAGAAGAGTGCGCATGCTGCCACACAGAAACGATAATGAGCGAGAAAGACTGAACATTTTTCGTTGTTGCGTGTGTGCGCTCTGTCTCTCTACAACCACTAAGCAAACAATACATAGAGGCGTCAAACAAGCATTTTTGTGATATCATATTTTTTGTATAGCGTGCAACCCCAGAGCGTTCGGCAAAAGCCGAACGCGTTGTAACAAGGATTTTTGTGATATCATATTTTTTGTATAGCGTGCAACCCAAGAGCGTTGCAATGTTCTGCCGCTCTGGGTTTTATTGAAAAGAGCGTTCGGCTTTTGCCGAAGTCTCTAGGGTTCCATTGCATACAAAGCGTTTGCGCTCAAAAAAATGCTTGTTTGACGCCTCTATGTATTGTTTGCTTAGTGGTTACACTACACGATATAAACACGCTTGATTTTTTTAATTACACACCCCAAGTTCTATTTTAAACTTTATTACTGCTTTATAAATTTAATAACAACATTTTTTTCATTCACAGAAATACTATTTTATTCCTAGAAAAGGAAGAGCTAATGCCGGAGGCAAATTGATGAGCCGATATCGCAATCAGCGGAGCAAGAAGTCCAAATACGAGTCAAGTGCTGGTTCAACATCTTGTATTGAGGAGAAATCTCACACCGGGGAATGTCCAACCGACGAAGTGGACTCGTCACTAGGAATTGCCTAGTCTCTAAACAGAGACTGCTCCGATTGGGAAGAAGTCAAGGATAAGTGGTGCTCTACTTTCCATATGCGACAAAGTGATTTGGACAAGACTGTCAGATGAAAAAATGTACCCCACTAAGAATGAAAATCTGTTTTTGAAGTGGAATCACTTCAAAATAAATATTGCAAATTACTATGAAGAAAATCTCGTAAATGCTGACTTCAAACAATAATTTGCTGACGCTAATAAATCAAAAAATAAAGGTTAAAGTATTTTACAAGCTTTTTTTTATGTTTTATGTACAAATTTCTTTTGAGCTAAAATATTTGCCTATTTACAAAATTACTTAAAATGTTTTCCTTTAAAAAGTAGTCAGTATTTTCTAAGGTGTAATCTAAGAGTTTTGGGAATTGAAAAATGGATTTAAAAGTAAATTCTAGTGGCATTATATAAATACTAGCAAGCCTAGAAATATAAATAAATAATATAAATACTAGCAAGCATACCCAAAGTTGGATTTCCGTTGCAGACAATTTCAGTTAAATGTAAGCAATCATTATATATATATAAGCAATCATTATATATTATACATTTTTAGGATATTCAACAAATTTAAAGTATGCAAGACTTCAAACAAGGTCTTCAATACTTTCTTGATCGTCAATCAAACTACGAAATGCCATTGATACGACCGAAAGCAAGGATTTTATCATTTTCTGAATTTCTATCACTTGATTTCTTTTTTTTTTTTTTTTTTTTAAATGACTGGAAGTATATTTTTGCGTTTCATTCCGAAGAACTTAAAAACACATGTTTGACTACATTGACGGGGGGAATCGAACCCAGCTTTTTCAAACTGGAAGTTCTACTTATGTGACAGGTCGGCGACTCTAATCACTGAGCTACCAGACCACACACTTGATTTCTAGGCATAAAATTTTCACAATACAAACTTAAAGCTAATTTTAAATCTTCAATTTTCATCTTATTTTCTATACAATGTAGATTACTGATATTTTCTTCATTATTCAATGTTTCATTTAAAATACATTCATTATTCATTGTTTCATTTAGAATCTTTTTTCCGCTTAAAATTTAATTGTCCAAAGTATTTTTACTGTTTGATTTTTCATAATTAATAATTTGTTCATTTTTACAAAACTTTTGTATTTTTTCCAAGTGAATACGAAAATTTCTGAAATCACAAAAAATTTGATTGCAGCTATTTTCAACGCAACATATCTTTATTTGTGTTTTCTAGTTAACACGTGGTTTTTCTTGAAATGTGAAATTAGTATTTCAGGTTTTGCTACTTGTTTTTTACATAGAAAACAAGTGTATTTCTCCATTTTGACAATTGGAGATATTAACCCATTTTTCCTGATTTTCATGCAAAAAGTGCCTTTTTGCAGTTTTCAAAAAATTATAAAAAATACTAGCAAAAATATTTTTGAAAATTTTCTTTTGCAGTTACTCATTTGAATTGTTTCAAAAATTTTTTGCATCAAAATATTTTTTGTAAAAAATCGAGAAAAAAAGTTTTGAAAAGTGACTTTTACATAAATTCGAAATTTTCCAAGGGTACTCAATGGGTTAAGGAAAGTTTTAAGTCATTCAAACGGAATTTACACGACCTTTCCAAATATTTTTGGCATTTAAAGCGAGTGATTGAAAGTGAAACCATGGAAGCAGACGGAGAGAAAATTGTGAATTTGCTTAAAGAATTCCGGATGGAACACGTTTTTGACTATTTGAAAGGTGAGTACAGGTTAAATATTATGTTGTATGTATATTATTTTCAGCTTGTGTAAAGTGAATTTTTGAAGCTCGGTTTTATTTTGGTTTTGTTGGTGAATCACAATGTGTACATAATCACAAACATACACTCACTCGCATATCTCTGCGTACACCCTTATTTTTGCTTTAACTGCTATGTAAGTCAAGTTATCACAGAAAAAAAAATATATTTGGAAAGGTCGTTTAAATTCCGATTGAATGATGCAAAAATTTCCTTAACCCATTAAGTACCCTTCGAAATTTCGAACTTATGTAAAAGTCACTTTTCAAAACTTTTTTCCTCGATTTTTTTACAAAAAATATTTGTATGCAAAAAAATTCTTGAAATAATTCTAAGAGTAACTGCAAAAAAAAATTTTCAAAAATAATTTTGCTAGTATTTTTTATAATATTTTGAAAATTGCAAAAAAGGCACTTTTTGCATGAAAATGAGGAAATATGGGTTAAAATGGTCATTTTTAGGATTTTAAAAAAATTTTACATTTTTTTCTGTGATAACTTGACTTACATAGCAGTTAAAGCAAAAATTACACCCTTACACCCGCACACCCGCGTGTATATGTATTCATAACATATGTACATATGTACAATAAGTGTTTTATAAATAAAAAAAACATCAAAAAAACTATGTATTTATGTAAGTGCTGTGAAAATCAATATCATACAAAATATATGTGAGCATATGTACATACATGTACAAATTTTGTACCATTTTATATGTATTTTGTTCGTATTTTGTACCAGCACTCGTTTCTTTTCGGCCGATGCTGATGGGAAATTAATGGTAAGAATTACATTAAAAAAATTGATTATGAAATAAAAAATTTTAACCTATCTTTATGTACTATTTGTTTTTTATTTTTATTATTTGTAATTATTATATTGTCGTTATCTTCTATACTTTCTACCTTATATGGTCCAGTATATTTAAAATCTAGCTTATGACCTGTTTCATTTTTTAATAAAACCTGATCTCCTATTTTTAAATCAAAGTTTAACGTATTTTTATCATAGTTCATTTTTTTGCATTAAAAAACACAAGAGTAAGAGAGTGTGAAACCAAACGCATGAGCTAAAACGAAATAATGAGAATGCTTGCTTTATACAAAACAGCTGTTCATTGAAATTTAACTCAATGATATCATAAATACGACAACAGAAACTTAAAAAGGTCACTCACTAGCTACAGTGTTATCACTTTGCCACATAACACAAATATCATAGTTTCTGAATACCCTAATTATAATACAGAAAAAAAATTTCGGAGAGGACATTTTAAAATAATGTTTTATGTTTATTATCAAGGATTTAATTTGTGTATGAAATAATTCTGGAATTGGAAAAACTTTATTAGAATATGCCGAAAAGAAGAACGACTTGACAACCTTTCTGAAGAATTCTTTAGTAAATCTGATTGTTGAAGACGCTGTGCGCTGAAATATATCTATAGGAACAAAAGACTTTCCAAAATTAGTTGACGAAATCTGTACCATATTTCCAAACGAAACTACAATGAAGGTAAACTGTGCACAACTAAATATTGGCAAGGCACCACTAAGCAAACAATATATAGAGGCGTCAAACAAGCATTTTTTTTGAGCGCAAACGCTTTGTATGCAATGGAACCCCAGAGACTTCGGCAAAAGCCGAACGCTCTTTTCAATAAAAACCCAGAGCGGCTGAGCATAGCAGAGAGAGAGCCCACAGAAAAATGTTCAGTCTTGGATAGGCACCAGAACGATGAGCACGCTTTGTGTCGCTCTCTCGCTCGTTATCGTTTCAGTGTGTTAACATGCGCACGCTTCTTAGTGTGCTTGTATGTACACATACACAGCAGCGCTTTTGCAATGCGGGCTCGATCACCCGATACCCTGTTTTAAATAAAAACATTTTTTTTATATTCTTTCCTTTTTGCTATTTTTATTTTTTCCAGTGTATTTATAAATTGTTGTGGCATATATTTATTAAATTTTTTAGCGTATTTATTAATTAACAACCAAATTATTGAATAAAAAAAATAAAAGGAGAAAAAGTGTTTGTATTTAAAACAGGGTATGTTGCAACGGGTGATCGAACCCGTATGTTTACATTTCACGCACACTAAGAAGCGTGCGCACACAGAAACGATAATGAGCGAGAAAGACTGAACATTTTTCGTTGTTGCGTGTGTGCGCTCTGTCTCTCTACAACCACTAAGCAAACAATACATAGAGGCGTCAAACAAGCATTTTTGTGATATCATATTTTTTGTATAGCGTGCAACCCAAGAGCGTTGCAATGTTCTGCCGCTCTGGGTTTTATTGAAAAGAGCGTTCGGCTTTTGCCGAAGTCTCTAGGGTTCCATTGCATACAAAGCGTTTGCGCTCAAAAAAATGCTTGTTTGACGCCTCTATGTATTGTTTGCTTAGTGGTTACACTACACGATATAAACACGCTTGATTTTTTTAATTACACACCCCAAGTTCTATTTTAAACTTTATTACTGCTTAATAAATTTAATAACAACATTTTTTTCATTCACAGAAATACTATTTTATTCCTAGAAAAGGAAGAGCTAATGCCGGAGGCAAATTGATGAGCCGATATCGCAATCAGCGGAGCAAGAAGTCCAAATACGAGTCAAGTGCTGGTTCAACATCTTGTATTGAGGAGAAATCTCACACCGGGGAATGTCCAACCGACGAAGTGGACTCGTCACTAGGAATTGCCTAGTCTCTAAACAGAGACTGCTCCGATTGGGAAGAAGTCAAGGATAAGTGGTGCTCTACTTTCCATATGCGACAAAGTGATTTGGACAAGACTGTCAGATGAAAAAATGTACCCCACTAAGAATGAAAATCTGTTTTTGAAGTGGAATCACTTCAAAATAAATATTGCAAATTACTATGAAGAAAATCTCGTAAATGCTGACTTCAAACAATAATTTGCTGACGCTAATAAATCAAAAAATAAAGGTTAAAGTATTTTACAAGCTTTTTTTTATGTTTTATGTACAAATTTCTTTTGAGCTAAAATATTTGCCCATTTACAAAATTACTTAAAATGTTTTCCTTTAAAAAGTAGTCAGTATTTTCTAAGGTGTAATCTAAGAGTTTTGGGAATTGAAAAATGGATTTAAAAGTAAATTCTAGTGGCATTATATAAATACTAGCAAGCCTAGAAATATAAATAAATAATATAAATACTAGCAAGCATACCCAAAGTTGGATTTCCGTTGCAGACAATTTCAGTTAAATGTAAGCAATCATTATATATATATAAGCAATCATTATATATTATACATTTTTTAGGATATTCAACAAATTTAAAGTATGCAAGACTTCAAACAAGGTCTTCAATACTTTCTTGATCGTCAATCAAACTACGAAATGCCATTGATACGACCGAAAGCAAGGATTTTATCATTTTCTGAATTTCTATCACTTGATTTCTTTTTTTTTTTTTTTTTTTAAAATGACTGGAAGTATATTTTTGCGTTTCATTCCGAAGAACTTAAAAACACATGTTTGACTACATTGACGGGGGAATCGAACCCAGCTTTTTCAAACTGGAAGTTCTACTTATGTGACAGGTCGGCGACTCTAATCACTGAGCTACCAGACCACACACTTGATTTCTAGGCATAAAATTTTCACAATACAAACTTAAAGCTAATTTTAAATCTTCAATTTTCATCTTATTTTCTATACAATGTAGATTACTGATATTTTCTTCATTATTCAATGTTTCATTTAAAATACATTCATTATTCATTGTTTCATTTAGAATCTTTTTTCCGCTTAAAATTTAATTGTCCAAAGTATTTTTACTGTTTGATTTTTCATAATTAATAATTTGTTCATTTTTACAAAACTTTTGTATTTTTTCCAAGTGAATACGAAAATTTCTGAAATCACAAAAAATTTGATTGCAGCTATTTTCAACGCAACATATCTTTATTTGTGTTTTCTAGTTAACACGTGGTTTTTCTTGAAATGTGAAATTAGTATTTCAGGTTTTGCTACTTGTTTTTTACATAGAAAACAAGTGTATTTCTCCATTTTGACAATTGGAGATATTAACCCATTTTTCCTGATTTTCATGCAAAAAGTGCCTTTTTGCAGTTTTCAAAAAATTATAAAAAATACTAGCAAAAATATTTTTGAAAATTTTCTTTTGCAGTTACTCATTTGAATTGTTTCAAAAATTTTTTGCATCAAAATATTTTTTGTAAAAAATCGAGAAAAAAAGTTTTGAAAAGTGACTTTTACATAAGTTCGAAATTTTCCAAGGGTACTCAATGGGTTAAGGAAAGTTTTAAGTCATTCAAACGGAATTTACACGACCTTTCCAAATATTTTTGGCATTTAAAGCGAGTGATTGAAAGTGAAACCATGGAAGCAGACGGAGAGAAAATTGTGAATTTGCTTAAAGAATTCCGGATGGAACACGTTTTTGACTATTTGAAAGGTGAGTACAGGTTAAATATTATGTTGTATGTATATTATTTTCAGCTTGTGTAAAGTGAATTTTTGAAGCTCGGTTTTATTTTGGTTTTGTTGGTGAATCACAATGTGTACATAATCACAAACATACACTCACTCGCATATCTCTGCGTACACCCTTATTTTTGCTTTAACTGCTATGTAAGTCAAGTTATCACAGAAAAAAAAATATATTTGGAAAGGTCGTTTAAATTCCGATTGAATGATGCAAAAATTTCCTTAACCCATTAAGTACCCTTCGAAATTTCGAACTTATGTAAAAGTCACTTTTCAAAACTTTTATCCTCGATTTTTTTACAAAAAATATTTGTATGCAAAAAAATTCTTGAAATAATTCTAAGAGTAACTGCAAAAAAAAATGTTCAAAAATAATTTTGCTAGTATTTTTTATAATATTTTGAAAATTGCAAAAAAGGCACTTTTTGCATGAAAATGAGGAAATATGGGTTAAAATGGTCATTTTTAGGATTTTAAAAAAATTTTACATTTTTTTCTGTGATAACTTGACTTACATAGCAGTTAAAGCAAAAATTACACCCTTACACCCGCACACCCGCGTGTATATGTATTCATAACATATGTACATATGTACAATAAGTGTTTTATAAATAAAAAAAACATCAAAAAAACTATGTATTTATGTAAGTGCTGTGAAAATCAATATCATACAAAATATATGTGAGCATATGTACATACATGTACAAATTTTGTACCATTTTATATGTATTTTGTTCGTATTTTGTACCAGCACTCGTTTCTTTTCGGCCGATGCTGATGGGAAATTAATGGTAAGAATTACATTAAAAAAATTGATTATGAAATAAAAAATTTTAACCTATCTTTATGTACTATTTGTTTTTTATTTTTATTATTTGTAATTATTATATTGTCGTTATCTTCTATACTTTCTACCTTATATGGTCCAGTATATTTAAAATCTAGCTTATGACCTGTTTCATTTTTTAATAAAACCTGATCTCCTATTTTTAAATCAAAGTTTAACGTATTTTTATCATAGTTCATTTTTTTGCATTAAAAAACACAAGAGTAAGAGAGTGTGAAACCAAACGCATGAGCTAAAACGAAATAATGAGAATGCTTGCTTTATACAAAACAGCTGTTCATTGAAATTTAACTCAATGATATCATAAATACGACAACAGAAACTTAAAAAGGTCACTCACTAGCTACAGTGTTATCACTTTGCCACATAAGACAAATATCATAGTTTCTGAATACCCTAATTATAATACAGATAAAAAATTTCGGAGAGGACATTTTAAAATAATGTTTTATGTTTATTATCAAGGATTTAATTTGTGTATTAAATGATTCTGGAATTGGAAAAACTTTTTTAGAATATGCCGAAAAGAAGAACGACTTGACAACCTTTCTGAAGAATTCTTTAGTAAATCTGATTGTTGAAGACGCTGTGCGCTGAAATATATCTATAGGAACAAAAGACTTTCCAAAATTAGTTGACGAAATCTGTACCATATTTTCAAACGAAACTACAATGAAGGTAAACTGTGCACAACTAAATATTGGCAAGGCAAACAAGCATTTTTTTTGAGCGCAAACGCTTTGTATGCAATGGAACCCCAGAGACTTCGGCAAAAGCCGAACGCTCTTTTCAATAAAAACCCAGAGCGGCTGAGCATAGCAGAGAGAGAGCCCACAGAAAAATGTTCAGTCTTGGATAGGCACCAGAACGATGAGCACGCTTTGTTTCGCTCTCTCGCTCGTTATCGTTTCAGTGTGTTAACATGCGCACGCTTCTTAGTGTGCTTGTATGTACACATACACAACAGCGCTTTTGCAATGCGGGCTCGATCACCCGATACCCTGTTTTAAATAAAAACATTTTTTTTATATTCTTTCCTTCTTGCTATTTTTATTTTTTCCAGTGTATTTATAAATTGTTGTGGCATATATTTATTAAATTTTTTAGCGTATTTATTAATTAACAACCAAATTATTGAATAAAAAAAATAAAAGGAGAAAAAGTGTTTGTATTTAAAACAGGGTATGTTGCAACGGGTGATCGTGCGCATGCTGCCACACAGAAACGATAATGAGCGAGAAAGACTGAACATTTTTCGTTGTTGCGTGTGTGCGCTCTGTCTCTCTACAACCACTAAGCAAACAATACATAGAGGCGTCAAACAAGCATTTTTGTGATATCATATTTTTTGTATAGCGTGCAACCCCAGAGCGTTCGGCATAAGCCGAACGCGTTGTAACAAGGATTTTTGTGATATCATATTTTTTGTATAGCGTGCAACCCAAGAGCGTTGCAATGTTCTGCCGCTCTGGGTTTTATTGAAAAGAGCGTTCGGCTTTTGCCGAAGTCTCTAGGGTTCCATTGCATACAAAGCGTTTGCGCTCAAAAAAATGCTTGTTTGACGCCTCTATGTATTGTTTGCTTAGTGGTTACACTACACGATATAAACACGCTTGATTTTTTTAATTACACACCCCAAGTTCTATTTTAAACTTTATTACTGCTTAATAAATTTAATAACAACATTTTTTTTATTCACAGAAATACTATTTTATTCCTAGAAAAGGAAGAGCTAATGCCGGAGGCAAATTGATGAGCCGATATCGCAATCAGCGGAGCAAGAAGTCCAAATACAAGTCAAGTGCTGCTTCAACATCTTGTATTGAGGAGAAATCTCACACCGGGGAATGTCCAACCGACGAAGTGGACTCGTCACTAGGAATTGCCTAGTCTC
>JBAMBL010000379.1:0-161614 GCA_037043405.1 Drosophila subquinaria | reverse complement strand
GTCGGATTCAGCAGCAGCCTAATCCGTTTCTATCGATATAACTATCGGGACAGTATGAACTAGATGAGCAGGCTTGTCGTGTACTGGTTCCAGTTGCATTGCATACACATACGCATACATATACACTAGCATTTTTTCCCGCGTTTTTTGCATTGTACATATCTTCTCGTTGTTGATCTGGCGAAGCTAATTGTAAAAAGCCACAGCCGCATATTATTAACCAAATCTTGCCAAAATAAAAACGTTGTTGTCGAAACCCAAGTTGTACTGATTCTTGGTAAATAGTATCCGCGTACAATTGTCAAAAAACATTGGCAATTCAACATTTGGAGGCCCCGGCGAGATTGGCTAAATAATAATTCAATTGTGCAGTGAAGTTCTGTGTTCGCTGAAAACAAAAAAGTGCATAATCATACATACATATGTGCGTGTGTGTGTTGCAAAGCAACAGTTTCATATTGTCATATTGTGTGTCCTATTGGGAAAGGCACCGCAAGTAGACTTTCGCTCGTTGTTGTTGTTGTCATTCTCAGCCTTCTTATATACATACGCTTGTACATAAGCGGCTGTGCGGTTACTGACTTTTGCTGTTGCTTGCATTTCTTTCGCCGTTGCATTGTTGCCAAGCGCCATCATGGCAAACAAAGACGCTGATGATGCGCGAATTGCAGACAGGGTGACCTTTTTCAAACGCAAAGTGTCTGCATTGTTTGAGCGCGCTAAAAATCTCGAAAGTGATTTATCAACAAACAAGCTTAATGATCTAGACCCTGTCGAGCTAGAAGTGCATTTATTACGTATTGAGCAAACTAAATCTACCTTTAACGGCGCGCATAATTCACTAGAAGAACTCGACTTCGACGAAATTGGCAGCAAGGTGCGCGATAACTTTGACGATTTAATGGCTAAGCTCGAGGCTCGTGTGCGCGTAATTATTCAAAAACATCAGTCAAATGCCCCGCCACATTCGACATTTGGGCGCTATGATGACACTCTTAATCAAACCGTGATAATGGCCAATAGATCGCGGTTGCCCGAGCTCAAGCTGCCTACATTCTCCGATGGCTATACGGAATATGCCAATTTCTACGCAATGTTTGAGTCTGTCGTTGACAAGGATCCCGACTTGACCAACATTGAGAAGCTGCAGCATCTTCGCTCATGTCTGTCTGGCCCTGCGTTGGATGCGGTTAGATCGTTAGATTTTATCGGTGCCAATTATCGTGTGGCTCTCGATATTCTTAATAAACGCTTTAGTAACAAACGTATTGTTTTCCAGGCACACATAAAGGAGATTCTTGGGCTCAAGAGGGTAGACAACGAGTCTGCGGCACAACTTCGGCAATTCTCTGACAAGGTCAACTCGCATATGCGTGCGTTAAAGACATTGGGCAATTCGGAGCAGATTTCAGGATGTTTTATTGTGCAAACACTCCTTCAGAAATTGGACGTGAAAACCCAAAAGAAGTGGGATGACGCTTGCTCCTCGGACAAGGTGCCGACAGCTGATGAGTTCTTTGAGTTTCTGGAAAGGCGATGCCAGAAGCTGGACAGCGTACAATATTCGACGTCAGCAAATTCTCATATGGGCAAATCTAACCAAAATGCTAACCCAAGAAAGGCGTTTGTGGCCGAGACTAGCCAAGGTGGATGTGGCTTCTGTGATGAACGCGGCCACGGAATCTATTCATGCAGTAGATTTGCAAATTTGTCTCCATCTCTGCGCCATAAGGAGGTGAAAAAGCTGGCTCTATGTTTCAACTGCCTAAAGAAAGGGCATCAAACTCGTTCATGTAGCAGCAGTCATTGTCGCACCTGTGGAGGAAAGCATCAAAGCCTGTTGCATTTTGCTACCTCTTCTGATTCTCAGACATTAGGACCAGCAAGCACATCGTCTGCCGCCAGTATTCCCTCGTCGACTACAGCTCACTCTGCTACCTCTCTTGCTGCCCAAGGTCTTCAGTCTGGTGTCGTGCTTTTGGTCACCGCGGTGGTCATGGTGAGAAATAGCGCTGGCTCTTTGGTTCCGTGCAGAGCGTTACTGGACTCTGGTTCTCAGCTGCACATGGTAACTTCTCGTTTCGCACAGAGGCTGCATTTAAAGAAAACCAGATCTTCGGCCGTCGTCACGGGTCTCGGAGACACGAGCGTTTCCACTGACGGATCAGCTGTAAAAATTCCGATGAAGTCGTCAACGTCAGAGTATTCAGCCACATTTGACGCCCTTGTGGCCCCAACTATTACCGACAGTCAGCCTAGCTTCGCAATCGACACTTCGGATTGGAAGATTCCCTCCAACACTACACTGGCTGATCCAGCGTTCAACAAGCCACAGCGAGTGGATCTTTTAATTGGAGCGAGCCTTTTCTATGAGCTGCTATCTGTTGGGCAAATCATGCTGTTGCCAGGATTGCCGCTGCTTCAAAAGACGCGCCTTGGCTGGGTCGTGACTGGAGGTTTTGAGAAACATCGTAGCACTTCGTTGTTGTCTTCTGGCAGCGCTCTTATCAGCGAGGCTGCTCAGCTGGACTTCAGGTTGGATGACTTGGTTCGACGTTTTTGGGAAATTGAGAGTTTGGAGGAGCCCATGGTAAAGGCCAGCAAGGAAGAATTGGAATGCGAGCAGCACTTTGTAAAAAACTTTTCTCGGTTGCCGTCTGGCGAATATATGGTTCGGTTGCCTTTGAAGCACAGTGCAGAGCTTCTAGGTGACTCCTATGACCAGGCATATCGTCGTTTCCTCAGCATTGAGCGTAAATTGGGCCGTCATGCGCATCTAAAGGAGCAGTATTCAGCTTTCATCAAAGAGTTTCTGGATCTGAACCACATGTCGCAAGTTGCTCCTGAGTCCATAGATTGCTGCAAGTATTTTCTTGCTCACCATTGCGTCTTGAAGGAGGACAGCACCACAACAAAGTTGCGTGTGGTGTTTGATGGCTCTGCGTCGACCGATTCAGGATACTCTCTTAACGACGTGTTGATGGCCGGCCCAATCATACAGCCAAAGCTGCTTCATATTTTGATTCGTTTTCGCACATATCCTGTAGCGCTAACAGCTGACATTTGTAAGATGTACCGCTGTGTTCGAGTTGCCATGCCTGATAGCTTGTATCAATGCATTCTGTGGAGAGATTCGCCTGAGGAGAGCATAAAGGTATTCAAATTGGATACGGTGACTTATGGAACCAAATCTGCATCATTTCAATCAGTACGCGCAATGCACCAGTTGGCCATTGATGAGCGTGATGCTTATCCAATTGGTTCAAAGGCCCTACAACAGGAGTTCTACGTTGACGATTTTATCTCCGGAGCAAACTCAGTGGCAGAAGCCAGGCAAAAGATGGATCAGACTTGCGCTATATTGGCCCGTGGCCAGTTCAAGCTTCGCAAATGGTGTTCGAGTCACGAGAAGGTCCTAGATGGAGTAGCTGCTGAAAACAGAGAACAGTTTTTGAAGTTCGATGATGGAAGCGATGTCACCAAAGTCCTTGGCCTTGTATGGGACCCTGCAGTTGATACGCTTTTGTTTTCTTTGTCTATTTTAGACTCTAGAGTGAAGCCGTCGAGACGCTCAGTTCTGTCTATTGTTGCCCGATTTTATGACCCGCTTGGACTATTAGGCCCAGTCATAACTAAAGCAAAGATTTTTCTTCAGCAGCTCTGCAAGGATCAACTGACTTGGGATGAAAGTTTGCCTCTAGCACGTGACACGGCATGGAAGGAGTTATGCAGTAGTTTCCAGAACATTCCACACGTCTCGTTTCCCAGAGTCGTGCTCATCGCAGATGCTGAGGTGGAGATTCATGGATTTTGCGATGCCAGTTTGGAGGCTTATGGTGCTTGCGTCTACGTGGTCACCAGAGGTCAGACTGTCACAAGTAGACTCCTGTGCTCCAAGTCGCGAGTTGCGCCTTTGAAGACGTTGTCCGTTCCGAAGTTGGAACTTTGTGGAGCGAAGCTATTGGCAAGCCTGATGTATGAAATCAATCGTACCGGAATTTTCTTCAGCCAGTTTTATTGCTGGTGCGATTCGTCAGTAGTTCTATCCTGGATTAGAGATGAGCCTTTCAAATTTAATGTTTTCGTTGCGAACAGAGTGTCTGCAATACAGGAGTTGACCCTCGGCATGCAATGGCATCATGTTCCAACCGATAGGAATCCAGCTGACATCCTTTCTAGGGGCGCACTTCCAGAAGTGTTGGCACAATCCGATCTCTGGTTCCATGGCCCGCCATATCTTGTGGATGGTCGTCCAAGCTGGCCTGCGTCTTGCATTCCCGAAAAGCCTACAATTGAGTTGAGGAAGAGCGCACTCATCGTGACATCTCCACATGCAGACCTCACTCTTGGATGTAAGCACTCAAATTCATTTGGATCCATGCAGCGCACATTTGGCTATGTCTACAAATTTATCAAGCGAATAAGGAATCCTGTATTAACTGTCTCAGATGTTCATCATGGCACTCGCATTCTTCTGCGTCTTGTGCAAATGACGAACCTTTGGGACGACATGAAAGAGATCCGGTCTCACGGGAATGTGAGAAAGTCAAGCTCCATTGCTGCTTTGGCTCCCTTTTTGGATGAGTGTGGACTGCTTCGTGTTGGTGGAAGGCTTTGCAATTCGTCTTTGGATTATGATGGCCAGCATCCCATTATTCTGCCTCAGCGTCATGCAATCACACAAGCACTGATCGTGCAGTTTCATCAAAGGAATCTTCACATCGGACCCCGTGCACTTCTGGCCAAGATTCGACTTCAGTATTGGCCAATTGGCGGATTAAGAACGGTAACCAAGGCTATAAGAGGATGTGTGACGTGCTTCCGAGCGAGGCCAAGCTTTGTGGAACCAATGATGGCAAGTCTTCCAAAGGAGCGTCTGGAAGCGGTTCGAGCGTTTACGGTCACTGGAGTCGACTATTGTGGGCCATTTTTCTATAAGTCGGAGGTTCGAACGCGAGCGCCCCTGAAATGCTATGTCAGCGTGTTTATCTGCTTCACAAGCAAGGCAGTGCACCTGGAGCTGGTTAAGGATCTATCGACGGCGGCGTTTCTGAGCGCGTTAAAACGTTTTATTGCTACTCGCGGGAAGCCCAGTCAGATGTGGTCCGACAATGCAACGAATTTTGTTGGGGCCAAGAATGAGTTACTTGAGCTAAAAACGTTGATGCTAAGCGATTCCCACCTGAAAGCAGTGCAGCAGTTTTGCCTCGCCGATGACATCGATTGGAAGTTCATTCCTCCTCGCTCTCCGCACTTTGGTGGATTATGGGAGGCTGCTGTGAAGTTGGCCAAGCACCATTTTTATCGCTCTGTTTGCCGCTCGGTGTTGCACTTTGATGAACTGCGCACCCTCGTCTGCCAAATCTGCGCAGTTGTTAATTCTCGCCCATTACTTGCACTTTCAGAGAACCCAGCAGATCTAAATGTCCTGACTCCTGCGCATTTACTGTTCGGTGGTCCCCCAAGTTGTATCATCGAGCCTGATCTGACCAAGCTGAACTACAACCGACTAGATGGATGGCAGCGTGTGTCGCAGCTGCAACAGGTGTTCTGGGCACGGTGGCGTGAAGAATACTTGACTCTTCTGCAGCAGCGAACTAAGTGGCGCTCTCCAACGCAATCTTTGTGCGTTAATGACATGGTACTCGTGAAGGACGAACACCTGCCTCCCATGCGCTGGCCGCTTGGCAGGGTATTGCATCTGGTCCCTGGCAAGGATGGAGTCGCCCGTGTGGCTGATCTGAATACAGCATCTGGTGTCATCAGAAGAGCAGTGAACAAGCTGTGCCTGTTGCCTCTAAAGGACTCTGTTGAAAGACAGGCTTCCAACGGGGGGAGTATGTCGGATTCAGCAGCAGCCTAATCCGTTTATCGATATAACTATCGGCACAGTATGAACTACTGGTACTGGTTCCAGCTGTGATTCCATTGTACGCATACACATACACATACATATACACTAGCTTATTTTCCCGCGTTTTTGCATTGTACATATAAAATTTCGTTGTTGATCGAGGCGAAGCTAAGAAAATTGTTCGAAGCCACAGCCAAACTCTCGCGTTCAAAATTAAATTGTTAACGCTAATCTTGCCAAATAAATGAACAGTTATAACGTTGTTGTCGAAAGCCAAAGTGTATTTATTCTTGGTAACTAGTAGCTGCTTACAGTTGTCAAAAAACATTGGCAATTCAACAGCTTTAAATAATTTACTTTATCCTCTCGTGCAAAACTCAAAATGAAACATATGCATAATTGTATAAAAATAACAATAATATTTGAGAATTAAATATGTATCAAAATTACTTTGAAATGCTTTTCAAATTAAAATATTGTTATGGAAACTCTAGCAAAATTAGCAGCAAATTAAAATGTAAACCTTGAATAGATATACAGTTGAACTTCCATAACTCGAACTTCTATAACTCGAATTTCTCTCTAACTCGAGCTAAACAAGTGGCAGTAAAGTTAACAAACTTAAGAAAAAAAACTCTATAAGTCGAATATCTCCATAACTCCAACCTTTTCTTTGGATAATGGTGATTCGAGTTAGGAAAGCTCAACTGTATTTATGTTTATTTTGTAAGTGTTTCCATATACTGTCTAAGAAAGAGTGAACATATAAAAAAATAGTTAAAATAAAATTATGTATTTCACATTTAAATATGATATTAAAAAATAAATTAAATTTAAATATTTTTTGGGCATCACAAACTTGTCGAGCGGCCCTCGCGTGGCCAACAAGTTGCGCGATTTTCATTCTTTTTCTTTTAGTTTTCTTTTTCTCTCAATAGCCAGACAGATTGGCTTTTCAGATTGAAGCTTTTGTAGTTGCGTTGTTGCCAATGGGAATCCATATACACCACAATGACAACAACAACAACAACGACAACAACAATCACAACAACGACAGCAATAATAACAACGACAACAACAATAATAATGCGAAATGACAACGATAATGACAAAGGAGTCATCGTCGCCTCGAGAAGTTGCGTCGCGTTTGGCAAAAAGTTTTCCTTTTTCTTTTTTTTTTTTGCGGGGCGTGACACACGCGATTAGCATCAGCAAGTTGGCAGCTCTGCCTCCAAACTACCACCCCCTATCCCCCATCCCCATCCCCCTACTCAGCATTATGGATGGCACATTTGTGAGCTATTAATTTAAGTGTGTGTGCGTGTGTTGTGTGTTTGTTGTTTGTTGTGCGTGTGTCTGGGTGTGGGATGATAATGTGGATAATCGGCCGATAAAGCGACAAATGACGATGCCCTGTAATACAAATCCACCCCCCTCCAGCCCACCCCATCCCTATCCCCTCCTCTCCCCACCCATCGCTTAGGGACATTTTCACATTCTCATGTGCAAGTTTTTAATGGTTTTCTTTTTTGTTTTGAATTGAACTCGATTCCCTCTTTGTTATCGCATCGCTCGTCGGTTGCTGACTTCAATGTGGATTAGCATTTTTATTGTGTCCCCTCCCTGCCCGCACCCCCCTCTACACACTCCCTAAACAGCACCTCCCTCCCTCACCCCACCAATGACTGACAATTGGAATTTTATGCAGGATGTGTCCCTCTATCTTTTTCTTCTCGTTGTTGTTTTTCGCTGACACGCGGCAGATGCGTCGTCGTGGCCTAATTTTGACTTGTCAACGTGAATTTATGGCCTAGAGGACGATGAAAATATTTGATTGGCTCTCGAAAGTGAGTGAGGGAGAAATGTGGAAAAGCAGGTCGATTGCCAGTTCAGAGATCTTGAGATCGAGCGACGTGTCATGTGCATAGAGATGCCAGCTACTTCTACTGATTCTTAAGTCAAGAAACTATGCGTGGACTAATAGAAGTAGGTAATTTAAAGTTATTGCGTTTCGAATTCACAACCAGTTATAGCACAATCTAAAAGTTATACTGCTGTTTAAATGTATCTGCACAAAATAAAGAGTACAAATGAGGTAGAAATCTAAGCAGGGTTGCCATTAAAAAAAATAAACAAACAATGCAAAAAATCAGAAAGCTTAAGAAAATGTTGTTTATAATTCGCAACCAGTTTATAACGTTAACTCTGTTATATTATCAAATTTGTTTGTATTAACATCTTGGTATTTAATATAAGAACAGGACACAAATCTTTATATACATATGTAGATACCATATAATGAAAAGTAAATAAATTTATTTACATTACTTAAAATTCACAAGCAGTTCAATCGCAAGCTTCAAGATACGCTATTGTTATTGTTTGTATATTTTTTCTATAAAAAATAAAAGCTCATGCGTTAAATCGAGAACAGATGTCCATACATATGAACATATATATTACTTGGCCTTGTCCGTCCGACTTTTCTGTCAACGCAAATGCCCTTCACGGATTCTTTGCAGCAAATATTGCGACATTGACATTTTCATTAAATTAAACGCTGAAACACTTCACTTCACTTGACTCGTGGGATCTCTGCAGCACGTACTACAACAAATGTCAACGAACTGTCAAATTTGTCAGCATTTTAAGATAGTCTGAATATGTTGGGGGGAAATTATGAGGGGAAATTCACTCCCTCGGCAAAGGGGAAGCGGTTTTCTTTTTCAGTACGTTGACAGCATTCGCTGCATCTCATTTTATTGCAGGCTCATTACGTTATTAAATTAACGTCGAAATTATCTTGAACCCTCGACACCACCAGCACCACAACCACAACTGCAGCACCACATCGCACCACGCTTGGAGCCACCCAATTATGACTGTGGCAATTTGCATGACAATTTTGCTTTTTGGCGCCACATCACGATTTCAGTTTTCTTCATTTCTTTTCATTTTTTGTCTCACAACACATCATCGTCATCATTTCAATTCGTCGTCATTGAGAATTCATTTAAATCATTCACATAATTATTTCTCATGACGTTTGCCTCAACTTTTCTGGATTACATATTCACAAATTGATTCTTATTTAAATTTCTTAGTTCAATTTATAATTAAACATATATTGCTCGAGGCTTTGTGAGTCAATTGCTATATATTTAATTGGCTTTTGTTTGATCAGGATAATGTAGTATAGGGACTCCTAAGAACTAGTCTTTATTTATAGCTGTGGTTGCCCACACATCATTTCTTTTAATATTAAACTCTTAGGGAATGTACTCTGTTGAGTTTATTTAAAATGCAAATTCTTTCTATAATTGTAGCTGCGTTGTTATTTATAAATTTTGTGATAAGAAACAACAGCTTGTATTTATAAAATAATTTAAAGTTGAACAAAATTTATAAAATTTGAATGTTGGAATTTGAATTCGGGAGCACTGTTGTGCGAGTCTGTTGTGCGACTTCACGGCGTCGAATAGTCAGAAAAATAGTTAAGAGCAGTCACTGCTCCCGGAGCCACTGCGTGCCCACCACTGATTTAGAGGCTCAAAGTTAGTCTGAATTTCAAGCTAGCAACTTTAAAAGCTAATATTTTTGTTTGATTTTGGCATGATTATTTTTTTAATATATATGAGCCATGTATCAATATTAAATTCGATGCCCAGTGTGAATTTACATCAAATGAGCCATGAAAAATGTTGCACTCGACGAGGGTAAACTTACAATTGTCGGTAAAGAAACAAAGAACAGGAATTTACATTTTGTAAACTTGAAGTAGAATTTAAATTGAAATAAAGTAAATAAAAGTGGACTCAACTTGCACTATCCGTAGCCTAGAGTTGTAAATTAAAGTTGGAAACCTAAAACTTTATGCGCACAGTTTTATTTATAAAACTAGTAATACCTTTTCTATATATTTTTGCCAGTCTTTGAGTTATGTGTGTTATCTTCACATTGCTGAACACTCACCTTTCTTGGGATCCATGTTGAACTTTTTGCGTCCAATTGACATTTGTTTATCCTTATTGGAATGCTTGTCCTCCGGCACATCGAGCGCCTCCATTTCCGAGACGACCTCGCACAGTTCATCTTTGATTTGCTGCAAACGAAAGTGAAACAAGAAACGAAATTAAATTTAAAGTTTTGAACTTTCACAGCAATTTGTATGCACAGCTGGTTGAGTGGAAGTATGAGTCTTGAGTATGAATACAGTTTGAATGCAACTGAAATACTGAGTCGTGTAATGTGCGGAAATGAGGCGACAATTGTTGTTGCTAAAAATATAACAAAATACAAACTGTGTGTGGAATGCAAAGGTTCAACAAGACAACTGCGTAAGTATTCAAAAAAACACTCATACACATTCACATTCACATGATGTAATGTGCGAATCATTTGCATCTTTCCAGTGCCAACCGTGTGGCGACTGGCGCCAAAACAACGAACGAATTTGTTTCACTTGAAACAATTTTCGTGATTCGTTTCAAGTGCTAAAAATATAACAAAAACAAAACGAGAACAATAAAAACGCTGTGATTTTCAAAGCAAATTGCATTTAATTGAATTATGGGCATAGACAACAAGTACCTGACACGGTGCGAGACTATTCTTGGGGTCAATTCTCTCTCTGAAATGTATCTATGTATCTATGGGAACTTTTACGAGACCCATCACCAATTCTTGGTCTGCTATTCATATCAGACTTGTAACATGTATTCAAAGAGGCGTGACAAATTTGTCAAACATCTAATTGAAGACACAACAACAACAACAACGAGTCTGTAAATGTATCTCAAACTATGAGTATCTGTTGTATCTATGATACAGTGTCTCTTGTTCTTGGTTATTTGTCAGCCAGTTGACGCTTGACTGGCGAATGGCCACGAGACCGGAACATATCAATTGCCCTCCCAATGCTCCCCTTTCTCCCTCTCCCTCTCTCTGTCTCCCTCTCTGTGCTATACTATATGACCTTCTGACTCATTTGCTCAGCCTATATGCAAATCGACTGCGGAATGCCAATTAAAACCGATGAGAAAAACAATTGACAACAGCAGAAACAGAAACTATATTTTTTATTTTCTGATTTCTCATCGTCGTCGTCGTCAAGTTTAAAGTAAAGTTTTACGATGAGCTCATTGTGATGACCCCAAGAATTTGCTAATTTTAGAGATTCCCGAAACAGATCATTATTCGGTTTGGAGAATTCGATTCGCCGAGTGATTTCTATGGGTCGTTGACGTGACAACTTGACAACTTTTTCATACCCTTGCAGAGGGTATTATAGATTTGCTATGAAACATGTAACGTGCGTATATATTTATCATGATATATATGCAAAACTGCCATAGAAATTGTTTAGATTACTGAGATATCTCAACCAAACAAGAATTAAATTTATTTAGTTAAATAAACTGAATTTAATAAATAACCAAGTTAACGAAAATCTGTAAATTTACATTTACATTTTTATAAAAAATATTAAATAAATGTCATTTCAATAATATTTCTTTTTTAAATCTAAATGTTTTCTTCAAGGGTATTAAATTTTTTGTATGCCAAATCTTTGTTATTTTTTTATTGCTCCATTTCGATCCACACTCACGAATTTTAAAACCCAAATGCTGTTTAATAATTCCGATCAGCGAGAGTTGATGTCAAGAATAATAAAAAAAGAAATAAAATAAAACAAAAAGTCATCGATTCTTAAAAAAATATAGAAAAACAACTTACTTTCTTTCTTTTATCTTTCAGATATCTTAAAGATCATAAGTTCATTTTATGGCTTTTTCTTAAAGACTTTTCACATGAATCTTCCACGCTACTTCCGTTGGACATTAATAACCCATAAAAGATACAGAATAAAAAACACAAAAAACGAAACCTTTCAATTAGTGCAGAGCTCGAATTATGTAAATTCCTGGTTGGGTTAAATGATCAACAGAAGCCCCATGATAAAAAGTCGCATTGCCCGCTGGCAACGAGAAAACATTTAAGAAATGATAGAAAATTACAAGAAGAGTTGTTCAAAGAGAGAGAAAAGGAGAGAGAGGGGAAATGACTGCTGAGACGGCGAATGCTGATCAAAGAGCAACAGGTGGACACAGGGGGTTATTGATAGTAAATAGCAGACGTAAAGCTAATGAACGTCAAGCTTAAAAATAACTTGAAATGAAATAACAACAACAAGAACAACAATGAAGAAAGAGAACGACAGGTAAACAACGTCATCAAAAGGTGTGGGAATCACGAGACACGAGGAAGTCTGAACAAAACAGAATCAATCAAGAAACCTGTTTCAATGCAATGCAAATCCATTGAAATCCATTGAAACACACTTGAAACAAAGGCAAAGGCCAGATAAACTCAAAGTATGACCATTCTCATGTGAGTTAACATATCAAGGAATACTTTAAAATAGAAATTGTTGAACTTAAATGACAACAAATCGTTATGAAGTGTCATCAATTAATTAAGGAGTTATTAAATTGCGTATTTCAAGACTATCAAACTGCTTTTTGAGAGATAAGGAAAGTCAACAAAATCAACAATAAATAATTATAAAAAAATATATATATAATCAATTAATAGTTCTTTCTGATTGATAATTAAGTGACAGTGAAGGACAGGTGAATGTAATTTTATAAGAATAAAGTAGCCACAAAGAAAGAGCGATAGTTGATTATGAAAATATTGTGAAAGAAAATGGAGGACAGGAGTATTTAATATAGGAAGACATAAAGAAGCATAGCATTAAAGTAAGAAAAAAAAATTTAATAAATAATGAAAATGCGAAGATTTTTTTGTTTTTAGCTTAGTTGTTAATAAAGTAACAATAGAGGATAAGTACGTACAATTAAAACGAATGAATGAATAAAAGTAAATAGAGTTTTTTATGAATTCTGCTAAAGGGGAAAAGACAAACTCTGAAGTTTCAGCTAAATATGTGAACTTGGAGGACGCCAATGATGACACCTTACATAACAAACAAAAATTGCATAATAACTCTAAATGAATATGAAATAAAGTAAATGATGAGTGCACACCAGTGGTGGGCACGCTGTGGCTCCGGGAGAAGCGACTGCTCCCAACTATTTTTCTGCCTATTCAGCGCCGTGAAGTCAAAAAAAAAAACTGTCTTTTTTTTTTTTTATTAACGGGGGGAATCGAACCCTGTTTTTTTCAAACTGAAAGTTCTAATGACGTGAAAGGTCGGCGACTCTAATCAGTGAGCCACCGGACCACACCTCACTGTTGATATTAGTTATTGTTGTGCTCCCGAATTCAGATTTCGTGCTCACTGCCGAGATTTTAACAAAAGATGTGAGCATAGAGGACATTGATAGAAATACGACTTTTATAATAATAAAATTACATAGTAGGGAAGGGAATAAAAATTAATGGTGACTTGAAGCTCTCTCTAAGAAACCAGCGAAAAAAGTGAGCGTGGAGGAGGAAGCAATAATAAAAATTCATAGTCTTTCTGATTTCTCAAGAAGTCACAATAATAATAATATGATTGTCATATAACCAAATGACAAACTGAGATTAAAGATCACAAAGTAAATCCCAAAGAGTATCAGATAACATTGAGTGTTGGGTATAACCCCTCTTCTTCCCTCTCCTCTCCCCACACACACACACACACACACACACACCTGCCCAGGTAGGATTGTCACTCATACCTGTGGTCGTCGCAGTATGACGACATTGTTGCTCTGCTCGGCATTATTGCGATTTCGCTCCATGAGCAGACGACAACTCTCACAGAGATTTGCCTGTTGTTCTTGTTGCTGTTGTTGATTGTTGTTATCGTTGTTGTTGTTGTTGTTCAGTTGCTTGCTGCTGTTGTTGTTGTCCGCAATGCTGCTGCTGTTGTTGTTGTGGCTCTGACTCTGGCTGACTGAGTTGCGTTCGGATTCGCTTTGCGAATTGGAGCTGTCATCAATGAACCGCAAATCTCCCGTCTCCGCTTCAGGTGTCAGAGGCGAACTCAACACCGAACTGGGCTCCCTTTCTCCCCTCAAATCCCCTTCCATTGTGCCCTCATCCTCCTGGACATCCAGCATGCAACCCAAAGAATTCGAGCGGGATTTCCGCGGCGCCTGCGGCGGACGCTTTGAGATGATCTCGCCCCGTTCGTTGAGCAACAATTCGACGGGTCGCGAGACGATCAAAGTGCGCGTTGTCGTTGTTGTTGTTCGGTGCGTCAGCTCCGAGCGCATGTTGTAGAGCAACGTGCGGGATTGGGCTTCATTGTCATCAATATCATTATCACCTGGCAGACGCAGCAGCTCCGCTTTGCGGCTCACGTCGCTGCAACTCACGATTTGCGTGCTTAGCGTCGGACTCGTGGGACTCGCAGGTGGCGGACTCTCAGCTCGCAGTGCTGTCACCTTGTAGGTGGCAACACTGGTGAAGGGCGACAGCGACGGCGAGCGCGGGGAACGCGGTGGGGGCGACGTCTTCACTTGGGGCAACTTTGGCGTGGAATTCTTCTTCAAGAGATTCGCCGTTAGATTGCAGCAACAACGCGAACAGACGCCGCTGCTGATGGTGCTGCTGCTGCTTCTGCCACTTCCACTTCCGCTTCCAAATCCACTTCCGTTGCCGCTCTCCTTGCCCAAGAGTCTGCGGCGATCCTCCTCCTCATCCCCATCCTTTGTTTTTGGCGCTGTTATATAAAATGTGCTACTACTGCGACTCCCCGGCAGCATTATTCCGCCTCCTCCCATCGCCGGGGGCGTGGCACCGCCCACCGAGTTGCTGCTGAGATCAAAGCAGCTGCGCTGCAACTGCTGTTTGCTGCCAAAGCTGCCGCCGCTGCGTCCGTCCAAGGAGCCGACGCTCTTCTTGGCCTTCGGCTGGCGACGCAGCGAACTGAACCAGTTGCTGATGCTGGGACGCTTCTGGTGCAGCGACGTCGTCGTCATCTTGGCTGCTAACCAATCTCTCACTTCCTTTCACAGTCTCAATCTCAGTCTCGATTCTCCTTCTTCCTATTCCTTTATTTCAACGTGTTCTTCTTTGATTTCTCTGCTTAATTATTTTGGATTCTTCATGGCGCGACTCTGAAAATTGTAGAGCATTGTTGTTGTTGTTGGTTGTTTGGTTGCTTGCCACGCAGAGGTTGCAACAATTTACAAGTACAAAAGGCGCAGCGAGAATTGTTATACCATAAATTCATTAGCTAATTATTATGATGCCTACACTGAGCGAAAACATCAGTTAAATCGTACATAGACAGTTTGTAACTCTCAAATCTCAAATTTTAAAAATATTTGCAACTTTAAGTGTTTATTTTAAACTTAAATAAAAACCAATTCATTTAACTTTTTAGACCCTGTACTTAAGAGAAAGACAGAGGTCTATTAACTTTGTCACAAGAAAAAATGTGCGTAACAGGCAGAAGGAGGCGTGGCAGACCCCATTAAGTATATATATTTTTGATGAGCATCAACAGCCGAGTCGATATAGCCATGTCCGTCTGTTCGTCTGTAATAGCGCCTAGATCTCAGAGACTATAAGAGCTAGAGACTCCAAACTTGGTATGTGGGTTCGTCTATATTGCACGCAGATCGAGTTTGTTTTGGATTTTGGATCGGACCACTATATCATATAGCTGCAATCGTAACGATCAGTCGAAAATCAAGTCTTAGTATGGAAAACTTTTTGGTTGTTCGAGATATCTAAACCAATAGCGATTTATATAATTTTATTTCAAGCAGTGTTTGCTTTTCCATAGTAAGTACGGGGTCTCTCACAGTCGAGCATGCTCGACCGTAGCACCGTCCACTAGTTTAAATTAAAAATTTCATCGCTTTTTTCCATTGAACAGATTTTGAATTGATAAAATCGTCTATTTAATTTCGATTCTCTTCAAGATACTTCATTTTCAAAACGTTTTTATTTAAACTTTTAAAGAATCCAATTTTTTACATCTAAAAATAAAGCTGACAATTTGTAGACATTTTCCATTTAATAGATTTTGAATTTAATAAATAGTTTTATATTCTTTTCTCATTGCTCATTGTCAGCTGAACTTTAAGAATCTCAAATCTCATTCGAACTTAATTTTAAGACTTGTTTTTTCTCTCCGTGTACCAAGTGCGTTGACAAACAGGAAGTGTCAGACAGGGACGCGACCTCAAAAATTGAATTTGTGGCAGCAACAATTTTCGGGTTTCTCATGCCACACGGGGCTAAAACAAATTACGCTAATGGTGTACAGGTTAAGAAGTTGCCTTTTTTAATCCCAGACAAGGTTATGAAACAGAGAAGAGAAAGAGTAAGAGCAAAAGAAGAGGTAGAGAGAGAAGTGGGCAACCACAACAAATTGAAACGCACATTCAACAAAACATTGTGTCCTGGCGTTGATTTATTGCGTTTCTTTCCTTTGACTTTCCCAACTCGGCTGTTCTCTAATGTTTGCTCTCGGCATTTAGCTTCCAATTTAAACGGAAGGAAGTCGGCACGATAAAGCAACACTGTGACAACTCTGGCTAACTCTAATTGGCGGCATGTTGGCCATGTGGCACACACACAATCTCCCAGCCAGGCAAATAATGGATGTGTTTAAGCTCCAAACTCACTGATCCATATGCAAAAATGTTGCAGACATTCATTTCTTTATTTTTTTCCTTTGTTGTCCAGCTTATTATTATTTATGACATGTTCAGCAACATTACACAGGGTTGTCGTCTATCTAAATTGTGTTTATGCGTTGCGCGTTTGCACGTATTTCAAATCATAATTTGTCAGGAGACAAAAAAAAAAGGGGAAGTTTTTTATGAAGTCATATTAAAGTTAAAAAGAGTTTGAAAAAAGAAAGAAAGTAGCAGAATAAATTTAAGTTGTAATTTTAAAAAAGCTACATTGAAAAGGCAGATGGAAATATTTCTAAATAAACTCGCAGACTAAAGGATAAAAACACCTTTATCTATAAAAAATATTAGATTAAAACAAGACAAAGCACTTTTTATTAAATCAACATCAATGTGACAAGGACTTCCACTACTAAAGACAAAAAGAGAATAAGATAATAAAGGAGCAAAAGAGAGAGTGTGTTCTCACAGTGTTTTCTAAACAATCTAAAGTCTCTATTGTTGCCCAGTTCTATTAAAACTATTTACCTTTTGGCTTCAATGCTCAAACTCTTTCAATTCTCTAGCGTCCCATTCCGAGACTGTGACTTGGCAAACTGAAGGCTCAATCCCAAGGGGGGAGTAGGATGAATAAACACGTTCAGTTGCCACGCCCACGCACAACATTAGCAAGTTTAAATTACGAGTAAGTCGACATTAAAAAGAGAAAAACAGAGAAAGGCATTGAAGGCTTTACAGTGTAAATATCCTTTGGTTAAAGAACGTGCTTCGATTGCATAAACAATAATAATCAAATGAATACCGCAGGCAAGATTCTTTTCTCTATACATTCTTTTATAGATATATATGTATATATATTCAATATATACCACATTAAAAGGCGCGACCAAGTCAAAATGAGCAGGCAAACACTGAAGGCAGCTCAGGTGAAACGCCGCAAATGAAATTTGTAAACAAACTATCAATCAAACAAATGAGCAGAATAAACACAGACAAAGTCAGAAGAATTACAGGCACACACACACGTACATACACGCACATATATACATATAAGATGGTAAGATAGAAGCTTCTCAGATACAAGCAACAACAAGAAGAAGATACAAAGATACAATGACGACAGCCTCAAGTGGCAGCAAACAAAATGCTACCTGTGAAAATTTCAACTCTGACTTTGACTCTGTCTCAAGTGTGTGTGAGTGAGTGTATGTAAATGTATGTGTGTGTGTATGTGTGTGGGCAGGAAATGCGCTTTTGCTATGCCAAACTTATATGGCATGTAAAATTCTCCCGGTTTGTGTTAAAGCTTTTGTTCCAACATGATGAATGACCAAAAAAAAACAAAACAAAACAAGGTAAAAGAAAGAAAATTCCGGCTGTCAGACAGTAGCTGAGGCGTTGTGCCACAAAGGGGCGTGGCATTTGAGAGCTGCAATTTATCTTGACATTTTAATCTGCGTCCATTGTAAGCTGCAAGTACTGTACGGTGAACACTTTCCAGGCAGTTGGACCAACGCCCATGGGTTAACACGCCCTTTAACCCTTCACAGCACCCCGTGCCTGAAATCCAATTAGACAATCAGACACATAAACAATGGTCCAAAACACAGTCGAAATCAGGAAAGAAATTTATCGACTGTGAGATACTTGATTTGGCAGATTAAGCATTTAAAGCAGTGGTGGGCACGCAGTGGCTCCGGGAGCAGCGGCTGCTCCCAACTTAAGGGTTGTTGCTGTTGATGTTGTTGTAATGCTCCCGAGTTCAGATTTCGTCCCATCGCTGATTTAAAGTCTTTAGCTCTCAGTGTATAAAATGGACAGAGATGATGATCAAAAATATATATACAGTCGGTAAAAAAATTACTAAGAATATACAAATTTACACATTTAATTTTAATGTATTAAAGTTGTCTATCCAAATGAATATAATCATATTTTATGCAAAAAAAATAATGAGAGTTTTATATTTTGTCACAGAACTATTCCACCCTTCAACAATTGTAGTGCAGGGTATAACAAACAAGGAGCAAAACAACATTAAGTGCTGCCTGCAATGAAGACATTGTCTGGATTCGCTCGCAGCTGAAGCTGAAACTGAACAGTTGGCAGAGCTTAGGTTCAGTTCAGTTCTGGAATTTGTAACTTGTGTCTTGTCGCTCTTTAAGTTTATTGTCTTCCATTTGCCGACTTTCACTTTCGTCAGCAGAATGCAATTAAACGCAAGCTTTACTCGCCACATTTGCCACTGTTTTTTCTCTCAGTTTTGTGCGACGCTTTTGTCTGTGCTGGCTCCAAATGTATCTCAATATATGTATGCATGAATGTATCTATAAGTACGCGGTCATTGCTCGTTGTTGGCATGTCTAGAAGTCGCTCTATGTGTGTGTTTGTGTGTGTGTGTGTTTGCCCGGGAAAGTGTGAAAAATGCCTTTTTCTTGTTTGTCTGTTTGTGGAATAGCATTTTCCTCTATTGATTGGATCGGTCGCCCGTCGACGTGAAAATATGCGAACACTTTAACTGAGCTAAGAGCGTATTTTCACTTTTATAAATTGTAAGCGCCTTAACAGAACTTATGAGTCTACTACCCACTCTAACATTATCCCATTGAAAATGTTTGCTCGCTTTGCTTTTTGTTACACTGCTTTGAACTCAAGGGGTCAGAGATGGCAATGAATAGAACGGAAATACTGACTTATTGATTCACAGCTTGTCTGTGATTAAAAACAATGCAATTATATTGACAACAGCTTTGCGAATTGATTTAATTATATTTTAAACCTCATTTGGAGTGGATTTGTCTGGGCATTTAAAGAGATTCGGTAGATAAATTTAACAATTCAGAAAGTGTCAAGGAATATCCATTCTTTCCTTCAGAAAGCATAATAAAAGATACTAATTATATTTATAATTTTATCATTTAAATAATATATAACTTAAAAGAGCTTTAATATACTTAAAATATATTTTACTTAATTAAAAAATCATATACACATTATTTTCTACTTTTAAATGTATTGCCTTTAGATACTCTAGCCATACTTTTTTCTATTTTTTCCCTTTTAGCTTCTGCTTTTGCCATCATCATTTTCAGCTCGCTGCAAACTCATGTCCATAAATCAAGCCACAAAACGGCTTTCGCCATTTTGGTCTAATGCATAAAAAAGTTGACCAAAAATCATTTTTACAGCATAAACAAATGGCAAAGTGAAGGCCAAAGCTACAGGGAGGACAAGCTGTTGCCTCTGTATCTGTATCTGCCAGGGAGGTCGTCCCACATTGCGCCAGATACATATGTGTCTCGTATATGTAGCTGTATCTGTAGCTATAGCTATAGCTTTGGTTATGGATATTGCTCATTAGACTGGTGAAGGCAGCATCCCCAATGCTTCTTATTATTTATTTATTTACCCAACTTGCCAGACAGTCAGCTAATTTCAGGCCAACTGACCGCATGCCATTTGGGCAATGAGAAAGCCCACAAGATACTTTTCCTTTTTTTAATTTTTCTATGTTTTTTTCACTTCTCCATAAAATGCCGAAAATGTAAATTTGGGAAGCTAAAACAAAGACAAGCCAAATTTGCATTTTGCTTGATATAGAAAAATGACGCAACTAAACTGAAATCCATATCCATATCCTACATATGGCAAAAGTTTATGCTTAAAGCGTCACTCACTCTTCAAAAGTTGATTTGTTTTCTTATTTTTGTTTTCTTGTTTTTTGTTTTATATGGCATTTTAGACATTTGTTTCTTTTGCATTTATTTTGTTGCTGGGAATTCTTTATGATTGGCAAAAATAAATAAACCCGTACAAGTTTCGGCCATTAGCAAAAATAGAAATACATTTTTAAAGCAAATTTCATTGCTAAATTAAGTAAATAATAGTAAATGGCCATTAAACTGGGTGCGGCATCTACATGTGCCAAATTCGAATTGAAAATAACAAAATAGAATTATAAATTAAATTAAAATAAATAAAAACAAATTAAGAAAAGGATTTTCAATGCTTTAAAATAATAAACATGACATAAATGATGTTAGATATTTTTACTGTCTCCCGTTTACTTATTTTTCTCTCTTGTCAATCATATAAAACTAACAATAGAATTTTTGCCCAGTTTACAAATAGAAATTGTGCAAATTGCATTAATTGTGAGGCTTAAAGCATGTGTTCAACAACGACGAGAATAAAACGCGTTTTCCCAACTTACTGAACCATTAAAGCACAAGTTCGTTGGCCCACTTTAGCAACAGGCGACAACCGAACAATGGCCAAAATATCAACAGCAAAAAACATGAGAGGGAAAAAAAAACAAGCGACAAAAAGTCGCCGACAGAATGTCTATTTAAATGTGTTTTTAATTAAATGCCTTTTGTTCTGGGCTCAAGAACTATTTGGGAAAGACAAAGCGAGAAGGTAATAGCCAATGCGGGCATAGAAACAACTACCTGTCTATCTGTATCTGTATCTTTATCCATTCTTCACTTGTCTCCGAGTCTACGTGCTGACCAATTTCAGTCTAAATAATTCTAAGTATCTTTTTTGGCGGGCATTTCCCACAGCTCATTAGAAATGCCGCATCGCATTCTCAAATGGCTTACAATTTATTTTCCCAATGTAATTACACAAAGCACATTTTTTGTTTGACTTTAGCTTCGAAACAAAAAGCAGCTATTGAGTATAATTTGTATATAAATTTTCTGTGGAATTTCGTATTGTATACTTAATACTATAAAATGGTAGTTAGACGCGTTTTGCATATTAAACAACAAACACACAATCTGTCTGATACACGCTCTATGTATCTGTGAGATACATAGCACATGAGGCATGTGCCATTCGTGCGTTTTTTTATGGCGCCTCCGTCCGTTCGTCATTGAGGCAGCAACAGGTGCACTGACTCCGTGGGCAAACGGAACACGTGTCGAGACCCTTAGATATAAATGTATCTAGATACTTTGCTGCTTTGCTCATTTTTACTTTCTGTATCTTCAACTGTGCCAATTTTTCAACAACATCAACAATATCAACCCTATTAGAGTCTACTTAAGTTGGGAGCAGCCGCTGCTCCCGGAGCCACTGCGTGCCCAGCGCTGTACTGAACTATAGAAAATATTAATATTGCCTTAATATTGCTTTGATGAAGATCGTTAACGTTTATCGGTCAAAAAATATTTTATATACTAGATATTTATTTGATCTATCTGTTTCTATCTGTTAGTATTTAACTTTGCTTGTCAGTTTTTCCTGATTGAAACTTTTAGGTCAAGGTAGCTCAGCTGGAATGAATTACAAATTCAATTTGCTAAATTGAAAGACTCAATGCTCTGATTGATTGACTGGATATGAATCGATGCGGTTGTGAATAGTTTATCAGGCATGCCACAGAAATCACTAGTGAAAGCGATTTCAGAGAAAAGCAATTCCACTTCGAAAATTTCTCCGTGCCACAGAAGTTCGTGTGACTTAGGTTTTTTAGCATGTTCATCAACCTTTTCGTACTAGGCTGCTAGGGTTAGCCCCTTCTCAGATAAAAGTTCCCAAGGGTTTGTTTAGCAACTTTTTAAAGTTTATCATTGCAGAATATCAAATTTACATTTTAATTCTTATTTAATTTATATAATTCAATTTATTTATATAATAATTGATATTGTATAGCTTAAAAAAATTTAAAAGTTATTGGCGCGGCAAACAATAAAAGTTTCTCGACAACTCTAAATTCAAAAATTCGGACAAAAAATGTGACATTATTCTCATGGCATCGGAGGCCAGTGAATTGAGCGATGATTTCATCTCACTCAAAATTGTTCAGGTGATTGGACTGTGGCACGGAGAAATGAAATTGACGTGAAAGTCAAGTGAAAGAGATTTCTGTGGCATGCCTGTATATGAATCAATTTCTTTCAGGAACACAGAAAAGGCAGATTTATTTTAAAATTTAGCTTTAAACACATTTTGAACTGACTTTGACGCGTTTTGAGGCATTTTTAAAGCGTGTTCATATTATAATATTTAGAATAAAATTGCATTTTGCGTGGAATCCAAGATATGGAAAAAGAATTTTCAGTGCTCAAGCTAATCGGCAAAAACAACTGAAAAGTTACATGCAAAACTTTCCCAAACATTTCCCACTCTTGAGGTTGAATTTGTAATTACAACTGCTAAGTTTAAGTAACATTTGACAAATTTTAACTAGGAAAATGTTCTTCGTTTTCTTGTAGCATCAAATTTGCAATTCGAAATGAAAAAACTTTCTGCGGAAAAACAAATGGAGGACAAGTTGTTTTTTGTTTTTTTTGAGCAGGGGGAGAACTAATTAAGAAATTGAAAAACTAATTGGTAAAACGAGCTCTTGACCTTTTAAGCCATGTGTGGCCTTGCCACAGGTCTCATCATCGAAGTAGGGCGTCAATAATTCGTAAATATTATTATAAATGCTCAGCTGAAACAGGTTGTTTCAAATACGAAAATACTCCGAAAAGGTTGACGATTATTGTTTAACACATAAAAAAAAAGAGCGAGCATTTAAATGCTGATCTTTAAGCCGCAAACTTGTGGGACCAGTTTAAATTTAAAAGCGTCCGAAAAGCAGCGTGAATTAATAAGATTGTTTCTAAGAATCTTGGTTTATTTTTAAGAGCGCAGTTTCCTTTCTTTTCAGAATTTGAAGCTGATTAGCTCTCAAAGCCGACTCTTGCTTTGAATTTGTTTTGTTTTCGCCCGATAATAAAATGTGGCGCATTGCGAAACGCAAGCGGATGTTTTTCTTAGATATATAATTTATTTAGTATATATACTTGTACTTAGGGATTTATCGCATGTCCGGAGGACGCAGCTGCGAGTGTGCAACAGTCGCATTATCAAGTCGTTGACATTTGAACACAACACAAGTACAATGAAACCCAAAATCCACAAGATAAACACACAGAATCCGCTCAATAATGCGGGCCATAAAGCCAACACACACAATTTTAAGGCAGCACTGCGAGGGCTGCCTTATGAGTTATAAATATAAAAGACAAGGAATTCTATAAACAACTTATAAATATTGAATAATATAAAATATTATTACATGCAATTTTAAGCGAAATAAATTCTAAAAGTGCTGTAGTGAATATGAATAAAACAATTAGAAATTCTTGGACTTAAATCGTAATTAAGAGACAAATGTACATTCAATAACAATACTACAAATTTTGATTATATATAACATTTAACATTTTAAACCTATATATACTATATTTTTTTAGAATTCAATGGACAACTCTCTGTCTAAATACTGAATAATATTAAATAAATTGAATAATATTAAATATATTTAAACTAAATTTTAAGCGAAATTAATTCTAAAAGTGTTCGTTAATTCTAAAACAGCGAGGGCTTTTAAGTAAGTTTTGAATATGAATAAAAAATTAGAAATTCTTGGACTAAAATCGTAATTAAAAGACATAAATTTAATAACATTACAATAAATTTTGATCATATTTAACATTTTAAACCTATTTATACTAAATTTCTCCAGAATTATATTCACAACTCTCTGTCTATTTACAACTTGCAGAACACTTTCCATTTTGAAATTGGGCAGACAAAGAAAACAGGGCAAAGGCTTCAACGCGCAGAACAGAAAAGAACAGAACAGACAGGACAATGTCAAATACTTATGTACAACAACCATTTAATGTATGTGGCGAGTGCATTTAAATGTCTCCAGAGTCTGGATGTGAATTTGGTTTTTTCACTTGCCAGACGTGGCTTGTCTGCGACGTGATTTGAACACGCAAAAGATATCCGCACTGGCGTTTATTGTCTCTTTCTCTCTCTCTCTCTCTCTCTATGTCTCGCTCTCTTTCTACCTATTTGCCACTTTTTCTTTCAGTTGAGTTTTGTCTTTCTTTTTTGGCGTTCTTTTGTCTGTCTGTTTGCTTCCTAAATGTGTTTTTTTGGCTGGTTCCGCAGACACGCGCATCTTTTGCTCAAGTTTTTATTCCATCGTCTTGTTTATAAATTTGAGCATTTTATGGCTGCTGAACCCAAACCAAACCGTAACCCAAATGGTTTTTTCTTTCTATTCTATTTTCAGCACACACCCATGTGTGTGTGTGTGTATGAAAAGTGAATTGTCGAGTCCTTGAAAATAGCTGTCAGCGCAGTCAGTTTCAACTTCTTGGGCGTGTTAATAACTGCAATGCACTTTTAAGTTGTTTGAAATTGCGTCGCAGATACTTTTGTATCTATGCGTTTTGTTTATGCCTTGTCTCTAATTTTTCCCGCTGCATTTTCTCCCGTTGTCTGCCTGCATCTTGTGGCCTGACGTGTGAATTGCTTGATCTTTATTTTTGGTACGCTTCCCGACATATGTTTTGGATTTAAAAACTCATTTTGTGTGTCAATGATTATTTTCATGTCATATGATGTGAACGACACTTTTCCATTTTTTCTATTTTCTACGAATTATCTCCATATTTATACATTTAATTTTTGGTTTTGGGTACATTTCTGGCTACCAGTTGTCTGCCAAATTTCCCGAAACTATACATACAAATATCTTATCATCATTGTCGATAATAATATTGATTGATAATGTTGACGTAAGTGGGGAAATGTGTTCAGTTCGATTCAAAAGATAAAAACTATTATTTTAATGGGAAAACCAAGACTTTTTCGGAATAAAGCTGATTTATGATAATACAAATTGAGGCTTCTGCTTTAATAGCTGTAATTAGAGGCTATTTAAATTCAATTCTTGTCGTTTCAATTCTTCTTTTGGCTTCTTTGATTGTATTCAATGCTACTATTGCCAAATTCTCAAGGCCATTGAATGTCTTTCTATATTCTCAATACACATGAAATGACTCACACAATTTCTACTCTTGGCACCACATTCCAATGTCGTCGCTAACTCAATTAATATTAATAATAATAACCACAGACGACAAAATACAAACAAATACCAGAAGAATTTAACTTAAACGCCATTTGATTTTGGCCAAGAACACGACAAGTGAAAATATCACTTTGAGTTAATTAATAAACATAAATCTTTTCATTTTCCTTTTGATTTTAATTTTTCACACATCTTTTTCGTCTGTTATGTTTCGCTTTTGTTTGGCGCATTTAGTTATTTATTTTCTTTTTATTGACAGCCAAAAAGGCAGCGAAAGAGAAACCGCTAAAGGCGGAGAAATTCAACGGGCCAACAAAATATATAAAAAATAAACAAAATGTGTAACGAGCTGCCGGCATGTGGAATACAAGAAAAATAAAATCACTTTCGTAATACAATGTGCCAAAAATTTATAATTATACAATTAAGCGAACGACTTTGAGATGCTCTGTAAATAATGTGACTAAACATAGAAAAAATTTAAGTAACATTAAAACTATTTGAATTTATATACCTATTTATATGATAGTTGTTTTATGGACAACTCAAATTTAAAATATCAGAAATTATCTTTATCTTAACAACAACAACTTAACAATAACAACTATAACAACATCAACAGCGAGACTTCACGGCGCCAAATAGGCAGAAAAATAGTTGGAAGCAGTCGCTGCTCCCGGAGCCACTGCGTGCCCACCGCTGTTCTATTTGATCATATTAACAACAAACCTAAATAAAGCGCAATCAAATTTAAGAGTATATTCTATAGGTATTTCTTAAATAAACTGCGCCAGGCCTTCTCTACGGGTCAGTAAAATATTTATTTATCTTATATCTGTTTTATTTTCAAGTATACTATAAATTATTAATTGAATTGAGCACACATTGTGTGCTTCGCATTCGCATTAAATGGCAGCGATTTCAATGAGAAGGCAATCACAAGTATCTATAGGCAGCGAGGTTGATCTATTTACTTAGTTAAATGCTTAGTATATCGATAAAGTGGTTACAGATACATGATATATGGCCACAGCAACCACAACGTGTGGGAAATTAAAGGCACAATGCGATAAAAACAAAAACAAATAAAACTGGCACACAAATTGTTTCCCACGTGCATTTAAACAGTTTCACCTAATTACCTTTTTTTTTTGCATTCATTGGAAAAAAAAGGGAAAAGCTGCTGGAAAAAAAGCCCAACCACAATCTCCAATCCCCAAACCCAACCCCAGGCACAGTTCCAGCCCCCATGCACACATATTTGAACAGGCCATAAACATCAGATGCTCACGTTAATTTATGACCTTTACATGACTAAATCGCACCGGTGTAACTCGCTCTAAAAGTATCTGTATCTATAGCTAATGTATCTGTATGCTGGCGTGTGGATTATAAAGCGTCACTGGATTAGTGCTTTAATATAAATATAAGAAACGACAATAACAAAAATTGGGGAGAAATAAGAAAGTCGCAAGTGTTTTTCCGTTTTCTTATTTGTGAAAGGAGCGTGAAAAAAAAAAAAAGTGCTTCCCAGCCATTTGGGGGAATCCCCCAGCAATATTTCTTGTTTATCCTTAATGTCTTTCTATTTGAATATGTTAGTTTTATGAGAGCTGCTGTCTCCTCTGCTCAGTTTCCTTATTATCTGCCCCCTTTTGGCAGCATAAACTGCACTTAAGTTTCGCTGTGAAAAGGGATGATTGCAGTTAAAATTTTGATTTGATTTATGGCATCAAATGGGGGAAATACCTTTTAAGGAAAAGCAGTTCATATCAATTGAAAAGATAAATATGAAACTTGTTATATTTCTATTTTATTTATAGTTATTTAAAAAAAAAATCTAACTGAACTTTTATTTTTAAATTAAAAATATAAAAAAATTTATTTTTAAATTTTAAAAATGTTATACTTTTTAGTAGATATTTTAATACAAAAATAATGCAAATTTGTTGCATGGCGAATGCATTGGTTTTCCATAAATAATAATAATTATTTTTAATGGGAAAAATATATGAATATATTTAAAAAATCAAGTTCAATAAATTTACCAATAAAAAGGAATAAATATTTTTCAAAAAATCGGATCACATGAATCAAAAAGATCTACTGAACACCATATTATATTTGCAGTTTCTATCGATAGTGGAATCCCTTTTATTTCTTGCCATTCACGAGCCAAAGAACTTGTGCCTAATGGCCAAAAACCATTTGCAGCACTTGCAGATGAAAGGAGCTCTCTCTCTCAGTCTCTCTCTCTATCGCACTGCGAGTGAAGTGAGGATATCCTGCAGCTCCTGCTTCGTCTACTTGACACAGAAAAATGCGGCAGCTAAAAGCCTGCCAAGGCAACAGGCAACAACCAACAGTTGTTGTGGCAGCGTGAAAGTGAATGCCCCACAAGAGGGCTGGCCGAATAGTGAATATTTATTCGTGAATACATATTGAACTCACTGAATAGTATGAGTCAATGTCTGCGCTATTCGAATGACTCACGGATAGAGTCAAGAAAAAGGCAGATAAATGCCACCCAAAATATCAATTGGAATTGAAATATTTCTTGGGGGCAACTTGCAAACAATTGTCAAAGTAAATGGTATTTGCAAATTGATAGAGAGAGAGAGAGAGAGAGAGAGAGAGAGAAAGGAGAAGAGTGTGGCAAGTGGCAGGCTAATTACGCGTGTCTAGTATCTTTAAGATACATTTTTGCATAATTAACATTTGCATGCAAATGAGCAAATCAAACAAGACACTAGAAACAGTTAATTCAACAACTTGTTGCACTCTCAAGCCGGACTCTTGTCTCGTCTCGACTCGTCTCGTCTCGCCTTGTTGTTGTGGCATGCAACATACCAACATTTGTCATGCCACAGGCAGCTGTACTAAGTGCCCCTTCATTGTGCTGCTTATTTGCATACAAGGGGCAACTCAAACTCAACTCGCAACTGCAACTCGCTGCCGCATTGCAGTTTTAGATGAAATGGCCAAAGATAGAAAGAACCCGGGACGACGCGCCTATAAAATGCAACGCATTCATTTTGCACAGCGCGTATCTGTGAGTTGGCAATGTATCCAAGTATCTGTGACTCATTCTCGATACTTGCCCTGCCCAGAAACAGCAACACAGAGACAGGAGCTGCCAGCAATCGCCAAGTATCTGTGGGGCATAAATCAGACGTTGATAAAGAAAATCGCAACAAAACATTAGATAACTGACAGCATACATAAAAAGATAAACTTGTATTAGTGCTGGTAAAGTGCCACAAACTGGGCTCCCTCGATTTCCATGGGCAACACGAGCGGATGTTGACACAGTGAAGGGGTAAAAGAGGGGAAAGAGGGAGGAGAGAGGCAGGGGAAGTGTGAGGTGTGACAGGGGGAAAAGGTGAACAGTGAGCGAGTGTTGTGATCGATGTCAATTTACTTAGTCAATGGGTAAACAATAAACAGAAGCGCAAATGCAATTCTCAAACAGTTTAAGCTTGTTTCCAAAACGATAACGTAAAGTTATCGATAACAGATTAGAGAAGAAATTCTCTGTATACACTGAGAGAAAATTTTGAATGAATATTTAGCAGAGATCGACAAAATTCCCTAGTAAATATCGGAGCTATAGCAATAATAAACTAAATACAATCTCTATCGATAAAATATCAATAATAGAATGAAACTAATAGAATAATTTTTCAAGAGAGATAAAAGTGGAGAAAGTTGACTAAGAAAATTGAGGAAACATTTATTAAGAAGACAATCGAAAAATTAACAATAACAAATCAAACCTAACAGATTAAATTTTAATTGTAAACTAAGAAGAATTAATTGTTAGTAATATTAATTAAGCAGCGTCTAGTTAATTTTATACATCTTTAAAAATATCTATAAATATTTAAAGCATGTTAGATAAAAGTAGCATTACTTGCATTCTCTTCACAACATTTTAGAAATGAAATTGCCATTTTAACTGAAATTTTTCCCCTCAAACACTTTGTTTATCCCATTTTATAAGTTATTGGCAATTAATTGCTTTATTCAATTTGGGGAAAATCTGCTCAAAGTGCGTCGAAAACTTTAACACTAATGAAACAACGTCAACAACTATAAAAACAACAGCAACACTTGGTGTTGATCAAATAAAAACAATTACAATAAATTAATTTAATGGCAATAAAAACAATTCGCACAAAGAAAAGAGAACAACAATAATACAATAATAATAAGAACAACAAGTGAGGGTAAATGTATTTTAATTGCGCACGATAGGAGCTGGAATTTGTGCAGCCTAGACAGTGAGAGAAAGAGAGGGAAGGAGTGAGAGAGAAAGAGACAGAATAGTGAACTGATTCGCAAGTCCAAGTCCAAGTCTGTGTCCATTTCAAGTCATTGATCTTCGTTTGGCAAACATCAAAATGGACACGCCTCAGACGACAGCAGCAGCAACAACAACGACAACAACAAGAGCAACAGTAGCAACAACTACAACAACAATATTCGCATCAATTTCAAATACAACAACATGAAAAGAGACATCAATGTCGCCCTTAAAATACACTGTCAAAGTCAGACAGAAAGGTCAAGGAGCATTTCCTGATGATGATGTTGCTGTTGTTATTATTGTTGTTGTTGCCCTCGAGGGTTAAGGCCCTTTTTTTCTTTAAGTGCCAACAACATTCTCTGTATTCTGTGTTCGATTTTAATAGTTTTGTTAGCATTTTCTCATATATGCGCATTGAAAATTCGAACCCTTCAAAAACTTGGCGCCATCTGTATGCAAATTACATATAGAAAACGGGTTCAACAAAAAACAAGAAAGAAAGGGACAAACTTTGTCAGGGTTCGAGTTCAGATTGGGTTCGAGTCTGGCACGCGAGAGGAAGTTGAAAATGTAATAAAAATTGCTTTGCTATCGTCGTTTTGTTATAATTAGCATTTGCCGCATTTGGCAGCAGCTGGCGGTGGCAACAAGGCAACAATTCAGACCAGGAGGCATGAGAGGGCAAGAGGCACACAAGAAGTCCCTAGTTCAAAGTCATAAAAACGCAGGTTAGACGCCATTTGGTGGTCGCAACTTCCACCAAATGCATCGGCTAACTATTGACTGCCTGAGATGCCCTTACTTTAGCAGGGTACATCTGAATGTGGAGGCAGTTGGAGAGATAAATACAAAGAAGACCATTGTATTGCTAAATCAATTATACATTAAAATTATCTGGATGAATGAGAATTCCCTATTTCTCGATGAGGTATCCTTGAAAAAGTATAAACTTTTTTTCCATTTTTTATAAACAAAATAATCTTGTACTCTTTATACAAATTTAATAAATGAGTTAATAAAATTTAAATTAATCATGCATTGAAATAATCTGGATGAATAAGAATTCCCTATTTCTCGATGAGAAATCCTTGAAAAAGAAAAAACTTTTATTTTCAATTTTAATAAACAAAATTATCTTGTACTCTTTATACAAATTTAATAAATGATATAATCAAATTGAAATTAATTGTTTAATTGTTAAATTAATCATACATTGAAATTATCTGGATGAATGAGAATTCCCTATTTTTCGACGATGTATCCTTGAAAAAGAATAAACTTTTATTTTCAATTTTAATTATCAAAATTATGTTGTATTCTTTATAGAAATTTAACAAATGAGTTAATCAAATTTTTATTAAAATAAAAAATTTCCATTTAATTATAATCTCCTAAACAAGACAATTTTAGATAGTCTCTGTTAAATTATTGCAGTTTTAAAGTACATTCCAAAATTCGTTGCTGCCTTTTTTGGTTGTCTTAATAATATTGTTGCACTTTTATAACTTAATAGTTTTCAAAGTTTTCTCCCTTTTTGTGTGAGTTGCATTCTCATTTCATTTTCCATAGTGCACAACCCTCACTGCATATTGAATAAGTGCCATATAAGCCATTATTTTTGAGTTGCCAAGGGCTACTCCCCTTCCGTCCCCCCGTCTCACTTTCCTGACAATGAGGCACATGCAATTAGCTGTAGACTGTGAGGCAGGCATGAGGGTGTCGAGTCTCAGGTCTCGAGTCTCCGGGTTTCGAGTTGCCTTGCCCTTGGAAAATGGAAAATATTATTATTATTATGACTGAGGATAGTTTTTATTGTCTTGATAGTCAGGCAGTCAACTAGCCAAGGCACATTAGGGCCATATACAGACAGACACATACATATATATATAAATATATATATCTACCATATGCAGTTCTATTGAGTCTGGTCGTGTCTTCTATTACCGTCTTGTTTACCTACGTGCCGTGTCGGGCAACTATTAAATTAATTATGCCCCTTTTAATGGCGCTGACTCGCTTTTGTTTTATAGATTTATGAAAAAAGGCGACCCAACAACTATTTAGAACACATAACACACAACCAACAACAATTCAAGCCACATCGTTTTTCTTCTAGTTATCTTTAAATGTTTTACTTTTTTTTCGCATGAAGAACTTTGCAATTTTAATAGTTCTCATTGCCCTGGGTAGGTATATTATTGTGGTTCTATTTTGTTTTTATATTTTCTTTCTTTTTTTGGTGAAACATTAATGTATCTACTTAATAAACAACCCTGCACGTAATCTTGAAACTACTTTTTTATTATTATTATGCCATAAATTCAGTTAAAAATGTTTAATTATCATTTGCGGTGTAAAACCCTCAAGTAGGCATAAATAAATCACAGAGAAGGCTACTGAAGAGTGTGATCGACTAAAAGATACTCTGTAGAAATCTAAATTTGGGAGCACTACAACAACAACAACCATATTAGAGTCTACCTAAGTTGGGAGCAGCCGCTGCTCCCGGAGCCACTGCGTGCCCACCGCTGATGTAAAGTTTTAAATTCAAAATAAATTCAATATTGTGAAGGTAAATCAATGAGAAAGGACAATAAGACAAGAGACAGGAAACTATTTAAACGAAATATATTAAATTTTAATGCAGAATAAATAAAAAATTATTCTACCTGTAAGTGTGGCACACCCAATTTACTCATTTTATGACTACAGGGTATTCTAATCGCACATTAATTTCAATTTGAATGTCACGTAATGCAATTGAGAATGCATTTGAGATGACTTTCTAGGGAAAATAATGAAATCATCAGCCCCTACACAGTTATTAATGATCTGTTTAAGCGTTTTGTTGTGCAGTTTTTTAATTAGTGCGAAATGGGATTCAAAAAATATTAAATAGAATTCGTTTTATATATTTAATCCGAGTCCAATCAAATTGCGATTTAATTAATGACAACGTGCGCAGCGTCTGGACTGAACATGTGCTTGAAATCGGGTCTGGATTTGAGATTGGATTTGGATTTGGGTTTGGAATGGGGGTTTAGGTTTAGTTCCAATCCGGATGGCAAAATGTAATTGATTCGTCATTCGCGTGACTTTTTTCACGCCTTTTGCTCTCAGCTGTCTGTAAATTGTTTGTTGTTTTGCTGCCACTTTTAGCAGAGCTCTAATAAGCACAACAATAACAACAACAACAACAATACGAATGAGAATCATCATCATAATAACAACAAAAAAACTTGCCAAGTTCAGTATTGCATTACAATGTTGACTTTGGCCTAAAGAAGTTGGCATTTTGTGTTCGTTCGTGCCCGAAATTCGAAATCTGAAATCTCAATTCTGAAGTCCTCACATTACAACAACGCTACAACAATCCACAAGATACGACAATAAACAATTACACTTGCACGCGCCTCGATTGAATATTGTGTTCTCTTTCTTTTTGTTGTTTCTTTTCTTTCTTTTTTTTTTTGTTGGCCCTCGGCAACAGTTTATTAAGTAATTCAACAAAATATTGAATTTCATTAAATGCAAACAGAAACTTTGCCTGTCCGTGCGAAAATTTCTATGCCCCAAAGTCATGTTCCCAAAATGTTCAGGGATAGAGCGCACAAGACTCTTCAAATAACAAGAACAAATTAGTTGGAAGAGTTTGTATTAAAGAAAACATACGTGGAATAAATGGAATGGAACATGGCTGCAAGAATTTTGGTATATAAAAAGGCGCTTTTAAATATATTTATAAGAAATTCATGCACATAAACTAGAAATAATAAATTGAAACAAATGAAATGGAACATCACTAACTAAACATTACAGTAAGACAGTACAAAACAAAAATAAGTGAGATAAATGGAATGGAACATTACAAAGTAGACATTATCGAAGACAAAAAAGGAGATTCTGCATTGATACCTTTAAAAACACGATAATTATTGATAAATAAACATGAAACAAGTGGAATGGAACACGTAAGCTCAGAATACGCAGCACTTTAAGATACGAAAATAAACAAGTTGTAAAGATAAAGTAAATTCAAGTGTAATTTACTCGAAATCTATAAACAAAACAAGTTAAAGCTAAAGTTAAGTACAAATAAAGTTTTCCAACTAAATTTTCAAAAAATTGTACATAGAAAATGTTCAGCAGCAGCGCCAAGGAAACTTTCTGAAAAATAGATGTAAAAGTTGAAAGGAAATAAAGCACAAATTTTTAGTCAACAGCAATAGAAATTCCAAAAAGTCGGAAAAAGAAACTCCAACTAAATATAGATAAAGAGACAAACAACTGGACATGATGAAACGGTGGAATTAAAGCAGCAGCAAAATAAATGCAGTACGCTTGAAAAATGCTTTAATTACATGTGTGCAGATACTTGCATGCGGCAGTGTTAACCTTTTTTTTTTTGTTGTGTTGTGTATAGTCTGCGGTTACCTGGCGACGATGTCTAGTTTTCGCACCTGCAACCGATTAAAATCAACCAACTTTAAATAGAGTTGACCACACGTGCCCCCAACAACAACAACACCAATAACAACAAAAACAAGACACAAGAGAATATATGTAATATTTGCTGGCAATTTTTACTCTGGGGTCGCTTAGCTAATGCACAATTTCGCAAATAGTGCGAGGGCCACAAAAAGACATGAATGCAAAAATTGTAATGGCAAAATGCAATTATTTTTAGCGCATGCAACAAACCGACAAACGTTGCACGTTGCACGTTGCACGCGTCGCTTTTTGTGGCACACGCGTTGCGCATGTTTGTTGACAATTAATTGCAAGTTGTTGTTGTTGTTGCTGTTGTTGATTGTTAATGCTTGTTGTTGGTTGTTGGGCGCACCCAAAAAAGCAAGTTAGCAACCGGCGTCGCATTGCAAATGCACTTTATGCATTAATTTCCGCATTACTTGGACACATTTGGAGCGATTCAGATAAAAACACGCTGTCAACCCCACAAACAACAACAACAATAACAATAATAACAACAACAACAATGAGCAAACTGACCAATTGCATAAAATTCTTGCACGGCAACTGTAAATTTAATGAACGCATCCGCTGCAGGGTCACAACACTTGCCCTCTCTCTCTCTCACTCTGTCTCTTGTTCTTTGCCACTTGGGTGACACAATGTGCAACCAATCGAGCATATACAGTACACATATGTTGCCTCCCTTCCACATCATTCATTCATTCAATCCCAACTTGATTATGATGAAACTGGACGCATCGCACTTTGATGTTTTTGCTTTGGTGGCTTTTCTGCTGTCAACGGCATCTCGACCATAGAGATAGAGGTTAATATACCCTGATAAACCGCAAATTGTGGCTTCTTCTCCATCTCCATCTCCATCTTTGTCCTCTTCTAGCTCATCGCACTCTTTCTCACTCTCTGGCAGCCAAAGGGCATTAATGTCGCGTCACTGTCACGCATTTGTTGACTTTTCTTATGGATATATATTGACTAATCATCATTAGCTTTTGGTGCGAAAGCTTGCGAAACGAAATGGCAAGACACAAAAAGTAACGTTCGAGCAATTAATGCATTGCATTCCATTCCAAATGGTTTCACAATAGAAGCTGCAATTTGAGTCACATTTATTATGTGGTTTCTTAGGTAAGGCACTTGTGTTTCATTCCATACTGTTCCATGCTAAGCAAAGCAAAATAGAAAGAAACCAGGAACAATAATGCAATTTATGCTAATGTGATAATTGTTTGATCGTTGATTAAGGAAAATGTGTTCCATTCCGTACTGTTTCATGCTGATAAAATGGGAAAAGTAATGCAATGTACGTTGTGTGATATTTAACTAAAAAAATGTGTTCCATTTCAAATAGTTCCATGTTAAAATTAAAGAAAACTAAGCCGAAATTGAAAAGAAACAAATAGGGAAAGAAAAATAAAGAACTGTCTTGTATCAAAATAATCATCCGCTCCATTCCAAATTGTTTCAGTCTGTATTCTACGACTTTGAGTTTGATATGCTACCAAATTTGATGCACAATAAAAAGTAACAAGTTTATAGCATACAATTTCGGGACGCTTTTTAATCAAATGAAAGGTGAGAAGAACAAAAATGCAATCGACACGTTGCCATCGCGACTTTGCCGATTTCCCCGCTGCAATTCCCAAACATTGAACAAAAAAAAACGCATATTTCCAGTGTCACTTAAAGTGGCAACTATTGATTTTTTTATTGGTGTAGTTTTTTGGTGACTTTTTGTACGCTTGCAACTGAGTGAAATGGTAAAGTGGCCCAGAGAAGCCAGAGAGAATCGGGCGGAATGTCGACAGCGCGCGCCATTTGCATTCTTGGCACTAAAAAAGTTGGCAACACTTAACGGTCCACTTCCCACTCCCCTTCTTTATTCCTATCTCTTTACCGCAATGTAACCAATTGTACTTTTCGGTGTTTTTGGCATGTTTCATTGGCAGGCGCGCTTAAAATATGCAGAAAAAGTCGCGACAAGACGCGCAGCAGGTGGATTGGCTCATGGCGAGCGGAGGGGAGGTGAGAGAGGAAAGAGGGGATAAAGGTGCCACACTCCGTTTTACAATTGCTTGTGCAGTGTTTATTGTGCGACACTTGATAAAGAAATGCCAACGCTAGAGGTCGCCACCCGTGTGGCAATTGTTGTGGCTTGTTCCCCAGTGCAGACAGGCAAAAGTTTTGAAAACCAAGTTCCCAATTGCAAAAACGCCAAAAAGTTTAAGAGTTGAAAACTTTATCAGGCATGCCACAGAAATCTCTTTCATTTCTCCGTGCCACAGTCCAATCACCTGAACAATTTTGAGTGAGATGAAATCATCGCTCAATTCACTGGCATCCGATGCCATGAGAATAATGTCACATTTTTTGTCCGAATTTTTGAATTTAGAGTTGTCGAGAAACTTTTATTGTTTGCCGCGCCAATAACTTTTAAATTTTTTTAAGCTATACAATATCAATTATTATATAAATAAATTGAATTATATAAATTTAATAAGAATTAAAATGAAAATTTGATATTCTGCAATGATAAACTTTAAAAAGTTGCTAAACAAACCCTTGGAAAATTTAATCTGAGAAGGGGCCAACCCTAGCAGCCCAGCTCGAAAAGGTTGGTGAACATGCTAAGAACTATAAATTACTCGAAGTTCTGTGGCACGGAGAAATTTTCGAAGTGGAATTGCTTTTCTATGAAATCGCTTTCACTAGTGATTTTTGTGGCATGCCTGTATTTGAACTTTACTGACTTGTCTCAAGATTAATGCAGTGAAACTTGTTTCAATTTCAATCGTTCCATGCCATTGATAAATACAAATTGTAACAATGCCTTGAAATTTTACTAATACCAAATAAAAGAAATTGCAAACCGGAAATCATTATAAACACTTTATTTCCTTGTATTAAAATAAATGATGCGGAAAGAATGCCATGAAAACGATTTATTTATTTCGATTCCAAGAGTTTCTGAGCGAGAAATTCTTGTGAATTGAAAAAGCGTTTCGGAATATTGGAACAGGAAGTGTGAAGCTCGCAACGACTTCGACAAGGGTTGCCACCCACTTCAATTGTGTGCGCGTCAGACACTCTAATACATATAGCTAGATAGTCACAGTTGTGGAAATATGTCGTATTTATCTACAAGTCTGGTTACCAAGTTGTACAATTGCTGCAGCGTCATTTTCGCTTGTCTTTCTATCTATTTTTCTGTTTTTTATTTGTATTTGCCGCAGTAAATTTGTTGTGAATTTATTTTTGGGGCCAAAACTTTTGGCCTATTGGGAAAAATGGCAAACAAACGGGTTAGTGCAGAAAGTGTGTAACTTCACTCAGGGGCGTCCCCAACTAACCTTCGTCTGGCTGCTCGCTGGGCCGTATCCTGACCTTCTCCATAATGATTTGTTGTGTCCCTTTTCGCTTTATTCCTTCCATTTCATTTTGCCAAATAATTTTCAAACATTTTCATCATTGGGCGTTGCTCGGAGAACCCATAAAATTCGATTCTCTACTGCATTATTATCTACTCTCGTCTCTTGTTTATTTAAGTACATCATGTGTATAAAAAAAAAGGAAAAGCTGACTGTTTTCCTTACGATAAGGTGGGTGTGCACTGGATTTAGCTGAGTTTTTATGCGTCATGTATTGTTTTAGTTACAATATCTCCGAATATATCGAAAAATGTGCCCCTATCTCATCGAAAGAGACATTGACAACAAAGATCTTATCGATAATATTTTAAAGCAAACATTACAACGCTTTAAATAAAGATAACTTTAACTTGTAATTATCAATATTATTATATTGCATGCCTTATAAATATATGTATGGATATACAGTCATGGAAAAAGTAATAGAAATAACATATTTTTTTCGTATTTTTTAAAAATTAGTTTTATGAACATTTTTTTTTTCTTAAGTTTTATAAAGTCTATCCAGTAATGTATCAAAATACATTAAAATAATAATTTTTAAAAACATAATATATCAGAAATAAATTTTTTAATTTTTTAGGCCTGTACAAAATAATAGAAACGGCCTCAAGTCAAGAAAAACAATTTTTAAAAACAATATATAACTCTAAGTTCAATAAAAAATGCTTCGTATCAATATCATTCTATTCCATGCATTTCACTATTCTTTATCTTTCCATTCCATTACTAAGCTCACCAAACAACTTTTATTAATATTATTCAATTCCATGCATTCCATTTATTGTTAATATACTCGACGCATATCATTTATCGATACCGTTCTAAACACCTTTTCTGAATATTATTTGATTCCGTGCATTTTCCATTTTCTGCTTTTTTATTCTACACATATCATTTATCGATACCTTTCCATTCTACACCTTAAATCTCAAAGCTAAACAAAGAATATCTACATCGAAATCATTTCTGCCATTCTTTATAGCTTAGACTTTTGGGTGTCATCAATCCAAATCACGTGCTCACACACACACCCACCTACACACACACCTATGCTAAGTGTTAATTATATAGTTAGGCAACAAAATTTCGCTTGATCAAACGATACTTTTTGACTGACACAAAAATCGCAACGCGTGTCCGTATAAATAAATAAATTACTCATGTGGCAAAGTTAAATAAATAAACTCGACTGGCGTCAGAACGTGGGGAAATATTGTTGGGAATCGTATAAAATTCCATATTCTAACTGAAAAGAATTGATAAAAACAAGCAAAAAAACAACAACAACGCGTCAATAAAGCGGAAACATGAAACTGACGTCACAGAGACGCCAATTTGTTTATCAAGTATCAATGTATGATTAACCAAAAGTGGCTAAAAAAAAAAGCTAGGGGTATCACCACAAGGGGTGTGTAAGGGGAAAACGGGGATTATCTGAAACTGGAACAAGAGAAACGAGTGACGACCTTGTCTATTATTTATTAACTGACGTTTCAGCTGACGCGCTTTGCTTATTGTTTTTTATATTCGCTTTTTTTGCTTTTGTACTTGTAAATTGCTGTCAATAAAAAATTATAAATTTATGTGCAATATTTACATGGAAGATTCAGGGAGAGCAGCTCCAAAGTTTGAATATTTCTGGATTTATCGACTTGACAAGCACGTTTTGAATTGTTTTCAATTCAATAACAGAAACTGCACACTTTCTTCACTCTTATTATCGCAGAATATTTTTTATTTTCTTATTTTTTGCGATTAAATTGATAAGGCGTCGTCTTATCACAAATTTTTTAGACACTAGCAAAATGTTTGCATGAGAATTATTCACATAAATAAAACTGGTTTATTATAAATATAAATATTTATACAATTTGAAATTCACTTTAATTTTTTTGCACTAATTCCTTTGAGATTTTTGTTGCCACCTTTTTTGTTGTTTTATCAAAAAACTATTAATAAATTGAAACCGTGCGCCGGGCTCACTAAATCTTTTTTTGTTTTGGCACTCCGACAAAATGCGGGATTCTCACGTACAAAAATAACACGAAAATTAAAATTTGTTTTTCTTTTTTGTTGTTGTTTGGTTAGGCTTATTTCTTTCTTTCTTTCTGTTTTCTAATTTCGAGTGCCGCACGACGCCGACGAGTTTCGTCCGTTACGTTGACATTTTGTTTTGGATTCTCGACTGTTAATGGCGCGAGGGCAACAACAACAAGTGTTTCGGAGCGGAAAAGACTTAACAGCGAATGTTAATGTTGGCTGTTGTGCTCAATATGGACTGTAAACCAGCTGTTGCACTCGAACTGTAATGTTAACTCGCTGTTAAGCGCACATAAGCAGTATGTTAACAGTCTCTGCTGCTAATAACAGTGCTTAAGAGAGCAAAGTTGCTCTTTAAGGGCAGCTGACAACAAGTGTCTTTCAAATTTAAGAGAGCACTGTCGATAGTTGTTTACAAAAGTTTAAAGAGTCTATGTAAAATAAAGGATACATTGTGTTGCCAATTTACAACTAGCTGGAACGTGTGGAATTGAAACTAAGTGAAGCCATTTGCATGCAGACATCATAAACTGCAATGTTTTTGGCCACATTTGTGCTGCTTGGCCACTTCGATTAGCCAGCCATTGTGTGTTGGCCAGAAGCAGGAGCAGGAGTGGGAGGTTGTGTAAATGGTAGTAGAAACGGTCATTGTTGCCACTCGTCGACGTCGTTTGTAACCTCAAAGCAGACGCCATAAATCAAAGCACAAATTTGCACTTTAAGTGCGCTTTCAATAAGTTTGCTCGTGTTAAAAGTTCTTGTTTGTTTCTTTTTTGTTGTTGTTGTTATTGCTCACATAAATCATAATATAAAAGCTTTGCAAATGCAGCATAGTAAAAGATATAACAACAACTTAATGAAGTAGAACAACAAACAAAACAAAACTTTGCAATTTGCATTCCAGAATATTAAAGAGAGGCAAATTAAGAGAGGAGGAGGAGAGCTCAGAGCACAGTGAGTGACACTCTCAAGATCCGGATTAAACGATGACCGATGACTAAAGCGTAAAAAGAACGAAACAACAACAACAATTTGCATTTACAAAATGGCGAAGTTCAATGTAACATTTAAATGTTTGATAAAATCGTTTATCTACATTCGTCAACTGTCAATCATCATCATCATCACCTGGCAACGTGATACAAACTAACGCAATTTGTACAGTTAGTCCAGTTAGTGTTTTGACAAACTAAAAAAAAATAATAAATTTCCCTGGTTTTTGATTTTTATTTTTATTATATGTATGTCAATAAATGGAAAAACCATTTTATAAAAAACTAAATTATATTTAGTATATTTTGTCAAATTAATTACTCGACTAACTGTAACTCAAAATGATAAGCAAATCTAGAAAAGGCGGGGAAGACGAAGCTTACGAAAAAGACGTCAAGCAGCTGCGAAGCGCGCGCAAAAACCGTTACTCTCTTATCTTATCAGCTGCGACAAAATTTAAAAAAAAAAAATAATAAAAAAAATGAAAGTCAAGACGAGACAGCAAACATACACACACATACACACACACACACACACACACACATAAAGATGTGTATGCACATGCAGGCGAAACTAATTGCGAATTTCGGATTGAATTGAAATGTTAATTCCTTGAGTATAAGAAATGTATTGTACGCACACACACACATACATACACTCACATGTATTCACATGTCTGACTATGGGTTTATTTTGATAAGCGACACTTGAGAATGATTCATGGGAAGCATCTGCGCAAATTGAACGGCAAATATTAAAATTAATTTCAGGAAATTCCTGGAAATTGTGTTGCATATTAATGGAAAGTCAACACAGATAGATAAATAAGATAAATGTAGTAAGTGCAGTAATTATATTAAATATTCCAAACTCAAATATGCTATTCAAATGTTTATTATTTTGTTCTTTGAGTATTCTAAATTCACAGGAAAGTTGATTTTGATAACCAAACTTTTTAAAAATAACAAAATGAACTCCATAAATTTCAAATCTTATGCACCAATTGGCGCTTTTGCACAAAAATTGGCTCTTTTTTGTCCTGCTGGCGCTTATTTTTTCGAATTGGCTGATTTTTTTTATCAGTTTCAGAATTTAGGTTGTTTTTTTGAAATTAATTCTCAGCTTTTTTAAATTAATTTTAGAAAATTGCAGTTTTTCAGTTCAAATTTAGCGCGCACTAAAGAAAAAGTCACATACTTTCAGGAGGGGAGAGTTTTACTAACAGTGTGTTTAGCTTTTTTTAGAAAAAGTTAGCGTTAACAGTGCTAACAATGTTACTAACATTCGGCGCTCTTTTAGTGAATTTGGCTCATTTTTCGTTTGTTTTTGGCTCAAATTAATTACTTAAAATTAAATTAATTACTTCCAACGCTCAGTGTTAATTTGAGCGTGCTTGGCTTTCCCATTTTAAAGCATACTTTTAGGCTGTTCGTTAATTCGGTTTAGCGTTTTACCGCCAAAACTAGCTACTTTGGCGGTCTGTTTGATTAAGACAAATATGTTAATTATGTATATTAACAAGATTTTAGCAGCGTTTCTATTTAAATGTTAAACAAAAACAATTAATAGCTGCTTATTAGTTTAATTAGAAAGAAAGTTGAGCAAAAATAAAATGTTTGAGCTGATTAAGTTCAAATTTAATGGTTTTCTAATGACCGGCTTGCTTGCTATTCTGATCATGACTTGATAATCATTTTGGAGCTTGTTAAAGTGCAAACATGACTTCGATGCCATACAAAAAAAAACGAGGGATGAACGAGCACAAGCCAAAAACTTAACCCAACTTAACCCGAAATCTGAACTCGACTAATTGCCGAAAAATCGTAATAAAAGCCAAAAAAGAAACCCTTCAAAATTATTAAGGAAGGGAATTTTGATTATTTATGCATTGCGGTGAACGGGAACACAGGTAGACGAAGAAACAAGGGAAACAGAACAAACAGGAGAACAGGAGAGGATCAGGGTCGAAGGGTCATTGCGAGGATCTCTAAGGTTCTAAGGTGTCGATTGCTCAGGTCAGGTAGCCCATGGAATACTTAAGAAATGGAAACCGAAATTATGCGTAATAAGCCGTTGTGGAAATTTAAAGGAAAAACTCCGCGAAAAACATAACTCGAGAAATATTTATTATAATACGAGCATGATGAACATATGAAGTGGATTAGCGGGTTTTGCAGTCAGTACCTGCTCTATTTGGGTACAGGAGAGTTCCAAATATTAAACGAAGAGTATTTAAGAAGAATCTAATGCTTTGGAAACAGAATAATTCAGTAAATTATTGTATTTTTTTGGTTTTTAATATTTGTTATTCAACAGTTTATCAAGGCATTGAGATTAGCACTATGCTTATCAAACCGATAAGAATATTTTTGATAATTTGAAAGAGTATTTCCTAACCTGCTCAACAATTGTAGCTGATTTATGAATAAGTAATCATTTCATTCATTAAATTATTTGATAAGAAACTAGACGACACACATTTGCAGCTGTTGTGAGTCAGTTTCGATAATACACTCACCTTGGATTTGGTTTTGTTTACGATTTTGCGATATAGAAACTTGTACATAGCACAACAACGGCAGCAATAACAACACAACAACAACATTAAACGAGATCACGTTTTTCGTTTGAAAATATGTATTTCTCTTTTTCAAATTTGACACGCACGATTTATGCACTAAGTAAACATTAATATTTATAACAATTTATCGGCTACGATTTGAACGCACTGCGTTTCCATCTGTCGATCTGTCAGTCGGTCGGTCGGTCGGGGTTTTGTGTCTGCTGCGCGAGACGTCATCGATGACTAAGAGACGATATGAGCGAGACGTGAGCGATGAGGGCAAATTTTTGCATGCGGCCGCACAGTAGCGGAGTGCAGGTAGCTCAGAATATTTGGGCCCATAAATATAATAAGCATAGTTATTGAAACAGCTGTTATATATTTACTAAGCCAAAGAAATTATTTTATTTATTTAACATTTTATGGTGTTTTTATTGAATTCATATTTCAACCATTAAGAAACAAGGTAATACCAAAATTCTAGTTCGCTTATATTATATTTTTCAAGACAAAAACGTGGTCATTCCATATCTGTACAGTAACCATACCTATTGAAACAGCTGTTATATATTTACTATGCCAAAGGAATTATTTTATTTATTTATTTATATTTTATTTATTCATTCTTTTAATACTTTAAATTATACGCCCTTATTGGGCGCCCTAAACACACCCTTGAATGCGCTACTGTAGTCCAGCTTTGTTTACAGTTGCTTTTGCGGTGCCGCCGCTTCACTTGCTCCCACGTTGTGATGCCAAAAGAAGCAACAACAACCACGATCAACAAATGTCACAAAGCAAAAGTTCAAAGCTGGGCACACTTCGGCATAACGGTACATGCTTTTTATTGATGCTCATTAGGCGCGCATAGAAGAGTAAAAGAGAGCGAGTGTCAATGAAAACGTTGGACGAATAAGAACAAGAGGAGGAAAAGAAGCGTCGAAAAGTCATTAAAAACAATCAAATACATTTGACAACAAAATAAACTTTGGCTAGCAAATTGGACGTGGCAAAATGTGAACAAACTAATTAGCCATAACGAACAAATGAGAACGAAAACGTGTGGCGAAAGAGGAAGCGGCGCAGGTGCTGTGTGAGAGGGACAGAGACATAGGGATGGGAGCTTTGACATTTGAAGTTGGGCAAAGGTGAAGACAAACGGACACGATAAAAAGATAAACTTTAAATGAGATTATGCTTTTTTTTATAACTATAATTTTTTATTGTTTGCAACTTACCTGAATCTCGAGCAAAAGCTCCTGCTTCTTTCTGCGCAGCTCAATAAGCAGCTTCTGCTGCTCTGGTGTCAATTCTGCAAGATAAAAAGCAATAATTCTTCAGTATTCTCGTTCTCGCTTGCTTTTGTTTGTTGCTGTCGTTGTTGTTGTTGGTTTATTTGGTTAATTGGAACAGCGACATTCCACTCACTCATACACACACACGCAAGCACACAGAAAGAGACACGCACGTAAACAGTGAGCGCACACACCCACATGTACACACACACACAGATACAAGCTGCATTGGCCAACATATGCAGGGGAACAGAGATGGTGCCAAATCAATAACATTTTGCTGCTGCTCTCTTTTTGTTGTTGTTTCTCAACGGGTTGCCAAGTAGTATTAATTGGTTTATTAGTTTAATGCCGCATTACGGATTACAGATTAATTCAATTGAAGGCCAGTTTAATAGACACATACACACACACGTATACGCCACACTCGACACACGCATTCACATACACATGCACACGCCCACAAAACAGCGTCGCTTGTTGCTTCCAGCTTTGAAGTCTGGAAATTGAGACACAAACTTTTTTATATTTAAACACTTTGCATTTGACATTCGCACAATTTCACAACAATTGCAGCTTAAACTAATCTTTATTGAGCTTCTTTGTTTTCTTGTTTACTCATTTCGTTGCTCATTGGCGTCGTTTGTTTGCAGTTGTAGTTGTAGTCGTGTGTTTACCTGGCATCGAGAATTCACTGCGCCCCTTGGAAATCGCACCGTACGATCTGTTGTCGAAATTGTCCATTGCGCTGATCATTGTGGCGGGCACAGCAATTACACACGCACACACGTTGCACTAGTTTAACATAATTTCGAACTTTTCACGATTTGCTAGCGTTTTTTCATTTAATAATTAAGTTTTTCAAAAAAATCAACAACAAAAAAATTCTTTCTAGTGTTGTTGGGTTGCTCATGAGTGAGTGAACAAAAAAGAGTTGCTCACTGAAGTGAGCAAGTGAACATGTTCCTTTCAATTGGTCTTTTTTGCTCTTTTTTGTTCAGTTAGTTGTTCATCCCTTGTTCAAGTGAACAACTTTGTTCTGCTGCACGCATGGCTGCCACTTAATAAAATCAGATTGAGCCAAAAACAAGGTGGCAACCATCGGATAAACTCAATCTGGAAAAAAATATCGATAGAAAATTGGTCCCATGTCATTTCTCTAATAAAATTAATTAATTTTAAAAAAATTATTAAAAAATTTGTAAGTACAAATTGAAAAAAGCAAGAACGTAATAAGTTTTGTAATTTCATAAAGTTAATTTTAAAATTGGTTTGGGGATCGTCAGCCTTTGCGTTGTGAAGAAATCAACAAATTAGTAAAATATTCAAAAAAAAAATGATAAAAATTTAAAAAGATATAAGAAATCCTCCTGTGAAAGTTTCAAATCTCTTCTAGCTTCAATATTTATTGTGAAAAAAATAAAATGTAAATATTTAACTCTTTTTCTGAAAAGAGTTAAATTCGGTCCATTTGAACCTTCTGCCAAGGCTGCCACCTTTTTTTTTTGGAGCAACTGAACAAGTGAGCGATCTGAGTGAGTTGACTCACCTAGAAAAAAAGAACAAATGAACATGTTCACCTAAATGGCAGTTGGTGATTTTAAAGTTACCGTGTATTTTTACACTTCACATTTGAACAATAAATGTTTTGTCAATTGTTTTAGTGCTGCATAAGTTTAATTTGCTATTATTGCTGTTGACAATAATAATATTAATTGCACTAGCATAACAGAGTTAGGTCAGTGAGTGCACGAACTGCTCCTCGCTGACATAACATTTACAGTAACTGTGTGAATCGTGACATTAACATTAACTCGTGACAAGTCCGTGACTGACTGTCAAGGGCTGCACGAATGAACAATTAGGAAAGAACATGTTTAAATGAGCAATATTTTTTTGCTCACTCACTTATGATTGCCAAGTAGTGATGTAAAAAAACATCGATGCATCGAGCAGGTAATATAGCTACAAGAAGGCTTACATATGTCTTTTCAAAGTTCTCATCAAAAATACCTCTTGTAGTTTGTGTTTATACTTTAAAGATAAAAACTGCTTAAAACTTTAAAACTTCTATGAAAGCACACGTTTTTAAAAGAAAATGAGCTTCATTAATCTAAAAAACTCTAGTTTTCTTCTACAAAATGGTATGGTTTTCAAACATTGGACATACATCGATGCATCGATGTTTCGATCCGATGTATCAACCAACATCGATGTTACATTTTAAAAACATCGATGAGCATTGACATCGATGTTTCTACTCAAATTTACATCACTACTGACAAGGGCTGCAAAAAAGAACAGTTAGGAAGGAACAAGTTCACTTTAGTGAGCAACTCTTGTTTGTTCATTCACTCATGACTGCCAAGGCACCGAGCACCTTGAATTTCCAGAAAATTCCAAATATCAATATCAAATAAGCAAACGCAAACTGCCAAACAACACTCAAAGAGAGCGTCAGCGCTTGGCGGAATAAGTGAAGTCGAGTTTAATACAGCAAGACATACATAGCGACCATGGCCAAGTGGGGAGAGGGGGATCCACGCTGGATTGTCGAGGAGCGACCCGATGCGACCAATGTGAACAACTGGCACTGGACGGAAAAGAACGCGACGCCCTGGTCCAAGGAGCGACTGCATCAGTTGTTCGTGGACTTTAAAATAGGTGCGAGCGAGTGAGAGTGATTACGAATTTCTATGTAAATATTCTAACCTTAATTTTGGGTCTCTTTCTAAGCGCAAAGTGATATCGAGTGCCTTGTGGAGGCGGTGGACAAGTGCGGCGGGGAGGCGACTGTCAACAATCGCAAGGGCAAGCTCATCTTCTTCTACGAGTGGGAGCTGGTGCTCAAATGGTCTGGGCGTCTTTTGAACAACAGCAAACTGAGCCACAAGGGCAAGTTGACCATACCGAATCTGTCCGAGGAGAACAGCCTGGAGGATGTGGAGATCACGGTGACCATTGACGAGTCCAACGACGAGTCGGAGACACTCAAGCAATTCATGTACAATGTGGGTCAGTGACAGCATTCGCAGACAGCTGGGCGTCTACATCAAGGAACTGAAGGAGGAGTACTCCAAGAACTTGATACTTACCAAAGAAGGGCGCCGATGGCAGTGATGGCACAGCTACTGCTCCCACTCCCACTCCCGGACGCCAGCAATGCCAAGAATGCGGCACAGAAGGCGGCGTCGGTGACAGCCTCGAAGGCAGCCTCTAATCCTTCCAATGTTGGCTGCAAGCTGGACGTGCGCACGCTGTCCATGACCGAGGAGTTCCATTGCAATGCCCATGATCTCTACAATGCGCTGACCAAGCCCGACATGCTCCAAGCATTTACACGCGCCCCAGCCAAAGTTGACGCTGTGCGCGGCGGCGAGTAAGACTTTTGAAATTGTTGCCCTAGTTTCGATTTCGATTTTCAGCTCATGGAATCCTCTTTTTGTTTCAGATTTGTGCTTTATGGCGGCAATGTGCTCGGCAAATTCGAGGAGCTGGTGCCGGAGAAGCGGATCCAACAGAGCTGGCGTCTGAAAAACTGGTCATCTGGTCACTACTCGAGTGTCGTCATCGAACTGGAGGAAACTGTAAGTCGGAAAATCCTAGGTCAACTTTTCATTAGGATAGGCCATAAAATATACACATCTATAGATGTACAGTCAAACTTCCCTCACTCGAATCACCATTAGCCGAAAAAAGAGTTCGAGTTATGGAGACTTCGACTTATGGAAGTCTTTTTGTGCGGTTTAGTATACGCTATTGCCACTCAATTTAGTTTGAGCCAGAGAGACTTCGAGTTATAGACGTTCGAGTTGTGCAAGTTCAATTGTACTAAAGGGCGCTTCAGACGAGCACTTTTTCACCGACACTTTTTGTCAAAAAGCTGTCCGTGTCGTGTAACCACACAAAATTTCAAAGCGTCGGTGAAAAACCGACGCTCACCGATGGAAAGAGAACACGTTCTATTCCATCGGTGAGCGATAGTGAGCGACACGGACACGAAAAAATCTCTTTTTGATAAAAAGTGTCGGTGAAAAAGTGCTCGTCTGAAGCGCCCTTAAATTATGTGGGAAGTTTCCTCTTAATAGAGAGATTGAGAGATGGAACAGAACTTTATGGTATACAGACTTTAAGATCGATTTATAATAAAACACTATAATAATATGAGATTCAAATTGCAAAGTATTTCGAGCAAATATACATATTGCAATTTTAGAAAATCAAGCATAAATTATCAAGTATAAATTCTAATCGAGCTGGAGGAAACTGTAATCGGCTTTTAAAACAGCTAGCTACATTTCTTATTTCGATAGAACACAAGGCTCAAATATAATATCTTTCTTTAGATAGGATAAGGTGATATTTTCTATAAACTGTGATAGAGTTATCTATATAAAAGGCAAACCTGAACTCTGTAGTAAACCGACTTATAAATTGATTTATAATTTAATATAACAATGTAATTAATATAATTTTGTCAGTCATTAGCAGTGTTGCCAATTTGTCCTCTTTGCGAACTGATCTATCCGTATTGAAACTGCGATTTTCGGAAATATTTTAAAATGTCCCATATCCAAAATAGATTACTTTTTAATCTTATTTTATCCTTTTATTGATCATTTTTTAATTGTTAAGTCGCTCATACAATTTGTCAATTACAACATATTGATTTTCCGATATCGATGAGCATTTCTCAAAGCCATGCAGCCAGTGCTGCCAACTTGCCCTTTTTCGGACACTTTTGACCGTTTTAAAACTGCGATTTTTGGAAAAATTTTAAACGTCCCCTATCCGGAAAAAATTACTATTTTTTCAAATTATTGTACTTTATCCCTAATTCATCATTTAATTTATTATTTTAAGTCGCTCATAGAATAAATCAAATACAAATATGTGTAATCTAATATAATATATTCATTTTCTGAAGCTAATACTTTCATTATTGGGGCTATTTTTAAAGCTATGATATTTTACAGTTGAATTTCCATAACTGGAACTTCTATAACTCGAATTTCTCTCTAACTCGAGCTAAATAAGTGGCAGTAAAGTTAATAAGCTTAAGAAAAATAACTCAATAAGTCGAATATCTCTATAACTCAATCCTTTTCTTTGGAAAATGGTGATTCGAGTTAGGAAAGTTTGACTGTATTCCTTAACATATTTGGTGAGCTTATTTGTTAGTTGAAGAAAAATCTGTGATCGTTCAGATCAAGAGATTATTTATAAAGTAAATATAAAACAATACTAATTAATTAATTACATTTTCTTTAAATTAATTTTGTAATCACCCGCAAATATAAGTGTTATTTCCTGTGCTCTGTCAAATTAAATTACAGGGTATCTACACTTGCATCTAATTGATTTATCTAACTGAATTTGTTTGATTGAATTGGGATAAATTTAAATCAAGTAACAGGGCATAAAACGTTTTTTTTAGATTTATATTTTGATTTGTATTTAAATTTTTTTATGTAATATATTTACGTATTTCGTAGGATCTCTATTTTATACTGTTTTTAACTATAGTCATGTTTGTTGCTTACATATTTATTTAACTCATTTTCTTGCAATCCTTTTACAGTCATCCAGCACAATGATGACGCTGAAGCAGACCGGCATTCCCGCCTCCGAGTACGATGCGATGCGGACTAACTGGCATCGATACTACTGGCATAGCATCAAGCAGACCTTTGGCTTTGGCAGCTCCATTTCCGACGCCTTATAAGGAGCATGCTCCCTGCCTCCCCGGCCAGATTGGACACTACACTAGCTTCTGGCCAATCGGATTACAAAAACATAAACACCGCTGCAAACTTGATGATCATCCACAGCAAAAATCTCTAGCTATAATTTCAGTCCGACTCTGCAATCTGTTAACAGTTTCTTGATTATGGTATTAAAACAATGTAGACGGATTCACTGTACGACAACAAGAACAACAAAAACATCAACACACACACTTACATTATAAATGGCATAAATAAATGAGATATCGAAATTAATGTTCAGATTACTTGAAGAAAGTCTAAGAAATAATTTTATAAATTGTATTTATTGCTGTTAAATTCCTTTTACTCTAAAAGAAACTTGTTTCAGCCGTCTTTTTACAATTCCTGCACAGTTGTAGCTTAACATTGGCTTATTTCAACACCTTCCCCATACAAGCATCGGTGGTTCAGTGGTAGAATGCTCGCCTGCCACGCGGGCGGCCCGGGTTCGATTCCCGGCCGATGCAGAACTTAATTTTTTTTATTTATTTTTAATTCGTATGCTTGACAATGATTACAAAATTTGTCTTAATATTTAAATCAGTTATTTTATTTCGTTTAGCTCACATACACATTATCAGACTCACAGATAAAATAATGTTCTAATCTCACAATTAGCATCGTTCATCCTGTACAAATCATTGAAATATCATGATTTCGCCACAATGCTCTCACTTTCGTAATTGTTGGGTTCTCCGCTATGCCAATTTAAGTAGCCAGGCCTTAGTCCTGTGGTTGCCGAAAGAAATCTTCCCTCCATTTCCAGATCATTGATGTCAATCCAATAAAAGTCATTATTCAAATTTCTCGACTAATTCGGAAAACTCGTCATCATTTTGAATACTCGCCAGATGTCCTCCATACTCCAGACATTTAAGAGCTGCGGCAAACCAGTTGAGCCTTTTCGATATTCTCAATATAATAATATTTTGATTTAATTTTTTTAAATTCTTTCTTAACAATTACTTTTTGGGTTTCATTCAATTTGCGTAGTTCGTTTATGCTTATTTTCATTGCTTTGGATTGGATATTCATATTCTCAAATTGAGTCTTCAGTTCGTCTTGAAGGGTTTCAATCAATTTCCTTGTATACTTTTTATATTCTCAATCTTGGCCAATGGCTCAAATTTGACTTTCAGAGCTATCGATGTGCTTCTGCAGTGTTGTTTCTAATTGTTTTGTCAATAATTTGATCGAGCTTCGTGATCCAGCTTTGTTTCTAGTACATCTATTCGTTTCCTGCAACGTTGCTTAATATTACTGCTTTCAAACTGATCATTTTGCTTCTGGACATCCGGTTTCAATGTACTTTGCTTAGTAGTTTCCTGCTTTTTTTGCAAATCACTTTCAAACTTTTCTCTTAGAAGCTGTTCGACTATTTTGAAATTTTGATACAATATCTGAAGTCTGATTTTGCAAAGTGGCCTGAGTTAATTTGCTTTGATGATCCAACTTTGTGTCCAGTACATCAATCTTATTAAGCTCGCGGTCAAAGTTCTCGAATATTGCTCTGTTTGTTTCAGCAACGCATTATCAATTATTTTACGTAGCTCTTCAAACTTTTGCTCCATTTTCGTAGCAATAAAATCGAACTTTTCATGTATCAATCTCTTGGGGTCCTCAACTTTGGTCAGAGATTCGGTTTGATGCTTAAAATCATTGACTTGGCTTTGCAATGCCCTTGTGTGATCTAATACAGGTCTCAAGACTTTGAAACAGTAGCTGCCACAGTCTGATTCGAGTTGTTTCCATTCTGTACAAGTCTGTTAAAAAAGAAAACAAAATCAACACTTTATATAATTTCCTGGTATATGTGAATCATTAAACTCACCGCTTTAGTCTCTTGCCTTAGGAGTACTGATATAATTAAGCAAATAGAAATGTTCTTCATTATGATAATTCAGCTTGACAGATTGTAAAAACTGAATCTTTTAGAGGGAAAGCCAGCAACTTTTATACAGAACATTTATTAATATGTAAGACTGTAAATTACTTATCAGCATTTTATGTATATATATCAATATAATCAGAAAACAGTTCTCAGAAGTATTCAATGTAATCTTACAACATTTCTTGAGAAAAACATAATTATAGTATTATTATAGACATTAATATGACTTAATTAAATGAAAGTAAGAAAGCTAAAATCGAGAGGTAACGACTTTGAGATACCCTGCACCCAGGCCCTTAGGTGCCCCTAATAAAACTTTCGAAGCACTTTAAAAAGCATTGGACACTCAAATATTCAACTCTGACAAAATCAGATATGTAGTTTATGCTGATATTTTTGGATAAAAACAAAATTTGGCTTTCTTAATTTAATCAAACCTATATTTAAACAACGGATATTTATAAGCATCGGTGGTTCAGTGGTAGAATGCTCGCCTGCCACGCGGGCGGCCCGGGTTCGATTCCCGGCCGATGCAACATTTCGATTTTTTTTAAGTTTATTTATTTTTTATTTTAATGTTTGACAATGATTACAAGATTCGACTTATTATTAATTAATTTTCCGACTCACAGATAAAAAAGGCTAGATCCTTACACTCATCATCGTTCATTTTATACTTGTTATTGCGATACCATAAGTTGCCACAATGCTCTTCATTTACATAATTGTTAGGTTCACCACTATGCCAATTTAAGTAGCCAGGCCTTAGTCCCGTAGTTGCCGAAAGAAATCTTCCCTCCATTTCCAGATCATTGATGTCAATCCAATAAAAATAATTATTCAAATTGCTCACTAATTCGGAAAACTCGTCATCATTTTGAATACTCGCCAGATGTCCTCCATACTCCAGGCATTTAAGAGCTGCGTCAAACCAGTTAAGCATTTCGGTATTCTCAATATAATAATATTTTGCTCCGATTTTTTTAAATTCTTTCTTAACAATTGTTTTTTTTGCTTCATTTAATTGGCGCAGCTCATATATGCTTAACTTCATCTTGCCCTGAATCTGGGTATTCATATTCCCAAATAAAGTGTTCAGCTTGCCTTGATTTTCTAGCATTTGATCTAATTTTTTTTCTACCACTTCAAAATTTTGCTTAAAAGTAGCCTTATGATTCTCAAACTTAGCCATAGAATTTGAATTTTGGTAACAAAGTTATCGATTTGCTTCTGAGATGTATTTTCTGTTAAATTTCTAAGATTTTCAAGCTTTTCTTCAATAATTTTTTCGACAAAATCAAACTTAGCCTGAAGTATGTTATTAATATTCTGATATCTTCCTGACGAATCTGCGACATGGTTTTGCAACGTTGCTTCAGTTATTTTACTAACATTTTCAAACTTTTGATAAACATTTTTTTCAAGTACATCTATTCTTTCCGGCAGTTGCTTAATATATGTATCCAGAGAATTTAGGTTAGTATTTTGTTTTTGAAATGCATTTTCAATTTGTTTGCTCTGATTTTCCAACTTTTTTTCTAGCAAAAGTAGCTGCTCACTATGTTGAAATTTTGATAAGAAATCTGAATTTTGCTTACGCAAAGCATCAATCTTTTCAAACTGACGTTCAATATTCTGGAATTTTCCTAACAAGTCCTCATTCTGCTTAATATTGCTCTCCATTTGCTTCAGCAACGCAATATCAATCGTTTTGCGCATATCTTCCAACTTTTGCTCCACTCTATTATCGGTGACATCTGACTTTTCATGTATCACCTTCAGAGATTCAGTTTGATGCTTACAATCATTGACTTCGCCTTGCAATGCCCTTGTGTGATCTAATACAGGTCTCAAGACTTTGAAACAGTAGCTGCCACAATCTGATTCCAATTGTTTCCATTCTGCACAACTCTATTAAAAAAGAAAAGAAAATCAACACTTCATATAAAAACCTGGGATATGTGATCATTAAACTCACAGCTTTAGTCTCTTGCCTTAGGAGTACTGATATAATTAAGCAAATAGAAAAGTACTTCATTATGATAATTCAGCTTGACAGATTGTAAAAACTGAATCTTTTAGAGGGAAAGCCAGCAACTTTTATACAGAACATTTATTAATATGTAAGACTGTAAATTACTTATCAGCATTTTATGTATATATATCAATATAATCAGAAAACAGTTCTCAGAAGTATTCAATGTAATCTTACAACATTTCTTGAGAAAAACATAATTATAGTATTATTATAGACATTAATATGACTTAATTAAATGAAAGTAAGAAAGCTAAAATCGAGAGGTAACGACTTCAAGATACCCTGCGCCCAGGCCCTTAGATTCCCCTAATAAAATTTCAAAGCACTTCACAAAACATTGGGCACTCAAATATTCAACCCTGACAAAATCTGATATTTTTATTGTAAAAGGCAAGCTTTGAAGACTTGTCGTTTTCGAATTATTTATAGAAAACAATGCGTCGCAAACGCGACGAAATATGGAAGTCAAGTTTGACTTCATCTTGACAAATGCGAAAGTCTTAGAAGTGTGGCGACTAATTTGGAAGAAAATACTCTTAAACCATAATAAAATAATGTATTTTTTTATTTTAGAAATAATTTTTATATGTTACTTTCATTTTATTTATTTTACATGTTTTATTAGTAATTTGTAACTCGGCATCGCGAACGTGACAAGATTTCTACCTAGTTTGTTCCAAGAATTTGTTCATCAAATTTTATTCGATATATCGAAAACAGCTTGTAAAACTTGTTTTAAATTAAACTTTCAATATATTTACATGTATTAAAATAATTTACGATACAATCTTACTATCTTACTTAGTGTAATCGATAGAATACAAACTGTTTATTTTGAAAATAAATTTTTAAGAAAATGTCCAAAAATATAGAAAAAGTGAATTTATTCCAATATAGAATCTATTAGGGTGTTCACTTGACCCTTGCAGCGTTGCAGATTGCAAGTTTGCAATACACACTGCGTGAACACCGCTTAACGTTGCAACGGGTTGCACATATTTACAGTAGGCTGTTTTTTGTTAACAGTTTGTTTAATTGTGCTTGGATTGGCTGGATTTATAAAGATAAAAATACCATTTCAAAGCTTTAGAAATATGCTCTGTGATGAAAGAGCAAAGAAACTCATTCGTGAAATAAAGAAAATGGAAGGTGTCTAGAGCTTGTTTTTTAAATAAGTAGTTGCACAAAAATGTTCATGCTCTTAACATTCGTGGATGTATAGTATATTGACTAGACAAAGCTAAATCGAAGATTGGTGAGATTATGGATGACTTTGTTGACGATGTCGTTCTATCAAACAAATTCAGTTTGACTTTTGATTTCAACGGCCATTAATCAGCTGTCATTAATTTCTTTAGCACTAAAATACACCAAATATACTCAAATATACTGAGCATCGATATACGATTTCGACTTTTTTATCGAGCTTTCCACATCTTTATTTTGTGCAAACATGAAAGACTTTTCGTATACATAGGGGAGGGTCTAGCATTGTTGCAAGAAATTTTTCTGTGCAAGTTGTTGTTGTGACAAGTTGCACACTTGCAATCTGAAACGCTGCAAGGGTCAAGTGAACACCCTATATATGTTCATCCCATTGAATTTCTTCTAGCGTATATTGCTTAAATAAATAACTTGAATACATTTTTGGAAGAAAATTTCACAATATGTGAGTTTTTGATCAATTTTACGATTTTTGGCAAGGTGGACTTTTTCTGGAAAAGTATTTAAGGTATATTCAAGGTTATATTTAAGGTATACTTAGCTATATACAAAATTTGACATTCTTAATTTGATCAAAGCATATTTAAATACCGTAATTTTATAAGCATCGGTGGTTCAGTGGTAGAATGCTCGCCTGCCACGCGGGCGGCCCGGGTTCGATTCCCGGCCGATGCAAAAATAATTTTTGATTCTTTTTTTTAAATTGGGTGCTGGCTGGTGGGTTGACAGTTTTGTTAGTCAATCACCACGGACCACGGATGATTCACCCTGCCGTACTGAATATCGGTCAGAGTATCGCGTATGAGTTCATGTACGGGCTTCTCCTGCTCCATGGTGGGTATATGCAGATCCTGGCCCATATAATGGATGCGATTGATGGGACACACCACACAGGCGGTGCCCGTGCCGAACAGTTCCAGCAGGCGTCCCTGACTCAGCAGATCGGCGACCATGGGCATTGTGAAGACGCCCTCGGTCACCTGGAACTTGTCCCACTGGCGGGCCATGGTCAGAATCGAGTCGCGTGTGATGCCCGGCAGAATCAGACCATTCAGCGGAGGAGTAATCAGTTCCTTTTCTCCCTGATCGTTCATGTAGAACATGAATATATTCATGGTGCCCACTTCGGTTAGCTGCTGATCCTCGCCATATAGCCAAAGGACCTGCTGCAGGCCCCGGGCGGCGGCCTCCTTCTGTACCTGGATGGTGGGTGCATAATTGGAGCCCATCTTGCGGTTGCCCACACCGCCTGGCCAGGCGCGTGTGTAGCTGGGATCCGCCAGCAGGGAAATGGCCCCCGTCTTGAAGTAGCTGCCCACAGGGCTGAGTATCAAATACAGCAACGCCGAGTCCGAGGTATCAATGCCCAACGTAGGATCGATGCCAATTAGGGTGGGTCTGATGTACAAACTGGCGGCTTCTGTGTGCGGCACCCACGCGGAATCAATGGCTAGCAGTCGGCAGAGGCATTCCACAAGTTCCCTGCCCTCGAAGGTGGGCAATCCCGAACGCCGTGCGGCCAAATTCATGCGCTTCATGTTCATATCCGGTCGGAAAATGCGAATTTTGCCATCGACACCGCGATACGCCTTCATGCCCTCGAATAGCTCCACAGCATAGTGCAGGACCTTGGCAGCTGGATGCATCACCAGATTCTCCAGGGGCGTAATTTCCGGCTTCTGCCAGCCGCCCAGGCTCTTGTCATAATAGATTTTTAGCATGTGATCGCTGAAGAGTTTGCCAAAGCCAAGTTCCTCATCGTTGACGGGTTTGGGCCGCAGCTGTTCCGGTTTTGCCAATCGCACCGACAACTCTGATGCCCTGAACATATCACCCACATCCTGGTCATGTTCGATCGGTTTCGGGGCTGTTGAATTTGAATTTAGATTCACAATGTTATCGACTTGCTTCTGAGATGCACTTTCAATTGATCTACTTTGATTTTCCAGTTTTTCTTCCATCTTTTTGTCGAGACAACTAGACATTGTCTGATGTAAATTATCAATATTCTGCAAATTCGCTGAAGAATTGGCGGAGTTCTTCTGCAATGTTTCAATTGTTGTGCCAATAACATCGAACTTCGGATCCAGCTTTGTTTCTAGTACATCTATTCTTTCCTGCAATTTCTTAATATTCTGCATTAATTGATCATTTTGCTTTTGGAATCCGGTTTCAATTACTTCGCTTAGAATTTCATCTTTTTTTGCAAACTTTTCTCTTAGCAGCTGTTCAATATTTTGGAATTTTGATAAGAAATCCCCATTCTGCTTAATATTGATATCTGTTTGTTTTAGCAATACAATATCAATCAGTTTACGCAGATCTTCCAACTTTTGCTCCACTCGTGAGGCGAGAAAATCTAAGTTTTTAAGTATCAACTTCTCGGAAGTCTCAGCTTTGGTCAGAGATTCATTTTGATGCTTACAATCATTGACTTGATTTTGCAGTGCCCTTGTGTGATCTAGTACAGGTCTCAAGACTTTGAAACAGTAGCTGCTACAGTTTGATTCCAGTTGTTTCCATTCTGCACAACTCTTGAAAAACATAAAACAACACTTTATATAATTTCCTGGGATATGTGAACATTTAACTCACCGCTTTAGTCTCTTGCCTTAGGAGTACTGATATAATTAAGCAAATAGAAATGTCTTTCATTATGATAATTCAGCTTGAAAGATTTTGAAAACTGAATTTTGTGGCTGGAAAACCAGCGTCTTTAACACCGAAAATAAAATAATATGTAAGAATGTAAATTACTTATCAGCATTTAACGTAATTGCCATTATCGGTCGTGTGGGAGATCAACGTTTGCCCTCCGATCTTTTATTGTTTTATACCCTGTACAAGAAGACAGTGCAAAAGTGTACATACATATGTTTTTTGCCAAGTCGATTGGACTATCTCCGATTATTATCTTTTGTGTGTACGTCATCTCAGTTACATCTACGCATCTAGTTTATTTCTAATATTAAATGTACAGACCAGTCCTTGGAATACAGAATTGTGTTCTGTATCAATGTTCTCAGTTCTCAGAAATATTGAATACTATCTTGGGATCTGCATATTTATATTATTAATCACATTTTAATGACTTAGTTAAAAGCAAGCAAGAAAGAAACAAACGAGAAGTAACGACTTTGAGATACCCTGCCCCCAGGCCCTTAGATGCCCTAATAAAACTTTGAAGCACTTCAAAAAGCATTGGACACTCAAATATTAAACTCTGACAAAATCAGGTATTATTTTGCGTATTTTTGGATAAAAACAAACTTTGGCTTTCTTAATTTAATGAACCCATATTTAAACTGTGGATATTTATAAGCATCGGTGGTTCAGTGGTAGAATGCTCGCCTGCCACGCGGGCGGCCCGGGTTCGATTCCCGGCCGATGCAACGCTTAAATTTTTTTTAATTTATTTATTAATTATTTTATTGTTTGACAATGATTACAAAATTCGATTAATTATTAATTAATTTACATTTTCCGACTCACAGATAAAAAAGGTTAGCGTCCTTACAATTATCATCGTTCATTTTATACTTGTTATTGTGATACCATAAGGTGCCACAATGCTCATCACTTTTCATAATTGTTGGGTTCGCCAGGTATGCCAATTTAAGTAGCCAGGTCTTAGTCCTGTGGTTGCCGAAAGAAATACTTCCCTCCGTTCCCAGATCATTGATGTCAATCCAATAAAAATCATTATTCAAATTTCTCACTAATTCGGAAAACTCGTCATCATTTTGAATACTCGCCAGATGTCCTCCATATTCCAGGCATCTATGAGCTGCGGCAAACCAGTTAAGCTTTTCGGTATTCTCAATATAATAGTATTTTGCCCCGATTTTTTTAAATGGTTTGTTAACAGTTTTTTTTTTAACTTCATTTACTTTTAGTAGTTCATTTATTTTTCGTTCAAGGGCTTCAAACTTTTTCTGTAAACTCTCTATATTCCCTGACATGGCTAGAGAATTCAAACATTGCCTTGATTTTCATAGCTATGTTGGATTCCAACTTTTGTTCCATCACTTCAAAATTTTCTTGAAAAGTAGCTTTTATGATTCTCAAACTTAGCCATAAAATTTGTATTTTGAATAACAAAGTTATCGATTTGCTTCTGAGATGTATTTTCTGTTAACTTACTGAGATTTTCAAGCTTTTCTTCGATATTTTTATCGACAAAATCAAAATTTGTCTGAAGTATTTGATCAATATTCTGATATTTTATTAACGAATCTGCTACATGGTTTTGCAACGTTGCTTCAGTTATTTTACTAACATTTTCACTTTGTTCAAATTTTGATAAGAAATCGGAATTTTGCCTATGCAATGCATCAATCTTTTCAAGCTTACTTTCAATTTTCTGAAATTTTCCTAAAAAGTCCTCATTCTGCTTAATATTGCCCTCCATTTGCTTCAGCAACGCAATATCAATCGTTCTACGCAGATCTTCCAACTTTTGCTCTAATCTATTATCGGTGACATCTGACTTTTCATGTATCAATTTCTCAGGGCTCTCAAGTCTAGTCAGAGATTCAGTTTGATGCTTAAAATCATTGACTTGGCTTTGCAATGCCCTTGTGTGATCTAATACAGGTCTCAAGACTTTGAAACAGTAGTTGCCACAGTTTGATTCGAGTTGTTTCCATTCTGCACAAGTCTATTAAAAGAATGAACACTTTATATTATTTCTTACAATATTTCAGCACTAAACTCACCGCTTTACTCTCTTGTACTAAGAGCATTGATATAAGTAGCCAAATTAAACTGCTCTTCATTATGACAATTCACTTACCTACTAAATTTCAAAAAAATAAATTTCTTATGAAATAACCAGAATCTTGAATATTAAATATGTATTTAAGAATGCTTGTATTATGTTATCATTAACAGCTGCCCACAAATAAATATTCCCTTGTGGTGGGTATTTTTATTTGGTCTCAAGATTAGTTCGACTACTTTGAATGTACATATATTATATGTACATATGTATGGTGGAATTCCACAAGTGTCTTTCAATAATATATAGTTACCGTAGAAACAATGGGTAAAAAATTCAATTTTCGTGTGAAAGTTTACTTATACATAAAAAAACCTCTTTACGAGGTAAAAGTCTAGTGACGAAAACATTTTCATGCCCCAAAATTTCTGATATCCAATTTTGTGACGAATAATATTAAGTTTTACACATAAATTATTTTAAACAAAATTTTGGCACCCGGCACATTGCGCTAAAATGTTTCAATTCTAATACTAAATAAAACTCACTGTTTTGCGCAGTGCCGAATGCAAAAATTTTGTTTAAAATAATTTATGTGTAAAACTTAATATTATTCGTCACAAAATTGGATATCAGAAATTTTGGGGCATGAAAATGTTTTCGTCACTAGACTTTTACCTCGTAAAGAGGTTTTTTTATGGGATATCAGAAATTTTTGAATAAGACATCAGAAATTTTAAAATTGCAATATTTGATGTGATTTGTTGTGCAGATTTTTCTTAAATTGTCAAAATGTGGGAAAAAATACCTTATTTAACCTTATAATTAAAAAAAAAAACTTTTAAGGTATGTCTAAGAGCTCTTCGAAATACCTTTTCAACGACATATAGATCGCATCTGTAGCTTCTATCATTTGGATGCTATGAGGGCTTAAATTTTAGCGGTTTTTAGCGATTTCCCGCTAAGCTAGCGATTTTTCGAAAAAGTAGAACAAACGATTTTATATTTTTGATTATAAAATGATTTATCTGCCGCAAAAAGAATTCACCACTTGCAAGCAGTAAATTTTCGCATTACGCTGCAAGCAGTGTACATACTGCATATGTACATGCAGTAGTGTAAAGGTAAAAGGTATATTCAGTTAATAGGTAATATCTTGTCCAAACGAATTTTGACAGATACGTGTTATATGTCAAAAAACGCGGAATCAAATTGCCTATAACATATAACATATTTTAAAGTGATCTCATGTGTAGATTTTTCTTAAATCGCCAAAATGTGTAAAAAAATACCTTGTTTCACCTGTAGCCGTTTACCTTTTTACTTAAAAGAAAAACTTTGAAGGTATGCCTAAGAGCCCTTCAAAATACCTTTGCAACGATATATAGATCGCTTCTGTAGCTTCTATCGTTTGGATGCAATGAGGGTTTAAATTTTAGCGGTTTTTAGCGATTTCCCGCTAAACTAGCGGTTTTTCGAAAAAGTCGTAGAACAAACGTTTCTAGATTTTTGAGCGGGAACAAGTCCTTATTCAAACTTTTAAGCTAAAACAACGATTTGATCCATACAAACAAACAAACAGACAAACAGACAGACTGACTTTTCATCTCATTTTCGGAAGGCCCCTAAAAATTTCAAAATTAATTATCTTTCGAACCAGCGGTCGGATTTTGATGATCGAGGTGTCATTCGACGCGTAATTTTGATTAGAATAGTTAGAAATTAAAAAAAATTCAGAAAGGCTCCAACGGCCCCATTAGCTCAAATCATTTAAATTTTTCCCCTCCCACTTACACCTGTTTATCTCACGAACCAGGTGAGTTTTCAAAAGTCTTAGTATGCACATTTGTAAGTTTAATTGATACCTTTCGATCGGTATATAGCTCGACCTGATCGGACAGTCATAGCAAATTTTCCATTCTTCCTGTGTATATATGCTAGTCGCCTTCGCACCCTTCGTGCTGCTTTCGTCACTAGCGCGGACTGCCGTCCGCAGTGATGTGTATACATGTATGTGTACAGCTCAAAATATTGTTTTTCAATGGTTTTATTACTTTGACGTTCCAAAAATATCATTTTTTTCCAAACTAAAACATCCCATATTTTGAGACTCGACCCACACAAGCATCGGTGGTTCAGTGGTAGAATGCTCGCCTGCCACGCGGGCGGCCCGGGTTCGATTCCCGGCCGATGCAATTGATATTTTTGTTTTTTTTTTTTGAACAATAACAGTAACAAAGTTTATTGAACAAGTGTGGAATCCGTACATTAAATTAGTAACAACCATATTTATATATTACTGATTATCAGCCTCACAAATAAAATGTTGCAGGTGAAAAACAACCAGCATCATTCATTAGATACTTATTGGAGGCATAATATAATACGCCGCAATCCTCGTCATTATAGTAGTTGTCTGGATTGCCATAATGCCAATTATAGTAGGTTGCCCTGAGACCGGTCGTTGCCGAAAGAAACACTCCCTCAGTAACAAGATCATTAATGTCAATCCAATAATGTTTTGGAGGCTGCAATTTGGCTATAATTGCGTTGAACTCAAACAGATTTTTGATACTAACGAGATGTCCGCCTAATGTTACACATTTGTGAACTGCTCCAAACCAGTTCAACTGTTCAGATTGTTCAATATAATAATATTTTGAGCCAATTTTCTCGAATGGTAGTCCAACAGTTGATTTTTTCACTTCCATAATTCTATGTAAATTTTCCATTTTTTTGTCGATCGCTTCATATTGCTGCTTTAATATATTTTCATTTGATTTGCGAAAATCTTCCAGCTTCTGTTCAATCTTTTTATCTTGTAGACTAAAGTTTTCTTTAATTAGGCGCTCCGATCTCTCGATATTTTCTAACGTTTTCTTTCCATTTATACAGTTATCGACCTGACTCTGCAATGCTTTCGTATGATCTAATAAAGGTCTTACGATTTTAAAGCAATAATTTCCACAGTTCGATTCAAGTTCCCTCGAATCTTGACAGGTCTGTAAAAAGCAAGTGACATTTTAGATAATCTCATAGGTGATAAAAGATCTTCACTTACTTCTGTGCTCGCTTGCACACTGAGAATTAAGATCGAATGGCCAAATTAAAATGACTTTCATTGTGATTAACTCTGATTTCACTGCTGGGTCCCAAATATGTCAGAAAACTGAAATTTCTAGACCATTCAGCTTCATTTAAATTCACAAAACACTTTTTAAATCGTTTTATTTGATGAAAGTAAGTGAGCATACATATGTGTCTGTATACAATTTTATTGGGGTTATCAGCAGGTTGAGCAGACTCTGTGAGCCAGCATTTTAAATCATAAGTTGCCTGAAATTCGCGATCTTTTTATATAAACAATTTCTGCAATCTATTGAAAATATAATTAGGGTATTCACTTGACTGTGGCAGCCTGGCACATGGCACATTTCCCAAACGTCACAACAACAACTTGTACTGAAAAATTCGTGCCATGATGTCAGACCCGGACCCTTGACTACGAAAAGTCTGGCATATATGCCCATGTAGAGATGATAAAAACACGATTAATAATCGATATTTTCAATCGAAATTTAGTATTTTTGTCAATTATTAGTGCGAAAGTTTTGACAACTGTTGTTTAGGGACGCAACAGGTTGATACATTTTTCGTGAAGCAAAGGGGTAGAGAGGAGCGCAGACTGAAGTTGGAAAGAAAGACAATAAATGGAATGTTGAATATGATTTTAAGCATAAGCAACAACAGCTGGATCAAAAGGAGAGGATTCTAAAACTAGAGCTTGGCCTAAATAAGTTACAATCGTGTATATATGCACATATATATCTTAGATTTTATTTAAATATAAAATTACACAAAAACTTTCTCTTGCTTTCTGACGCCAAACAGGGTTCACCACGGGGTTCAGCCTCAGTGTGACCATCATAGTTAGTTTCCGTCTTTCATCAATATCATCTTAAAAACCTGCAATACCTCCCTTTGAGGACTCTAAAGCAGCTTTGACTCCAACGCGATATTGACTCCGACGACAATGGCCATGGCATCCTCTATAAAGTCATCCAAAATATCGTCAATTTCAGAATCCAACTGATCTCGCCATGCATTTTAAGTTTGGGACATGTGCCATCTGCCAGGCTGCCACAGTTAAGTGAATACCCTAAATATTTCCTGAAAAACAGGAGCAACCTGTGTAAATAATGATTAGAAATCATAATCATTAGTAATTCGATTATTTTTGTTTAAAAGTCAAATCAAAAATAATCTAAAATTATTACAATTATTCAAAATTAAACAGAAAAAATCAAAACTAATCTGAAAAATATCAAAAATACTCAAAAAGATTATTTTTGATTTTTTTATTTTTTTGATTATTGTAATAATTTTAGATTTCTGATTTTTTGTAATCGTTAATATCGTTAAATAATAATCGAATTGATTAGTAATTCTAATTGAAATTTAGCAGGTATGAACAGGAGTATATTTGGCGTTATACATACATACATAAGTGAAAATGTGTGATTCAGTGCTGATATTTGACTTAAACATTTTATTGATTATTCGGTTCGCATATAAAGAATTTCTTGGTGTTACACTGATTGTCATTCATCAAATGTTTATTGTTGTGCCACCACAATTCGCCGCAATGCTCGAGATTTTGAAAGTTGTCTGGGCCTGGTGGATGCCAGTTAACATAGGTTGGCCGAAGACCGGTAGCTGCCGATAGAAAGACTCCCTCAGTTCCCAGATCGTTAATGTCAATCCAATAAAGTTTTTGAGGCTGCAATTGAGCTATAATTGCGTTGAACTCTGACAGATTTTTAATGCTAACCAAATGTCCACCTAAGGTGAGACATTTGTGAAGAGCTTCAAACCAGTTTAAGTTTGTGGTTTGTTCAATATAATAATATTTTGAGCCAATTTTCTGAAATGGACGCATATCAGTTTTCGCTTCATTCGATCTGCGGAAATCTTCTAGCTTCTGTTCAATCTTTTTATCTTGTAAATTAAATTTTGTTTCCATCTGTTGTTCCGATTCCTTGAGTCTCTTATCTTGTTCTTCCAGCCTGGCACTTATCTGCCTATCCCATGTCTCGAATTTGTCTAAATATTCTGTTTTATGCTTTAAATCTTCCATTTGGCTGTGCATGAACTTCGTATAATCTAAGATAGGCTTTACGGCTTTGAAGCAATAATTTCCACAATTCGGCTCAGCTTCGCTTGTATCCTCACAGTTCTGTTAATAAAATAAGAAATTTTAAATCACCTTTAAAGTTGATTCGTTGCCTGCACTTACCTCTTTATATCCTAACACTGCAGGGACTGAGAGCAAAAGCCAAATTAAAATGGTTTTCATTACGATTCAACTAATTTTCTCCGTTGTGACAGAAAGATTTCGGAGCACTGAATTTTCTTATTCGCTTTATTTAATGCATTAAAAATAAATAAGTGAATGTTAATACATATTTAATGTACATGCTCTTTGGGTTATCAGTATGAGCAACAGCACGGAGAGGAATCAGCAATACCCTGTACTAATCGAAAGCTGGAGAGAGCATTACCAAAAATGATACTTATCATATGTACAATAAATTCAATTCAAAATATATTTTATATTAAAATCAATTTTTATATGGCTATTACTACTGGTTCTTTCAAACATAATATTTTGATTAATTCGATTTTATAATTTGTATTACTTTTTAATATACACTACTGGCCAAAATAATCAGTACACTCTTTTATTTTACTATAACAGCTATTGTAAGTCAAGTCTTTATATTTAAAAATATATTTGGAAAGGTCGCTTAAATTCCGCTTGAATGATGCAAAACTTTCCTTTACCCATTAAGTACCCTTTGAATATTTCGAATTTATGTAAACGTCAACACTTTCAACTTTTTTCCTCGATTTAAAAAAAATGTTTTGGTGCAGAAAAATTCTTCAAACAATTATAAAAGTGACTGCAAAAGAAAATTTTCAAAAATCTCTTCGCTGTTACTTTTTATGATTTTTTGAAAATTGTAATTTTCATACAATTTATTTTTTAAATATGAAAACTTGACTATCAACTAATGATTGATTTAAAAATCCCAAAAAACTCTATCTGGGGTGCCACAGAAATCTCTTTCACTTGAATTTGACGTACATTTGTATGAAATTTACGTAATTTTTCAGGTGAAAGAGATTTCTGTGGCACCCCAGTATGTTTGTTTTTTGAAATAAAAAACAATAAGTATCAGGTATTATACGAAACATATGTAAATTTCATGTAACTGATTGCTAAAAAATTTTCTTTAAATGCATAAAAATTAAATCAGGTGTGAAAAAATATTTTTGTTTATTTTCCTTTTTAATTTACACCTTCCGTCTCACAGATAAACCATTTTTCTTTATTACAATTATCGTCGTTCATCAGATAATTTTTGTTGTATACGACGCAATCCTCATTTTTGCCTGCATTGTTTGGTTCGCCTTTGTGCCAATTGAAGTAGTTGGCCCTTACGCCTGTGGTTGCCGAAAGATACACTCCCTCCGTACCCAGATCATTGATGTCAATCCAATACCCATTAGACGGCAAGTGAGCATTTAATGCCGCAAGCTCCGATGAGTTCTGAATACTCGCCAGGTGTCCTCCAAGTTCCAGGCATTTATGAACTGCGACAAACCAGTTGACCTTCGTAGTATTTTCAACATAATAATATTTTGATCCGATCTTTTTAAACGGTTTCCCAACAGTTACTTTTTTAGCATTATTAGTTTTGTATAGATCATTGAATTTCGCTGTTAAATCTGCGAAGTGATTCTGCATTGTTGTTTCAGTAATCTTTGCGATATTGTCGAGCTTCTTATCCAACTTTGAGTAAAGTACATCAATCTTTTCAAGCTTACTTTCTATTTTCTGAAATTTTCCTAAAAAGTCTCCATTCTGCTTAATATTGCTCTCCATTTGCTTCAGCAACGCAATATCAATCGTTCTACGCAGATCTTCCAACTTTTGATCTACTCTACTATCGATGACATCTGACTTTTCATGTATCACCTTCAGAGATTCAGTTTGATGCTTAAAATCATTGACTTGGCTTTGCAATGCCTTGTGTGATCTAATACAGGTCTCAAGACTTTGAAGCAGTAGCTGCCCAGTCTGATTCGAGTTGTTTCCATTCAGTACAAGTCTAATAGAAAGAATTATCACTTTTTATTATCTCTTAGCAGATTTCAGCACTAAACTCACCGCTTTACTCTCTTGTACTAAAAGCATTGACATAAGTAGCCAAATTAAACTGCTCTTCATTATGACAATTCACTTACTAAATTTCGAAACAATAAATTTCTTACGTCAATTGCCAGAATATTTAATATTAATACATAAATAAATAATTATTACTTATCAGCATGTATTTCGTTATTGGGGTTATCGTTGAGAGCTGCGCACAAATAATCAAGCCCTTGTAGAGGGTTTTATTATTTGGTGTTAAGATTTGTAACGCCTTAAAGAAGTCTTGGCAGACCCTATAAGATATGTATATTTTCGGTTAATTCGGAAAATATTGTTTGGCTTCAAGTTATTGGAATACACATAGACTTAGGTTGCAATTCCAAAAGTGTACTTCAATAATATAGTTACCATAGATACGATGGGTACTAAATTCATATTTCGTGTGATAGGATACATATTTATTATACAGCTTTCAAAATATTGTTTTCCAATGATATTTTGACTTCGGCGTTCTAAAAATACAATTTTTTTGGTAACTTCAAAATTTTATATTTTGAATCTCGACCCGAAAGAGCATCGGTGGTTCAGTGGTAGAATGCTCGCCTGCCACGCGGGCGGCCCGGGTTCGATTCCCGGCCGATGCAATAAAATATTTTTTTAAATTTTATTCTTTGGCTTAAAACTTTATTTATTAACATACGCACTTACAATGCGAGTCGCAGGGCTATAATGCTTACATTTAAAAATATTGTTCTAAATTGCAAGCGATGTAATGTCAAAGAGAGTGTGAATAAGTTTCAGTATCTTTGTAAAAAATGAAGCGAAAATTCGTCCTAGACTGACGGACATATGACTCAACAGTTACGCAGGCTCCACAACTCTACGGATCAAGTCGGTATTCAAATTTTAATAAACGACCAACTTTCTCGCAAAGCAAGTTATCTATATGAAAGACACTTTTTATAAATTCATCGGTAGCTTAAGGTTCCAAATTTAGACGCGACCTTCACAAAAGCATCGGTGGTTCAGTGGTAGAATGCTCGCCTGCCACGCGGGCGGCCCGGGTTCGATTCCCGGCCGATGCAACATACTTATTTTTTTAATTGGAATATTTTGTTTTTACTATTTATGTGTTTACAACTGAAACTTTTGGTATCACCTTCTCCGGGCTCTCAACTTTGGTCAGCGATTCAGTTTGATGCTTCAAATCATTGAATTAACTTTGCAATGCCCTTGTGTGATCTAATACAGGTCTCATGACTTTGAAACAGTAGCTGCCACAGGTCGATTCGAGTTGTATCCATTCGACCCAAGTCTATCAGAATGAAATTGTACTTTATGTTATCTCTTAGAAGATTTCAGCACTTAACTAACCGCTTTACTCTCTTGTACTAATAGCACTGATATAAGTAGGCAAATTAAACTGTTCTTCATTATGACAATTCCCTCTTTTAGAAATCTAAAGATTGAATTTATAGACAAGTGAACATCAACGAATATATATATACTAATATATAATCAATTCTTATCAGCTTTTGATTATGTCGTTGGGTTCTTTGGTGAGAGCGTTTAAATTATTTATTTAAGCAAATTTTTATTGAATTCATATTATTTTAAGTCTTCCTAATTTCAAAATCTCATTTTTGGAGCCCGGATTGCCAAGAGCATCGGTGGTTCAGTGGTAGAATGCTCGCCTGCCACGCGGGCGGCCCGGGTTCGATTCCCGGCCGATGCAGACCGAACTTTTTTTTTAAATTTAATAATTTATTAATACAAATATCATAAACAAAAACTACCTAATGATTATTTGAATTTTGCAATTCCCTAGAATTGTTTCAAAATGATAATTTAATATTTTTAATGTTTTAAGATGCTTGTTTTTTGTGTGTGCTCAAATGCAGTTGATACTCCCTGAAGCTATTGGTCTTGAAGATGCTGGCCGTCGGTTGATCGGTGCCTGTACAGGAGGCGCACTCGTAGATGAACTTGCCGGGATGCTTGCCCGTTTTGATGATGTGTTTTCGCAGGTTGTCAAAGGTACTGCACTGAAAGTCGCAGTAGGGGCACTTGTGAGACTTTTCCCCCGTGTGTCGAAGCATGTGACGCCTCAGTTGACCCTTGAGGCGGGCCCTAAAATCACACTGATCGCAGGCGAACTTTTCGCTCACATGAGATTTGAGGTGTCTGAAATAGATACAGAAAAAGCGAGACGATCAGCAAACACAAAAATGCGAGCAAAAGGCAGGGGGAGGCGGAGGAAAGGAGGAAGGCAAACTGTTAAATATTCGCACTGCTCGAAGCCATATTTAAAATCTTGTGCTTGATTAGGCGGTAAATTCCAGTGGCGGTTGCTCCACAGCAACGCAGCCAGCCAACTAATTGCTAATTTCGCATTCGAATCGCACGCCCGAAATCAAAATACGAATAAGTTGGCAACTCGCCGCCTCAATTGGCCACAACATTTGGGATACCAAAAGGACACCAAGCGATCGGTACCGGCCAGAGGTACGGCTGAGGGTGCGGGTGCCTGTGAGGGTGTGGGTTAGGGTGGAGGAATGGCTACCCGTCTACTCAGATGTGGATCTGTTTTGTAAACAGCATCAAAGCGCTCGCTCTGCTTTAGGTCTTTCGGTATGCGCGAATACGCTTTATAAAGTGTTTATAAAATACTTCGAAAAAAATTCTGGGATCTGGAAAATGTTTTTAAAAAACATTGTATAGCTTAAGTAAGAAGAGAAACTAAGTCCGAATTACATAGAAGTATTAAGTATAAAAGCATTTAAAGAAATTTGCATAATTAAAGTGAAATTTTATATTTTATCTTTATATTTTATAGCTGATCACATGACAGTTTAAAAAGGTCTTAAATTGTATAAACCAGGGAATAAGACCAAAACGAATATCGGTTTTGAAATACTGGTATGGTTTTGGTTCACAAAAAAAAATTCTTTGCAAAAGTATAATTATATTATTAAAATAATTATAAAACTTTCTTAATGCTTCATTTACATATTTCTTTTACATATTCTTCAGTTTGATTTGTTTTAGTTACATTTTAACAATTTTAATATTTCATTTAAGAAATTTATTTTATTTGCTTTTATTAAGTCCTATGAAATTTTGAGCATGAATATCACAATAAAAAATTCAAAATTAAACATAAGAAAATTATAATAAAAAATCAAAATTTAAAAGTGAAAAATTATTTTTTTTGGATGCATGAAAAAACGAAATTAACTCTTCTAAATGAAACGGTTACGAAACGGCTATTTCGGTTTGCAGAGTTTCGGTTTAAAAGTTTCGGTCAAAAGAAGTTTTTTTTTTCGGCTAGTGTAAACTAATCCTCTGACTGATCTTTCTTATTTAAGCAATACAAAAAAGTCTTCTAGCTGATCTTTTAAAATATTGTTATAAAAGAGTTTAAATCAAACGATCACAAGGAAATTATTTTTATAGAGATCAGATTTTAGCTGATCCCTTACACAAATGATTGTAAAATAGATTGTCATAAAAGCTTCCTTATTCAAAGTATAGGGAGTGATCTTCTAGCTGATCAAATATTGTTATACAAGAGTGTAAAATATACACATACTTTTAATTGAGCTACATAAACTGATCTTTCAGCTGATCCTCAAACTAGTAATGAGCGACTGAAATATTGTTATTCAAGAGTCTTAAATAAATACATATAATCGAGCTATTTAAACAGATCTTCCAGCTGATCCTCAAACTAATATGCCCAGTTCAGTGCGCTGACATACACGACTGTAGGGTGCACACAGTTACGAGCCTTCAATTACGACCCAATGCCGGAACGGCTTTAGGAGATTCTTCTGGCTCTGTCGCTGTCGCAATAGCCAGAAGCAAATTCGAGGCCTGCGGCTGACGCTCATTTGTTGTTGTTGCTATTGTTGTTGTTGCTTTTGGCCGTTGTGTCCACTCCAGTTATCAGCTACTGTCCAAACCGAAGACTCACAATTAATTGCCAATGTTCTGCGTGGCCGCCGGAATTGGAATCTGTGTGAAATCTCAAGCACAACTTTAGCTCCACCAAAGTGGAGAAGGAGACGAAGATGGAGATGGAAACGAAGAGAGGGCGAGGGAGAGAGGGAGACAGAGAAGTATCTCGGCTCATGCGCACTCGGTAGGCTTAATTAGCGGCAAGTAATGGAGCCGCTGTTGTTGTAGTTGTTGCAGTTGAAGTTGCAGTTGCATATTCGTGCTGCAAGTTGTAGGAGTTACCTGTCCCCCTTCCCCGACTACTCCTCTGCCTGTTCTCCCTGTTGTGCGTCTCCAAACGTCGCATCGCATCGCGTCTCTTTGAGCAACCGACAACTCGTCGATCGACCCAAAACGATCGGCCGAAACTGAACGCGTTTTTAGCCAGACTTTGAATTCTTCGACAGACCGCACTTTTTCCTTCTTCTTCCTCTTCTTGTTTCTTTTGATAGCTAATTGAAGATCTTGACTGCGAGTTAAGCACATCACAGTTCTTCCTCTCTGTGTGTGTAGATTTTTGTGGGATTTATGCATGACCTTTTCGGCCTGATCCTTTAACTGCAGCACAAACAAACTCGGTTTTAATGAGCTTCGCTTTTGGCGTTTAAGCCTTGCATGAACTTTGGTTAATCACTTTATTCTAAAGTCAGGGAAATTAAAAGAAAAATGTACTAAATATCTTAAAAAATAGAGCATAAACCAATGATAACAATGATATACATCCAAGCAGTGAAACGAGTTTAATATCAAAATGTTAAAGTCGACAAAAAATTAATCGAGTTGTCGAATTATAGCTGATGTATAAAGTTTTCAAAAAGAAAAACATAAAAAGTATTATTGCAGATATCTTAAAATAATCTTATCATTTAAATTCCGTTTGAATGATACAAAAATTTCTTTAACCCATTAAGTAGCCATGGATGATTTAGAATTTTCAAAAGAAAATTAATTTTTTTATTCAACTTTTAAGAGTGACTGCAAAAAATTTTCAAAAATATCTTCGCTAGTATTTTTTTTATGATTTTTTGAAAATTGCTAAAAATTACTCATAGAATTGTTTGAAGAATTTTTTTCATCCAAACATTTTTTGTTTGAGCTTAAGGAAAAAAGTTGAAAAATAACATATTTACAAAAATTCTAAATTATCAATGGGTTAATGAAATGGGTATCATTCAAACGGAATTTAAATGATAAGATTATTTTCTGCATCAAATCTTTTTTGTTATAATTATGTTTTTTTTTATAACTTCATACACATATACTTATTTCACTGGGTGTAGTTGAATTTCCTATTGTTTTAAAATTTTTTTAATTTTTAATTAAATGCAGATTGTTTCATTTAAAAATATTTAGCTATCGATAACAGTCATATTCAAAGGTTTATATGTGAAATTAAATAAATTGTAATATGTTAATTTTCAGTTTTATTTTTATTTCTCTTTTGGTTTTCTTTTTTCCCTCTCTACACTTATTGAACTCTTTCCTTTTAGCCTGCAAGCGGCGCAATTGGATTTCTAAGTATTATTGCCACAGGTTAGACCTCTCTTTATACATATATATTAGTTGGGGCAATACAATAAATAGTGCAGCATAAAATTGCTTGCCACATGCAACATGGCAATATTCAAATTCAGTGCAACAACAACAACGGCAGAGTACAAAAGACGAGGCAAAAGTTGTCCCCATCAAAGCGATCGTCCAAACTGAAAAGACAACTTGCAGCTCGATTGTGTGTGTGTGTGTGCGAGTGTGTGTGTGTTGCAAGATTGGACTTGGGGCGGACAGCTGCACAGTGGCAGTGGCAACGGTGGCAGTGGCAGTTGCCATTGCCGGCAATTGGCCCTGAACTGAACTGAACGGAACGGAACGGGGCAAGATCGAACGCTGTCGCTGCGGCCCATGCGGAGGAGGAGTTGCAACTGGCAACTGGCAACTTGCAACAGAGGCGGCAACTGAGGCAGCTGCACCATCGTCGTCCCATTGGAAATATTACAAGAATTCAATGCGCATATCAAAGGCGATCGATAAGTCACGATTTTGTTGTGCTACGACTCTTGGCGACTCCGATTCGGACTACCGATTTGTCCCCTCGCCCCCTGATCTCTTAGCCACTTGGCCACTCTGCCACAGCCAGCAGCAACTCCTTTCAGTGCTTGCTGCTGCTGTTGTTGTTTCCATCAATTTATGCAATTGCCGTTCAAAGTCTGCAATTATGGATGACATTTTTGCTCTTGTTGCTCCTTTTTTTATTTTTATTTCCATTTACATTCTGTTGTTCGACTTTGTTTTTGTTGGCTTTTATAAACTGTTAAGTCGTTGAAAATAAACTTTAAGAAAAATGGTAGATTAGTTCTGTGCATTTTTAACTCCAAGTGATTAAAAAGCTGCAACTCTCTAAAGAAATTGCAGATTTGGAACCTCTATTTCTATACATAATGTAACATATCATATTTCCCCTTTTCTTTGACATTTGAAATCCTCAATTACTATCATACTAGTCGTTCGGCCTTGAAAACTTTAGAAAAAACAAGCGGGAAAGGCTATAGTCGAGCTCCCGACATTAGGATACCCGTTACTTATTTAAATAAATTTTAAAAAAAATGTATAGCATGCTTTTAGGCACTTAAATTGCTTGATACTTAAATCAGCCATTACCACCTTTTTCCCACACTTGTCCAATAAACTTTGTTATTGTTATTATTGTTGTTAAAAATTACCACCTTTCAGCTTGTCCGATCTTGTTGCGTTTAAGAAGGATGATAGCTTTATACATTAAATAACGGTTATTACCAAAAAATCCACCTGTTACATACATTCCAACGAATACAATATCCCCTTTTTATTATTTTTTAAGTAACGGGTATTAAAGCACAAAGATTATTCAACAGTTAGTTTACGATAGTGAATACATACAGAGCCCACAGGGTATCCCATAGTCGAGCATTCTTGACAGATTTTTAAATTGCATAAGCAATTGTATTTCTTCGACAAAGCCTGATTAGCATTTTGTAGATTAATAATAGTACTATAACATAAGAGCTGATGTTAAAGAAAAAGAGGGAGATACAGAGAAAAAGCGATAGAGACTAATCAAGAAAGAGAGAGAGATAGAGAAAGAAGGAGAGAAAACCTAGACCTCGCCTAAGTAATTATAAATAATGAGATTAATGAAATTTAAAATAATACATTTTTAAAAACTTTTTCATCACAGTATGTATAAATATTAAATGCAAATTCAGAGGAAGCAACAGCTGATAGATGTGATTAAACTCATGAGTGTAATTGTTGTTCACGTTTAATTACTAGCTGACACTATAAAACAAAATTAATTTCAAATTTGTATAAATCGTCAGCAGCTCTAATTGTATGCTGATAACAGAATTTATATATTTATTCATTTACAAGAACATTTATTTAAAGTGAAAACTTAAAGTTATAGTGTACATATAAAAGTTTTTTGATTAATGAATTAACTATAATTTAATACAATAAAATATTTATAAATAAATACAAAATAGGAGTAAAATAAAGGAAAGAAAAAAAAGTTTGTAATGTATATAACAGCAATTTATAACAAGGTTCTTCTAAGAATCGCAAAAGAAAAGAGAATTTTTATGGTTTTTTTTTATGATATTCCATTAAGACTTTCAATTTTGTTTCATAGTGTAATTAAATGTTATGTTAATCGAGGAAAAGTATATAAGTGAGAGTTGAAATTTCAGTTATCGAGCAATTGTCAAGCAGGACGGTAAACATTAAGTCAATCGAAATGAGAAACCGTCTAATTTGCATACTACTCTCAGTAATCTTAGTTCAAGGAAGTAAAGAGGTGAGTTTTCCATCTGATTAATTTAAACATATAAACCATATTATACTTTTCCAGAACTGTGAAGAATCGAGACAACTTGAGTCTACCTGTGGAAATTATTGCTTCAAAGTTGTAAGACCCATTTTGGATCATACGAAAATGTTGCAGAGCAGAGTCGAAAACGATGATGTTTTTGAGAAAAAAGTTACTCGAGAAAAACTGGAAAATATCGAGCGACTTTTACAGGAGCACAATGTAAAGTTGAAGGCTCACGAAAATAAGATTCAACAACAAGAAGCACAAATAAAGGAAATAATGAAACCAGGCAACATGTTACCATTTCGAGAAGATTGGATCGAAATATTATTATATTGACCACAATAATGGAATGAACTGGTTCGCAGCTGCCCACAAATGCCATGAGTTGGGTGGACATCTGGTGAATCTACAAAATCTAAGTGAGCTTGTGGCAGTGAGTGCGAAGTTGAAGAATCGTTTCTATTGGATCGACATCAATGATCTTGCTAAAGAGGGTGAATACAATTCGCTGACAACGGGAGTGAGAGCGCCATTCTTCAAGTGGTATACTCCTGGTGAACCCAATAATTATAATAACAGCGAGCATTGCGTTCAATTGCGAGAAGTGAACGAGGATTACACGATGAACGACGCTCATTGTATACATGAGTGTAATTTCATTTGTGAAAAGGAATTCGATTGAATATTTAATATAACAGGAAAACGCATGAGAGTTCTATTATCAGTTGAACCTTTTGTATATTTGAACTCATCCGACAAACCGATAAGGCAGTAACGAACCACACACTTATGCTAAAATTAGTTCATCTTGATGTTTGAATTTCAATATCATAAAATAAAATATTTTAAATGCATTTGGTTTTTTAAATATAATAATTGTAAAAATAAAACAAGGGAGCAATTATAGTTTCCATAAATTTTGAAAGCCATGAGCCTTATTTATAGTTTTTATGTAAGTGTTTCAAAATATTTTTAGTCCTTATTAGCACTTTGTAGATAAGTAGTATTTAGTAGTTTATCATGGTAAAAGAGAAAATGACTGAGAAAGAAAGGAAGCAAATCGAGAAGAGAGGAAACTTCGACCTCGCCTAAGTTATTCTTTTTTAAGAATTAAACTCTTATCAATCAAATGTTTTTGAAATGCAATTAGGAAATATTCCTTTCAAGACTGGTTCCCAACAAATAAAGAAAAAGAATTCAAGAACATGAACTTTTAAAGAACGATGTTAAGAATATTTGAAATTTATTAAAAATGACGAATTAATCAAATGAGCTAAATCGTAGATCTTTACTGACGTATTCGATTAAGAAGTCATATATGGATGTACAAATATTATATAAATTCACGTAGATTACTAACCGCTGATATTCATTGAGTCTGATTATTGTTAAATAATCATAATAAAACAACGACTCATTTCTTATTATCTTATCTTACCTAGTGTCTTACTTGTGACCCAGATAACACTATACAAAAAACTAATATTAAAATTTCAAATTCAAAATTATGCAATGGATATAATGGCAAGCTAAAACTAGTTTTTTTTTCAGGATTATTCATATAAAACTAAATGTTTTCGATATTATGCAATATTCTGGCAAACATGAATATAAGTAAACATTTTGTTTTATAGTGTAATTGAATCTTGTGTTAATTAAATAAAATTCTATTTAATCAGGTAGAAACTGCAGTCTTCTTAAGTCTTTCAAGCAAAACGGTCAACATTAGATGAATCGCAATGAAAATCAGTTTTAAATTATTATTGGTGCTGATTTTAGTGCTGACAGTGCAAGGGTGTAAAGAGGTGAGTTCCCGATTCAATCAATTAAAATATATAAACTGTAATCTATATTTTCAGAATTGTGTAAATTCGAAAGAGCTTGAGCCTAGCTACGGTAGTCATTGCTTTAAAGCCGTTAGACTCCTCTCAGATCATATGAAGATGATGTTACAGATCAGAGTCGAAAACGATGAAGTTTTCGAGAAAAATGTTACCCGAGAAAAGCTCGAAAATATCGATCGACTTTTACAAGAAAAGATTGATGCTCTCGAAGAAAAGTTCGAGCAACAAGAAGCACGAAGAATTGAAATGTTACCGTTTGAGTTGATTGGATCGAAATACTATTATTTGGAGCATATTGAGAGAATGAATTGGTTTGCAGCTGCCCACAAATGTCGTGAGTTGGGCGGACATCTGGCGAATCTACATAACTTGAAAGAGCTTATGGCAGTGGGCTCCAAAATGAAGAATCGATTCTATTGGATCGATATCAATGATCTGGCTAAGTCGGGCGAATATAACTCGTTCACAACGGGACTGAGGGCGTCATTTCTCAAGTGGTATCCCGGTGAACCAAATAACCTGAATAACATCGAGCATTGCGTTGATTTGGTAGAAGTGAATGGGGACTTTGTGATGAACGACGTTCGCTGTGATGATAAGTATTATTTCATTTGTGAAAAGGAATTCAATTGAATATTTAATATAACCAGAAACGAATGAGAAGTTATATTTCAGTTGAACCTTTTATTTGAACTCATCAGCGTTGAAAATGTCTTATAAATTTAAAAATAAATACGAAGCAATAAATAAATAGAAATAATAAAACCTTGTCATTCGAAAACGTTAAGTAAATAAGATGATGTACAGATAATCTAACTTGTCCTCAGCTTTAATCACAACAACATACATAAGTGTTTGAATTTGTATGCCCCATAGTAAAATAAAATATTTTAAATGTATATGGGCATTTCCAGAAAAAGGTCCACCTCGCCCAAAAACGTAAAATTGATCAAAAACTCACATCTTGTGAAATTTTCAAGGTTTTTACTTAAGCAATATACGCTAGAAGAAATTCAATTGGTTGAAAATATAGATTTTAAATTGGAATAAATTCACTTGTTCTATATTTTTGGCCATTTTCTTAAAAATTGATTTCCAAAATGGACCGTTTGTATTCTATCGATTACACTAAGGAAGGTCGTAAGATTGTAACGTAAACCATTTTAATACATAGAAATATATTGAAAGTTTAATTTAAAACAAGTTTTACAAGCTGTTTTCGAATATATCGAATAAAATTTGATGAACAAATTCTTGGAACAAACTAGGTGGAAATCTTGTCACGTTCGCGATGTCGCGTTACAAATTACTAATAAAGCTTGTAAGTTAAATAAAATGATAGTAACACATCCAAATTATTTCTAAAATGAAAAACTACATTATTTTATTGTGGTTTAAGAGTATTTTCTTCCAAATTACTCGCCACACTTCGCAGACTTTCGCATTTGTCAAGATGAAGTCAAACTTGACTTCCATTTTTCGTCGCGTTCGCGACGCATTGTTTTCTATAAATAATTCGAAAACGACAAGTCCTCAAAGCTTGTCTTTTATAATAAAAATAGTTTTGATAAAATGCATTAAACACGTGAGAAAAAAATTTTTAAAATATCAACTTTAGCCATTTTTTTTTGTCGTTTAAAGGAGTACAAATGTAGCGTTCTCGTTCCTGAAAATACCCATATCGATTTAATTTTTAGATTTAATAATTGGAAAACAGGAAAACACTGTAGAGTGTGTAAGAAAATAATAACTATTTTTTAGGGTTCTACAAAACTTACCTCTTCAAGTGTTGCTCACTCTTGCCCACGTAGTTGCAGTTGTCGTGGGAACACTTGTGACTGCCCTCGGCATGGGACAGCAGGTGGGTCTTGAGAGCTTCCGGAGTGAGGCCCGCATAGTGACAGTCCTCAAACTGACAGCGAAATCGACGTTCCACCTCAGTGTGAAGCATTTCATGTTGTTTCAAGGAGAATCTGAGAATGGAAAGAGATTAAGAGAACTAAAGGAGGCACACGAATAGTTGTGTGACATTGTACATCACATTGTTCGCATTTATTTACTTTTTTTCTATTTTGCATTTTATTTGAAAATTTTTTAATTACATTAAATCAAAGCAAAAGTAATTCGCACCAGAGTCACGTCTCATTCAGAGGCACGTTCTATGGAGACACGAACCTGAACCGACCTAGGCCATGTCCATGTCCATGTCCACGTCCATGTCCATGTCCATGTCCATTTCCGTGTCCACTCAAAAAAAGGTTCGTTCCGAGTTGTCGGCCCACAATCCAAATGCAAACTCGTAGGCAAAACTTTTGTGCACATCAATTACAGATGCTAATTAATCGAAACAGCTGAGAGTCGTCGACGTTGTCTAAGGCCAACGTTGACTTTAAATTAGTCGAACATTTGGGGTTTCTATTCTGCATTTGCTGAAGAGGACTCCAAATTAAACAGCACACATCTCAAACGATTTAAAAGAACAATTGAATGTCTGGCACTTGTAAAAAAGGCCATGAAATGCTCACATTATGTTTTGTGTTAATGTTATCGATTTTAGAAAAGGACAGAGCCATTTAAATTAATTAAAATAAATGTAAGTCAACATGTTGAAATAAAGAAATGTTTTAGAAATATTATAAAATGAAGTTAAATTGTGGGATGTACAAAAAACTTTGCAGAAAATGCATTTAAAACAATAAATGGGATGCGTGCATATATTTTTTATGCAATGCAAAATTTAGAATTTTTGTAAAAGTTTTTTTTTTTTTTACTTTTTTCCTCGATTTTTTACAAAAAATACTTTGATGCAAAAAAGTTTTTCAAACAATTCTAAGAAACAATTCGTAAAAATTTCAAAAATATTTTTACTAGTATTTTTTATAATTTTTTGAAAATCCTAAAAATGTTATTTTAACCCCTTTTTCCTCCTTTTCATATAAAAAGTGTCATTTTAGCAATTTTGAAAAAATTATAAAAGTACTAACAAAAATATTTTAAAAATTTTTTTTGCAATTAATCTTAGAATTGTTCGAAGAACTTTTTTGGATCAAAATATTTTTTGTAAAGAATCGAGGAAAAAAGTAGAAAAAAAAACACTTTTACAAAAATTCTAAATATTCTATGGGTTAAAGAAATTTTTGTGTCGCTCAAACGGAAATTAAATGATAAAATTATTTTAAGAAGTCTGCATCAAATCTTTTGTGTTAAATATATATATTTTTTTTGAATAACTTCATCCACATATAATTATTTCACTGGGTATGTTATTATTCAAGTAAATTTGAAAAAGTTTAAATAGCTTATAATTCATTAGTTTTGATAGCTTCCTTGGTCACTTTCTTAGAGAAATAATCAAAGGATGTGTTGAAAGTATATTCTCCTCATGTTCACTTGAGTTGTTATTCAAAAGAAATATCAAATATTTTTATTTAACTAGCTATCAATTCGGTAAGCTTAATTTTTTTTATTAATTAATCAAAATTTAGAGTTAAAATAGAAAAGAATCCGCATTTGAATAACATATTATGACATAGAGTTCGAGAGACATGTAATTAGTTTTGATTTTATGTAGTACAGTGTTGTTTCATGCTTAATACAAACACAACAACAACAACAACAACAACAACTAACTAATGTTCGCATGAATATTGAAAGTGTTAATTTCCGTTGCTCATTTGGAATTTATGCGGCGTTGAGTCTAGAAAAAGATTCTTCTTAATAATGCGCGACATTAACAAAGTTTCAATCTTTAATCTAAATTCCTTTTAGCGTCGACAATGCTATATAGAAGTCGAAGAAGAGGAAGAAGTAGTAGAGTGAGAAGAAGAAGCAGAAACAGAAGCAGCGATACGTGATACGGCATAGTGTCCTCAAATGTGGGCGGTGGGCGTGGCAACGTTGGTGTTTGGAGACATTGTCATGCATTTCTAATGATGCCGTCGCGTGGGCGGCAACAACAATAATAAAAACAACAACAACAACGTTGGCGTTGATATGTGAAATGTCACTTTGTATGGAGTTTGAATAGCAACGACAATGACAACGACAACGACAACAGGGCAGCATGATGATGGGCGTGGCAGGTGGCAAGTTGCAAGTTTGCGGAGAAGTGAAGATGTGGACACCAAGTCGATGCTGTGTTGCCGTTTGAGACTTGACAAAAGGATGCCATTTCACCTGCAGGAGTTTGCCGTAAATTGTTGTTGTTGTTCATGTTGCTGCTGCTGCTGCTGCTGCCGTCGTTGATGTTGCTGGCGTGCACAGGGATAATGGCGCCGTCGGCAACAGCAACATAATGCTCCAATGAAAGCAAAGCGAATTAGATGCAACAACAACAACAACAACAACAAGAGCAACAAAATTATCTTTCGCTCCGTTCGTTCGTTGCCGGCTTGTATTTTCAGTTATAACATTAACTTTTATTTCCTCAACTGCAGTTTGCACCCCGTCTCCCCCACTTCCTCCCTCGATCTCTCCTTTATTTTCAGTTCTCTCTGCAACTAAAAACTAAAACTTGTACAGCTTTAACTGTCTCGTCTCGCTAATTCGCAGCTCTCTTCTAAAAATGTCAGCTACTTATTTTCATTCTCGAATCCCAAAAGACGTTAGCGTAAATTGAATGGATTCATGATAATGTGGAATTATAATATACTATAATTTCTATATAGAACTGGGGTTTAATGAAGTTACACATATCTCATAAAAGAAACTATGAAATACTATTACTATTATGAAAATGTTTTTATCCCAAAAGAAACTGACAATTACTAAAATATTTTCTATAAAATTTACCATATTTCTATGAGAACAACTTTTCAAAGAGTCAGATCATCTATGAGAATTACACCCATGCCATCTTTAATTAGCCAGTTTTCAATCAGGAAGTGTAAATATATCTGTTATAAGACTTCAAACATAAACTTGAAGCTGATCGCAATAAGTTTTACTCAATTTTTCAGCTCAGGGGTGTCAATTTCTAAAAAAAGTCAATAAATAATATTAAAATGTGATCCACAGAAAATAGAAAAATCAAAAGCCTAAGTTTCCATTTATATACAGTCATCGGCATAAATATTTTGACAAAACTAAACTTAAATCTATTTAAAATTTGAACTTAGTACTTCATGTAAATTTTGGCATCAATAGAAAGGTCATTTAAATCCCGTTTGAATGATACAAAACTTTCCCTAACCCATTGAGTACCCATTAAAAGTTTTGGATTTTTTTTAAAGCCTACTTATCTGACATTTTTCCTCGGTCTCGAACAAAAAATGTTTTGATGCAAAACGTTTCTCTAAGCAATTCTAATAGTGACTGAAAATTTTTTGTTAAAAAAAATCTATGAAAAAATATGAAATGATCTCAGAAAAATATTGTACGAAAAGTAGGAAAAAGTGGTTAAAAAAGTCATTTTAAGCAATTTTCAAAAAATCATACATCTGTGCATAGATAGATTATAGATATTTGTTTTAGATACTTATTTCCGACTCTCAAATATTTTAAATACAATTCAAAACAAACATTTTTACAATTCAGAATAAATAGAAAAGTTTGTAAGTTGAAGCATTTAAAATCTAAACACGCCCCTCAAGCAAAGCGCCGCCTTTCAATGTGAATAAGCAGGATGAAAAGGATGTGGATTAGGATGTGGATGTGGATGAGGATGTGGAGGAGGATTTGGATGCGGATGCAGATGGTGGTGCCGAGCTGACTTCGTTGCGATTAGTTGACGAAACGTTTCACGCCTGGCGACGAAAACTTTGCCCTTTGTTCCTGCAGCCAATGCACAGCACATGTGGGTAAGGGGCTAAGGAGAAGAAGAGCAAGAGGAACTGGTGATTCCCCCATGAAGGTGTTCAAAGTCGAACTGAAGTCTACAGAAATCAGCCAAGGCAGCAGCTGTGCGCGGCAAAGAAGCTGTTTGGCTTTCGGCTGGCGGTGTTGTGTCAACTTTTGCACGCCATCCATTAGCAGAGAGAGGAAGAAGGGAAGAGAGTAGGGAAAGGGTAAGGAAAAGGGAAGAGAGTAGGGAAAGGACATGCTGGCGGAAGCCCAAGACGCTGAGCAAACATGTCGCGGGTGTGTGCGGCAGATGCAGGTGCAAATGTATCCTGCTGCTCATTGTCAGCTGCATGACTCTGCCCTTCTCTCTCTCTCTCTCTCTCACACTGAAAAAAATAAGGATCTAAAGTCAAGTTTTTGGTCTCAAAACTAAGAACTTTGGTCTAAAAAAAGCATCGAGAACTTGAACATCTTGAAGTAAGAAAACACATCTTGATTCTAAGAACATTTCAATGAAGACCAAGTTCTTTTTTTAAAGATCATAAATTCCTATATTTTCAAGACCACAAATCTTATTATAAGAATGAAACTTATTATTTTTTTTAAGATTATATGTTCTTATGTATAGACCAAAAAGTGTTAAACTCAAGACAAAAAATCTCAAATAAAGCTTAAGTTTCTTAACATTTTGAGAAGAATGAAGTAAGTTTTAGTTGACTTGAGGTCTAGCAATGTCGATATGACACTAAACAACAAACAACAACTGAATATCAGATGGCGTCGTCTTCTTATCATACGCAGATGGTGTGAAGACTCCGTATCTGTTCGCAGACTCTATTTACTTAGGTCTGTCTACGGCCTATCAGCATATCGAAGTGTGTGACAATAGTGAGACTATTCTAAGACAGGGCTTATCTGAGGCTCTAGTGGAAAATTTATGTTTTACAATTATAAGATTAAACATCCTGGCCCTGTTGAAAGGTTTACCTTTCAATACAATATATTCATATATGTATATATATATATATATTGAACATCCTGGCCCTGTTGAAAGGTCTACCTTTCAATACAATATATATAATTTAAGTTTTACAATAGTATTTGTTAAATGTTGTGAACTCAAATGTTTAAGCCCCATTTAGACGAGCCCTTTTTCACCGACACTTTTTGTCACATTTTGTCAAAAAGCTGTCCGTGTGGCGTAACCACACAAAATTTCAAAGCGTCGGTAGAAAACTAACGCTCACCGAAGGACGTAGAACACGTTCTATTCCATCGGTGAGCGATGGTGAGCGACACGGACGGTTTTTTGACAAAAAGAGTCGGTTTTTTGACAAAATGTGACAAAAAGTGTCGGTGAAAAAGTGCTCGTCTAAATGGGGCTTTATAATATTTGTAACTTAATTTTGTATAATATTGTATATAATTATGTATTTGTATAATTATAAAATTTTTTTTTTTATTATATTCAAATTGTCTTTTGTTTTTTGTTTTTATACATTTGCCGTGTTTTATCGTATTTTTAAATTGTCTCTATTGTTGTCATATATATTTTATTTTGGTTTTTAAATATATTTCTATAAATTCTCGTACTTGTTCGCCATATCTGCCCCTAAAGTACGGCGTACGTTTTGACTCCGCCTCAAGCCACCTTTTTTTTATTTTTATCGAAGGTGCTGAAGACGGCGTGATGGTCCAATTTCATTTGCACCACAAAGGAGAGATCGGTGCTGGGCACCTTCTCGAATGCCGTGTCCCAGGAGGCGGGCGTAAACGAGGTATTTAACTGAATCGTGTAGTGCAGAATGGGCGGACGGTTGTCGCCCTGCGGCTCCCACGAGATCTCCGCCTTGTCCGCCTGACACGAGATGCCAATCAGTCGCGGGGCATTCGGCACATCCTGGACAATCAGATGCGCCTTGGCGGTCGCCTCGTCGTATTGAGTGCGCGCCACACACGTATATTCGCCCGAATCCAGCTCCATTGTCTTGGCAATCGTCAGCGAGTTGTCGTTGGTCTTCACGAATCGCGCCTCCGCATCAAAGTCTATCGGCTGGCCGTCCTTCTGCCAGATCATCTCCAGCTCCAACGTATCGTCGTGGGCTTCATTGCAACGGAATGTCGCCGATTGGCCGGCGGCAACTTCATAGTTCTGCGGTTCCTGTGTGATCCTGGTGCGCTCCTTGACCACCAGCGATCCTTGAGCCGTCTCGCTGCCAAATTTGTTGACCGCCAGACACGTGTAGTTGCCACTGTCACCGAATGTCACCTCCTGAATCTGCAGATCACCCGATGGCAGCACATTGTAACGTCCGCCCGTCAGCCAGTTCTCGTTGTGACGCCACTTGACCTGTGGTTTGGGTGCACCAAAGACCCGGCAACGCATCGTAATGTTGCGTCCATCGACGGTGGTTTCATCGCGCGGCGCCTCCTGAATCTCTGGCGGCAGTGCGAGCACATTCAGATAGACATCCTTGTAAACATAGCCCAGAGAGTTGGTGGCGTTGCAGCCATAATTGCCCGTATCCTTCTTGACCAGATTCACAATCTTGATGTAGTTATTTGTCACCGTGCGTCGCGGATTCTCCTCGCTCTGGGCAATCGGTTTGCCGTTGTGAATCCACTGAATTGTCGGCTCCGGATGACCAGCGGCCTTGCAATTGAACACCACCTCCTCATCCTCGGCGGCATACTGCACCTCGGGTTCCTCGATGAAATACGGGATCGACCGTATCTTCAAATTGATCGAATAGGATTGTGCCTGGCCCACACCGTTGGACACATCGCAGCTGTAGGTGCCCTCGTCGTCAAAGCTCGCCTGCCGGATGACCAGCGATTTGCCATAGTTGCCCTGCTTTATGCCATCGTTCCATTGTATGCGCTGCCCGTCCTTGTTCCACACGGTCTGGGGCAACGGTGTGCCGCCATAGATGCAATAGAGTTCGACGCGTTTGCCCCGCAGTGCGACCGTATTCTTGCGGGTCACATACTGACGCTTGGGCGGATAACGATTCTGGGAGGCACTCACGTCCATTTGCTTCACGTCGAGCAGGATCTTGTTGCCGATCGTGTACTCGTTGCGGAACACGGAGGTCGCCGAACAGGCGTACCAGAAATCACCGCTCGCATCGTCACGGGTCACATTGGAGAACCACAGGGTGCCCTCCGGATCGAGGGTCATGCGCGAGTTGTTGATCGACTTGATGCCCGCATCGATCGTCTGCTGGATCAGCCAATTGACCGTTGGCTTGGGCCAGCCATCGGGTGCCTCGCACTGCAGCGAGAAGGGTTCGCCCTCGATGGCCTCCACACTGCGGGCTGCCTCGTCCTTGAACGCATTCAACTCGGCCTTGCGCACAAACACCGAATTCGAGGTGGCAATGCCAAACTCGTTGCTGGCAAAGCATTGATACTGTCCCACATCCTCGTCCCTCGGCGACGTGATCACCAGTGTGCCACGGCCGGGCTGACGCGACATACGATTGTCGTACGCCTGCCAGTCGAACTTTTTGCCGTTCTTGATCCAGCTGTAATCCGGTTCCGGTTGTCCATCGGCCTCGCACTCAATAATGAATGGTTTGTCGCTCTCCTTATTTTGTTGCGCCACCTTGAAAAGCAGCTCATCGGTTGGCGGCTGTTTGATGATCCGGGGCGGGGAATTGTTCATTGCCGTTGTGCTGCCCAAAAAGGCAGCTAGTAATATCGCGGCCAGCATCGTTGACTGCCGCCGCATTTTGGTTGTTGTTCTTCTTCCTGTTGTTGTTGTTGTTGTTGTTATTGTTGTCGTTGTTGTCGATTCACTCACTCGGCAGAGCGACGCGGCGAAAATAATGTGTACAGCTCGGATGTTGGATTTGGACTGATTGCCGAGAAGTTCGGCAGATTTATTGAAAACTCTAAAACTATCTTAAACTACTTATATCTATTAGAATAGTAACCTAAACAATCAATACTTATCGTCTGCATACGGCTGCAGATGGCGTCGTCTTCTTATCATACGCAGATGGTGTGAAGACTCCGTATCTGTTCGCAGACTCTATTTACTTAGGTCTACGGCCTATCAGCATATCGAAGTGTGTGACAATAGTGAGACTATTCTAAGACAGGGCTTATCTGAGGCTCTAGTGGAAAATTTATGTTTTACAATTATAAGATTAAACAACAACACACAAAGCACTTGCAGAACACAGCTGTTTCAAGAGAAGCCATCTCTTTCATCAGTACCGTTGTGCTGACTTTACCAGCGATCTCAGCCTAATGTCATCTTTGAGACGCCAGAACCAGTTGGGAATTCTAAGTCTCAAAATGTGTGTTCTTGTTAAGAGAAAAATATCTAAGATCTAAGATTTTTATTCTTATATTAAGAACTTAAGATTTTTTGGAGTAATATTCTTAGTTTTAGTACTTTGGTCTTAAAATGGTCATATATTAAGAACAAATTATTTAAACTTGAGAATTTTATTCTTATATTAAGAACTTACGATTTTCAAGATTAATATTCTTGGTTTTAGTAAATTGGTCTTAAAATATTCTTATTTCAAGAACAAAATATTTAAGATGAATGTTCTTGATTTTAGAAAATGGTCTTTTTTTTCAGTGTACTCCTGCTCTCTCTTTCTCTTGCTCTTAGAGTTGTCTTAGACAATCGCATGTGTAGTTTGCACAGTCAATGTTGTTGTTGTTGTTGTGCTTTGTGCATTGTTGTTCCCAAAACTCGCATAAATATTTATGACAGCCTTCCTTGTCTCGTGTCTTGTCTCTCTACTTATATTTGTGTGTGTGTGTGGCACAAGTTTTGTGCCGCGGGGTGTTAGTCACCAAGTGCAGCGACTGCTTCCGGTGTCACTCACAAGGATGCGAGCTCAAGTTTTGCCAGTCAACCCATATCCATATATACATATATACAGATACTCAGACTCCTCATTCTGCTTTCCAACACATTTTCTTGTCCAACTTTCATGTAATTGGTACGTAAGTCTTGTGCCATCTTTTTGAGTTTCAAGTTTTGTTGTTCGCTTGTGCGACATTAGCTGGATTTTGATGGTTCGTCCTGTGCTGCATGTGAAATTAGTTTTTATCAAAGCCGGCTTTTTCGGTGGGCGTGGCTGCCCATTTAACGCGCCCATGTGTAATTAGGGAAGTGCCACCCAAACACCTCTTCTTTTCTTTTCTTCTCGTTTCTTCATCTTCATTGTCGTTTTCATGCTTATCTGCGTGGCTACAGAACTTGAATTGTCCCCGGAAATTACCGTTAAATGTCATCCCATTTACCCCTTGCACTTTTGTTCTTCAATCTTCATTTCATTTGCCTTATAAAAGTGGAAAATTTCCATCTTCATATTTCGCAAGTTTCTTTTCAAGTAGCTTATAGCATTTGTATGCACATAATGTGACTGTAAGCTTTTGAATTAATTTTTATTATATTTATAATAATAAATTTTGAAATGTATAACTATTATTAACTGAAACTAATATAATATTATTATAAGGAACTCCATCAAAATGTTTGGCTTTGGATTAGCTTTTCTCTAAAAATAAAGCATATTTTTGTCGGTCAATATTTCCTTCTTTATAATTATATTTAATGGATTTATATTTAGGAGATAAACATTTTAAAGATCTAAAAATATATATTTTTCAGTTTTTTGTTTACCATTTTTGTAGACTACAAAATTACAAAGGGTATAAAGTTTATTAAGTTTGTCAAAAGTGCTGTCCAAATTGTTTAGTGAATAACTACCGATTTTATTATCCGATCGTTATGAAATTTTTAGGACATATTTAGACCATATAGAACCAAATACAATAGCCAAAATTCTGTCCTAAATCAGAAAATCTAAATTAAAAATATATATATTTATATTTCCATTGATTTTACCGTATAACCCGATCGAGTTTGCTTTAGGGAGGCTCAACTGTATTTATATTAATACTTTATTTATAATAAATAACCCAAATCAGCTTAGTTAGAATTGAAAACAGCTGAAAAAAAAGACAGTGCGTCTCAAATTAAAATAATAACGCTGAAAAATTTCCTCATTTGGGGCAGAGATCAAATATGAGTTCAAGACAAAATTGGAATTTCATGCAGGAAGTTTTTACCCTGCTGTTGATATTGGTAATTCCACTACGGATTCAATATATAAAAGTGATGCTCCGACGAGAGAAATGTCAGTTTTCTTAAATATCTTTGGATTAACAGAACTGTTGAGTTAAACAGAATGAAAATCATTTTAGTTGGACTTTTAGTCACAGTTCTCGCAGTGCAAGAGAGTACGAGTAAATCGGTATGTTTAAGCAACTGATCAGTTTGAAATTGAATTTGATTTTAAAACTTAATGCAGCGTCGTCTCTTGGATTTGGAGAAACCGGAGGCAAGACTTAAACAACCTAAACAGGACAAAATAAAAATGATAAAAGATATGTTTGACAATCTTTATCAAGATATTGGTAAGCTGGAGAAAAAGTTTGAAGATCTGCTCTATACAAATTCGCAAGATGATCTGGAGGACGACATTGGGGACCAAGGCGATGTGACTGTAGAAAAAAAACCGGAGGAAATGCTTGAGGATCCAGAAGATACTCCAAAAGTTCCGAAATTTGAGAAAATTGGATTAAAATACTACTATATTGATCACACGTCAAAGGTCAATTGGAGTGAGGCGTATTACAAGTGTCGTAAACTGGGCGGAGATCTAGCTGTTCTGGAAAACAAGGAGGAGTTATTAGCACTCAGCGAGAAATTGACCAACAACAATTACTGGCTAAATTGGACTGAATGCGTTAGCTTGAAGAAAACAAATGGAGAATCTAATTGGAGCTACCGAACTAAAAGCCCTTCCAGTTATGTAATGAATTACAAGGCGTGTAAATCCAAATTGAACTTTATATGTGAGATGGATGAAATCGAAAAAGGACAAGCTAAAGTAAACTTTTTGTAATTTTGGAAATTATTTTAAATTATGTTTTAACATCAAATCATTTTATAATTGTATGCTTTAATTTATTAAAGAATTATTAAAACTATACGAGATTGGTTAAAATTTTTTATAAGAAACGACAAACATTATCATAATTAAAATTTTAAAATTCAAATGTTTTTTTTAGAGTATGTCAAGTTTTGTAGTATTAATTGATTGATTTTGGATTTCTGTGTACAAGCCTCAAATTTTATTTGCTATTGTTCAAATATAAGTTTTTTTGTCTTTAAAACAAAATTTGTTATATAAAGACTCAAGTTGCTACAAATCCACACAGATCTGGGAATTGATGCACTACAAAATATTATCGTACGGTGATTCGACTTTTAATCTCACTGGGGTATTTCCCTGTTCTGAGAGCACTCAGATTAGAAGTACGATGACAATTCACAAGGTATTCACTGTTGACAGACAGTTTTGAATTAATTTGGGTATTTTTTTATACATATAAATATTTACGAGAACAATCAAACATTTTTGCTATTCTTATCACGAAAAACAATTTGTAGTTCAAGATCAAGGCACTTTTCTAATACCCTGTACCAACGAAATGTGCTTAAATGGTATATTATTGTTTATTGAAATGAAAAGGTGTCGACTTCGCAATACCCTGTGCGGATCCTTAAATATATTCCGTGTATATTTCTAACTCATACTTGAAAATGAAAGAAAATGCTAATGAAATTTAATTTAACTACTTAGCATTGAAGAAAGTTGTGCTAGTAATCAATTTTAATTACATTTCATTTTCAATGCCAATTAAAATTTTTCAATTAGCATTAAGTGATTATTAAGAAAATTATCTCAAATAAAATTAATAATAATTTTGTATTTAGAAAAATTAAAAAGATTTGCAAAAATTTAGAAAAGTGGAAAAAATTGTAGAAAAACGTGGAATATTGTTTTTTTTTATTTTAATACGGGATATTTAATAATATTTTAATATCGGGAAAACTATCAGAAAAACAAGTTTCCACATTTTTCTACATTTTTTCCCATTTTTTTAATTTTTTCCAAATTTTATTTAGTTTTTCCAAAAAAAATAATAAATTTTATTTAAAATAATTTTTTCGTATAATTACTTAATGCTTATTGAAAAATTTTAATTGACATTGAAAATGAAAAGTATTTAAAATTTTTCACTAGCACTACTTGCCTAGTTAAATTAAATTTCATTAGCACTACTTTTTTCAATGCTAATTAAATAGTACTGATAATGATTATAGGCACAACTCTGCTGTTTATATATAGCTATCCACAAAATTATAATACTCTTATACACTTTGAAGACTGAGTTGAGTGATAGTTGAATACAATACCCATTCGATCATGTGTTGAATTAGCAATGATATATTTAACTTGAACTTTTTTTGTAATCTCTGTCTCTGTACAGTATGGTAAGGTAGATATGTGTAAGCCCAAACCAATGGAGTTGACTTGATAAACATTTATGCATGTTGACGTTAAGCTCATGAGCTCATGCCACAGGCAGAGCAACAATAAAAATAAGTTAGTAAGATGGAGGAGAAGAGCATCAACAACTGCGATTGGAACTCGATGCAATCCACATCAGAAGAGAAGAGAACAGAAGAGAAGAGAAAAGCAGAGAGAGAAGAACACGTTCTGTTGCCAACCGACCACAAACCGAACAATGTCCGACTCAATTTCGCAGATTCATAAAAGTGAATGAATGCGCTGGGATAGGAATAGGAATGGGAATGGGATTGGAATGGAATGGCAATCCCTTAAATCGATGGATGGAGCGGGTGAGTTGGCATTGGAAATGGGAAATCAAGTTTTGTGAAATTGACTCTCAAGTGACGACTGGACCTAGACTGCGAGCATGAACATGGACATGGACATGAACATGGATGGAGATGTGAGTGAGAATGTGAATGAGAATGAGAACGGGGAGAGACCATTAAAATGAATTGCACTGCACTTTGTGCCATCAACAGAATCAACTCCGGGAGAACGAATGATGCAGCATTGGAATGACTTAAAATACAAAATAAAATAAACTAAAAGCGCAGACAGAGAAAGCAAAAAATAAAGAAAAACAGTAAAAGAAGCAGCAACAACGAATTGGAAATGCGAAAAGAGCCAAAAGAATCCGATTTTCTATTCCGATTCCGACTACAGCCAAACAGAACAGAACAGAACAGAACATTGCACGCCATTTCAATAAAAGTGAATTGCCCAACGACGACGACGACGAGAATGAAAATGGAGAAGAGATGAGGAAGCGAGAAGAGGACAGGAAGAGCGTGGGGCTGATTCTGAGCACGAGAACGCCTCAAACTTTAGACTGATGCTGATGCTGGCAAAGTATCCGCACAGGACCCATCTAACCAGGCAGACAGCAGGAAGTACACAGCCTGGAGATGCATGCGTGAAATACCAAAAAAATACTAGTAAAAATACAGAAAAATACCAAACAAGAAATGGAAATTTTAGTGGGCAAGTTGAAAATTTGAAACCCTGTGCATTTTTATACAAACTCCATCAATATATAAAGACTTGCTTTTTCCAAAACTATTTTAAATTATGTCTTAACATCAAATCATCATATAAGAGGAGGCACGCAGTGGCTCCAGGAGCAGCGGCTGCTCCCAACTTAGGTAGACTCCAATAGGATTATTGTTGTAGTGCTACCGAATTTAGATTTCGTACCCACCACTGCTCTAATTTTTTAAAGAATTATTAATATAATGGCTAAAATATCATAAAAAACTACAAACATTATCATAATTTAAATTTCAAAGGATTTATTTTTATTTTTTTATAGAATGTTAAAATTTTTAGTATTAATTAATAGTTGAGAATTTTTTATTTCTGTAAAATACTAGTAAACGTACAGAAAAATACCAAAGAACGCCGAACAAGAAGTGGAAATTATTGTCGGCAATTTGAAAATTGTATTCCGTTGCAGACCTTTGTGGATTTTTATAAAAGTTTATTAAAATAAAATACTTAAAAATTTTTAATTAAAAAAAAAAAAAAATACCGAAAATACGAAACTATTTGAATATATACGGCATACAAATTACTGCAAATTTTTAACCGTATGAGATTATTTAAACATGTAGTTTAGTAGAAAAATCTATAATAGATAATAATATTAGAAAAGCTTTCGATATTTAAATATTACAAAAGGTAAGATGATGAAATTTGAATCACTTTCATGTTCCATACAGCATTTATTTTCTAATATTTCAATTTTCTATATTTCATTTAAAGAAATTCTGAGAAAATTCTTTGTAGAGATACTCAACTGTATTTTCAACAAATTTAAACCGCATCTCGTTTAAATTTCTTATTTCAAAATCAGGGCCGTACATCAAACAATTTATGATTAATTTCACATAAATAAATGACACAGATTTTTCTATTTTCCTATAGTGAGTCGGGAGTGCGCGTGTCACGATGCCATCGCAAGCGAATGTAGTTAGCCAGCAACCCGCAGTCAGCAGCCGTAAAAGTTGACTTAGTTCAAGTCTGGAATTCCGGAAGTGAGCTGCGCTGCGCTGTTGACATGACTGACGACGTCTCGCGTCGTCCTTTTTCTCGACTGCGGCATACTGAAACTTTGTCGGGATTGTTTTCCCTTTTCTCCTTCTTCCTCGCCTCTCTCTCGCTGTCTCTCTCTCTGTCAGAATCTAGCGCTCTGTTGATCTGCGAGTCTCGGCTCCTTGGCCGGCCACTTGGTCTCGTTAGTCGTAAAAGCAAAGTATCTACATCAAAGCGCGCACGACAATAACTTCAAATGAGCATTTTAATAAATTTTTCAAATAATCACTTGAAAAGTGGAAAATTCTCTCTCTCTCTCTAGTTGGCAAGCCCTTGCTTTATGCATTCTGTTATTCCCAGTCAGACTTCAGACTTCAGTCTCAGATTCAGTTACAGTCTCTGTCTCAGTTTGTGCCGGCGACTTGCTGCAATTCAACTTAATGTTTGCTTAAGGAATTAGTTGCAACTTGGCAGCGAACATCAACTATGGGATATGGATATGAATGTGAATGTGAATGCGAAGCAGAGCTTGGAAAAGGAGGAAGTCGAAGACGAAGACTACAAGACATCGCTGACTGAACAAGTTATGATTAGTTATGACTGAAGCGTAATTGGATCTGTCGAGTCCAATGGACATTTTGTCATTTCCACTGAACTCTAATTTCCCGAGTTAAATCCTTATAAGACTGACGAGAAATCATGCTTTGTAACAGATTTTAGTTGTCTAGTTCTTGTTCTTACATTGAAATCAATGCGTTTAGAATCTAAACAGTTTTTCGTGCTAATCAGGAAGATCAATTAAAAAATCTTGACTAAATATACTAACAGAATTTTGAATTAAATATAAATAAAATAAGAAATATTTGTCACATTTACATGTTCAATATAAAATGAAAAGTCTAACAGATAATAGCTTTGGTTTATATACATATGTGTAGTATTTATATTCTGTCATGAGTGTGATTGCAATTGACATTTGACATTAAATAAACTCATAAAAATATGACACAAGTCAACAAAATTAAATACAAATTTGTCATCCTTAAAAACTTCTCTGATTACAAAGAGAGCTGATTCATCATAGAATTTAAAACTTTATTTAATTATTTTAAATTTATTTTAAAATTTATACTGATATCAAATAGAAGTAAATAAAAGTTTTTAAAAAATAAATACAATTGGAAGATATTATAAAGTTCTAATGGTTTTTCCAATTAAAGCAGCATAAGAAAATCAGTAGCTTTATATCATGATTATATCATGATTATATCATGATTTTGTTGCACAGTGTAATTAGCATTTTTTTTATTAGAATGAAAAGCTTTTTACTTGTTTGAAAATTTCAGTTTTCTAAAATATTTCAAGCGAGAAGGTAAACATCAAGAGAATCGCAATGAGAATCAGTTTAATTTTAATGCAAATCTCTTTTTATGCAATGCACGAAATTAAAGGAGTGAGTGATAATGAAATTATAAATAAAATAAAACTAAATGTCGGTCTCTGTTTTTGCAGAACTGTAAGGAATCAAGAGAACTTGAGTCGACTTGTGGTAATTATTGCTTCAAAGCAGTTAAACCTATCTTAGATCACACGAAGATGCTGCAAAGCCAAGTCGATGGAAATGAATATCGAGAGAGATTAAATAACCCAGAGAGACTAAATAATATCGAGCAATTGCTACAGGGTCTGACTAAAATGTTCGACAACAAATTTCAATCTATCGAACAAAAAATTGAGGAGCACATAAGAAAAGTCAAGGAAGAATTGCAGCCCATTCAACGGGACATCAGATTATTGCAACAAAAGATTGAGCACTTAAATATAACACAGAATAATGTCGATGATCTTTACAAAAATACTCAACAAATGATAAGGCCTCTACGTGAAATGCTAGAAATAATTGATAAGCGACCATTTCAGAAAATTGGAACGAAATATTATTTGATTGAACACAGTGAAAAGCTCAATTGGTTTCAAGCTAACAAAAAGTGTCAACAGTTGGGCGGACATCTGATCAGTCTGCAAAATGAAGGTGAACTTAGGGCAATCAGTGCAAAGCTAACCGAGCCAAATTATTGGACTGACATCAATGACAACAAATTTGAAGGCGATTATGTATCGGCGACGAGTGGAAAACGGGCGCCTTTCCTGAAGTGGAATAAAGGTGAACCAAATAATATAGTGCAAGAGGATTGCATTCTACTTCTATCTGTCAACTCAAGTTATCTAATGAACGATGGAACATGTTCCAGTGGACTTAACTATATCTGTGAAAAGGAATAAACACATACATATGACTGTTGTACAACTTAATTTAATTATTACTTAAAATAATCCAAATTTCAGATTTAAATCAAGTTTGTAAATCTAAAATTGTAATAAGAAAAGAAATATAATAAGATTTGTATAAATCAATAATTTATATAATTAAAATAATTATATTGTAATATACTTAGCAGGAGAGGGAGATTTAATTTTGATTGGACACAACTGCCGTTGGCATATGGAAAACTCTAAATAGCACAACAATAATTAGAATAAAGACAATTCTAAAAATTTCTAATAATGCTCGTTGTGGTTTTGGGAGGGGTCTTGAAAAGTGCTAAAATTCAGAACAGATTGTTGTTGCTCTTTTGCATATATTCTTGATATACACTAACTGCGAGTATTCTAATCTATTCATGCTTTTAGAAGAACTTTCTTTCGTATTCTGACTTGTTAAATTCAAGTAGAAGCGTTCCCAAAAATCGCTGCCTACTTTTAGGCATGGAAATATAGAATAGTTATATCACTGCGGACGGCAGTCCGCGCTAGTGACGAAAGCAGCACGAAGTGTGCGAAAGCGACTAGCATATATACACAGGAAGAATGGAAAATTTGCTATGACTGTCCGATCGGATCGAATTATATACCGATCGAAAGGTATCAATTAAACTTACAAATGTGCATACTAAGACTTTTGAAAATTCACCTGGTTCGTGATTGCCAAAATTTTGTTTAAAATAATTTATGTGTAAAACTTAATATTATTCGTCACAAAATTGGATATCAGAAATTTTGGGGCATGAAAATGTTTTCGTCACTAGACTTTTACCTCGTAAAGAGGTTTTTTTATGGGATATAAATACACTAGTCAGCATATTTATTTTGACAACATTTAAAGTAAAATCTATTAATAAATTTAAACTACTTTATGTACATTTTGGCATCAATGGAAAGGTCATTTAAACTCCGTTTGAATGATAAAAAAGTTTTCCTAACCCATTGAAAATTTTGAAGTCTTGTAAAGGTCAAGCTTGAAAGTTTTTTCCTCGATTTAAAAAACAAAAATGTTTTGACGCAAAAAAATTCTTCAAAAATTGTAATAGGGAGTAGTATTTTTTATGATTTTTTGAAAATTTTTAAATTTCCTATTATTAAAATTATTAAACATTTTTTAATTAATAAATTTTAAAATGCATATAAAATCATAGAAAGAGTATTTAAGCTTCGACAGGGCGAACAGAGCTAATGTTTCTTGTTTACTTGGTTTAATTTCTTTGTTTTCGGCAGGACGATTGCACTTTTTGGTGGCATAGCCGCAGGCAGGCTTGATTTGCGAGTGCATCGCATACTTTGTGGCAAGTTGCAGTCCTGCCACATGTGTGTACACATGTCTCTCTCTCTCTCGCTTTCCCTCTCTTCCTCTCTCATTCTCACATTCTATTAGTGTATCTTTTTTTGGCGTAATTCAGCCGGAATGTCCAGCACTTAATGAGTTATTTTTGGTTACTTATTTGGCATTCGCAGCAAACGCTTTTGGCCTGGAATTTTTAATTAATGCAAAATGCAAAATTGCACGGATTTCATTTGCAGTGCTTTTTCATTTGTTGCATCTCTTGTTGTTGTCCTTATAATGGTCAACTATAAACTCGCCGAGGGGGAAAATGGGGAACACAATAAATTGCATGACATTTTCATATGTGCAATACATTGGCGGGTAGAGCAGGGAAAATCTCACATTAAATTTCCCGAGGCAGGTTTCAGTTTATGAGTTCTCGTTTTATGTTCTGCATTTCTAATTAGCGCATTTTGGGAGGGTCTCTGTATAGATTCCTTTGCCTTTTTATTGAGCAATTAAATAATTGTTTAAGTGGTAACAATAATCAGAAAAAATAGACAACAATTCATTCAAAGTGACTGCTTTGTCTTTAGAAAAAAACTAGAGGAAGTTCGTGCTTCTCTACTTACTTTAAGAATAAGTAAGAAGTGACTACAGGGTATCTCCAAGTGCAGCAGATTTTATCTTTTAATAAACAAAATCTAAAATCTGTGACGGGTACAACTCAATTAATTACACGAAATCAGCTTGTCGACATAGTTTTATATTTGAGTTTCTACCCTAAAATTATAAAAGCGAATTTTCTTAAAGAGGATAATATTAAGGAATCTGATGCGAAGTCCTTTCTAACTAATTAAAGGTTAGCTTTTTTTTTTATTTAAATTATTTAAATACATTTATTTTTAAATATGAATTTCGGTACCTCATCCGAATTCCGAAACATTTTTAAGGTATTATAAAAAAGAAAAAAAATAACCCAAGAATACAATTTTAGAAATCCAAAATTATGAAGAAAAAATTTGGAATCATTTGGAACAATAAAAATATGAAAGGGTAGACAACCGTATTAAATCGCTACTCAATACATACGACCAACACAAAGGTGAAAAAATTGTTGATTTTGTATACGAGTATAAGTTGGAACACAAAATAAACATGTAGATTTTGAAATAATGGTTTGAATCAATATAACATGCGCTGGCAATGGAAGTCCTGATTTTGAAATAAATGGTTCGACAAATCTTATCTTTTTGCTAATAAATATAAAAAAGCTGATATATAAAAATATTTTATTAAATTTTTTTCTAATTTTTGTTTTTCCAATTTTTGTTTTCCTAATTTTTGTTTTCCCAATTTTTGTCTTCCTAATTTTGAATTCCTAATAACTATATTCATAATTTCGGATTCGTAATTTTGGATTCCCAATTATTTGCACACCTCATTTTTTTTTTTTTTTTTTTTCGAATTTTCGTACTTTGAGTAATACTTTTCGACATTCGTATCATGTATTTCTGGGTATTTTTTTAGGAATCAGAGAAGTGCCAAGAAAAGCAGTGATTACAGGGTAGCACCTAGACGATCAATTATTTAAGACTTTTTCCATTGCTATGTTACTCACTTTTTGGTCAGAATTTTGCCGCAAATGCCGCACGGAAATTTCTTGCGAGGATTATTCTGATCCGGTTTCATAGGCTTCGATTTTTCAGTTGTTGTTGCGGTGTTTGCAGTGGTTGTTGTTGTTGTTACAGTGGTTGTTGTTGTTGCTATTGTTGTTGTTGCTGTAGTTGTTGTTGCATGCATGGTGGCCATGTGATTCTTAAGATTGTGTCGCCTGGCAAACTTGGAATGGCACTCGTTGCACTCGAAGATGCGTTCATCCGTGTGATTGCGCAGATGAGCACGAAGGGAATGCTTACGGAATTTTTTAGGACAGCGAGGACATGGGAGAAGCTCGTTTTTACCAATTGACGAATCACGGGAATGAAAGAAGCCATGATAGAGCAAATCCGATTCGTATTGAGAGCTGAAATCGCACTGATCACAGCGCCAGGATTTGGACTGTGAGTTGGCGTTGGTTGTGGATGTGGAAGATGTGGATGCGGTGGGTTGACAGCTCCGCGTGTGTCGTCCCAGCGCCTGGGCGGACTGAAAGCTGCCGCCGCAGCTGAGACAGGCGTGATTGTCCATCGGATGCGTCTGACGGCGATGCTCGACCAGCGCCTGAGGCGTCTCAAAGCTGAGCTCGCAACTGGCGCATTGTCGCACCAGGCAACGCTTCTTGGCAGCTAAAGGCTGATCCTCCGACTGTTGATCCGATTTTTCCGGCAACTCCTGATAGGAATGTAAAAGAATATATTGATGAATCCGACATGTTAGTAATGTTATTCTTAAAATGATGTCTTGGGGGTAATGGATGTCTTCTTTATGATGTAATAAACAAGCAAAACTTCGCTGCATAGATTTTTACTTGATCGAATTTAACTCGATGTTTAATTCATCGACTTATCGAAAAAACATATCGATAATCTTTTATAGTAAGTCAAAATAGATCATCGATTTAAGATCGGCTTAAAAGGAGTTTTAAGTTATCAATATATTTCGATACAAAAAGTATACGTACACTCAGGGAAATAATTATATGTGGATGAAGTTATTCAATAAAAATATACTCTCCCCAAAAAAAAATTGATGCAGAAAATAATCTTATCACTTAAATTCCGATTAAATGATACAAAATTTTTTTTTAACCCATGGGATTGCTAAAATTCCACTTTTTGTATGAAAAGAAGGAAAAAGGGGTTGAAATATTCATTTTTAGAAATTTTCAAAAATCATAAAATGCACTAGCGAAAAGATTTTTGAAAATTTTTTTTGCAGTCAATCTAAGAGTTGTTTTGAAGAATTTTTTTGCATTAAAATAATTTTTTAAATGTTTAAAACCGAGAAAAAAAGTTGAAAAAAAAAAATTCAAAAATTCTAAATTCTTCATGGCTAATTAATGTGTTAAAGAAATTTTTGTTTCATTCAAACGAAATATAAATGATAAGATTATTTTAAAAAATCTGCAACAAATCTTTTTTGTTAAAAGTATATATTTTTTTGAATAACTTCAGTCTGTATACTTTTTTCCCTGAGGTATGTACATTTAACCATTTCGATATGAAACACGATAATCGGACATAGTTGATATGGATAACTTTTAAAAAAAATTTTAGCATCGGGTTAAAAACCCATTTTTTGTATCCCATCGATCATCGGAAAGTTTAAAATCGAGCTAAAATATAATTTATCGATTTTTTTGAATTCAATTAACTACCTCCTGATCCTCCAGGACCTCGCGCAGCATGTGCTCAATGTCCCGCTCGGGCTGTGCTCGGAACTTGCGTCGCGGCTGCCGTCGCGCATGTTGCACGAGGCTGCGATGCCGTCGCGCCTCCTGCGGCGTCTCGAACTCCAGATCACAGAGGGCACAGTAGTATCTTGCCAGCTGATGCTTGTGCTTCTCGTGTCGCTGTAGTGCCACCCGTGACCGTTGTGGGGCGCCACAGATGCTGCAGCGGAAGCGACACTGATACTCGTCCGAGGCGCTGCCCGTGGCCGCCAATCCAGCATGCTCGGTGGCTAAGTGACGGCGCAGCTGCAGATTGTAGAGGAAGCCCTCGTTGCACACATCGCAGCGCAGCGGACGCCGTTGGGCAATGCAAACGGGCACGGAGCGATTGAGAGCGAGGAGCACTTCCTTGTGCGTGGCGTGCAACAGATGGCGCCACATCTGATCGTTGCTGCCACACTCGAACTGACAGTAGCTGCACCAGAAGTTGCCGCCCAGTCGCTCGGTGAGTTTTACATGCGAGGAGGAGCGCCAATGCACCTGGAATTACAATAAACAGGAGATTGTCGATATATATCGAGAGAAAAAGGGTATATTGTGCAAAAATATATATATATTTGTATATGCGATAAACGCACTTTATCGACATACATATATCGATATGCAAAATTTCAACAATCCTGCATGAAAACGACTAGGGGATTTCCTGTACTTCATTGTAAAATCTAATAAAAAACTGAACAGATTTTTAAGGGAATTGTTATTTAAAATGGCTCAAATGTTATACAAAAATTGAAAAATAATAATAATTTTTAACTTTTATCATTTAAATTAATTTTAATAATTTTAAAATAAAAAATTGCATTAAAAGTTTATCCAGTTTTCGAATTTGCCGTTAAGAAATAACATATGTCTATTTTTCCCAATCTTCTGGGAGGCTTTATTGTGCTTAATTTTTTTTAAACTCATAACTTTTTCTTGCAGACCCTGCTTATTCTTATCATAATAATTCGAATTTAATTTTTTGCCTCAAGATATCAACTTTTAAGGAAGATCCTTAAACTCTAATTTTTAAATCTTATTTAAAAATGTAATCAACTCCTGATATAATTAACTGAAATCAGAGCTGCAAATGATCTACGACAAACAAACACCAGTAAGATCTAGTTTTTATATTAAAATCGATTTAATTATAATTAACTCGATTGATAGTCATAAAAAATATCAAGTTCAAGATGTAAATACTTAAAAATCGCTTTCGCGAAAATCGAGTTTGATGTATTTTTACATCACTGGTCTATAATTTCTTTTTGAAAAGTCTGCTTTTATTGACTAGAATACAGCCTATACTATCTGTTTTAGGGACTGCAAATAATAGTTATGAGTTTCAAAAACTTGAAGCACAAAAAAAGCCTTCTAGAAGAGTGGGAAAAATAGACATATGTTATTTTTTAACGTCAAATTAATAAACAGGATAAACTTTTATTGCAAACTTTTAATTAAATTTTTATTTTATTTATTAAAATTAATTTAAATGATAAAAATTAAAAATAATTATTATTTATTAATTTTTTTAAAAGAATTTTTTTATTAAATTGAAAATAAAAGTTATACTCAATTTTTATAAAAAAATTTGAAAAATAATGATTATTTTGAACTATTATCATTTAAATTAAATTTAATAACTAAGAAAATATGTTTTTATAAAAATCTGCCAAAAATTCTTGTTCTTTAATTTTTTGAATAAATATTATAATCGTCCCTGATCTGTAATTTCTACCTGTTAGCGGAGAGCCGACTAAATTTCCTCCTCTCCGTTGTCTGTAATCCCTACCTGAAAAGCGTGCTCCGTGTTGGCGTAGAACTGGCAGGGCAGGCACTGGAAGGGCGCCTGCCGCACGATGCTGCCCATGTGCTCGAGGATGGCGTGCAGGCAGCTCTGGCGTCGCAGCTGCGTCTGCGGCTGCTGCAGGCGTCGGTAGTGGAAGTGGGAGATGAGGTGCTTGCCCATCAGATGCCTGGCCATGCTGTGCCGGCACAGCTCGCATCTCAACAAGTTGGCGCGACGGCGACGACGACGACTAGGATGCAGCTGCTCCACATGCTGCTGCACGGGCTCAAAGTCCTTGGCGAGCGTGAGATTGGCGCCCTCGAGCTGGGCCTGCTCCAGCTGCCGCTCGGGATCCGCGCGACGGTGGTGGTAGCCACTGCGCAGATGCTGCTCGTAGTTGGCCAGCGTCTTCAAGCGGCGACAGCAGATGTTGCACCAATAACTGGCGCCCGGTTGCTGCAACTTGGTCAAGTCGATGTTGTCGCGGTACTCCAGCTGCTTGCTGCCCGGCACCCATTTGCCATGCGTGTGCTCCGCCGGCGGATGGTCATGCGACTCCTCGGGCGGATCATCCCAGCTGGGCGAGATGCGTTCGAGGTGCGTGTGCCGCAGCTGGGGGCGATGCTCCGGCTTCCACTTGCCGCCCGTGTGTGTCGCCGGCACAGCTGGCGGCGAGTGACGACGTGCATCGTAATCCTCGTCAGCATCGTGATCGTGCTCCTGTTCGTCATCCTCAAAGTCATCGGGTTCGTCGACCTCCTCCTCCTCCTCACTGGCCTCGGGTGAGTGCACGAATTTCAGCGGCTTAAAGTCGGATTCCTCCTGTTCCCGCACCGCTTTCAGCAGCGGATCCGTGCAGTTGTTGCTCTCAGGGCGAGCACTTCCCGACTTGCCGCCCGTCGAAACGCTTTGCAGCTGCAGGGAGGAGAAGAAGAGATCCGCGCCTAGATCATAGGTGGGATCGTAGGCCTCTGTCAGAGACTTGGATGTCTTGCCCCCATGACTGGCCGTCGTCTTGCGCAGATAACTGCTCGGCGCCTCCGGCTCCGCAAAGTGGAAGCCATCATAGCTGTGATCCGTCGCTCCAGACGCTGTTGTTGTTGTTGTTGGTGTTGTTGTTGTGGGCACCACCATCTGCTTTTCCTGCTGCTGCCTCTGGCAACTCCTCTTCCGATGCTCAATGTACTTCGCCAGTCCCACAATCGTCGCATTGCACTTGATGCACAAGTGCGTGTCCTCCAGCTCATCCAACTCGTCCTGCATGCTGACCAACTGAGGAATAGGCAAGGAAAAAATCTGTTTGAGACTCGCATACAAAATAAAATCAATTAAATTTTCTAGAATAGTTTAAAGTTTTTAAAACATAAATTTCTGTAATTTCTAATATTAATGCTTAGGCTTTTTTGAACAAATTATAGCTTCAAAACGGCTTTTTTCTGATAAAAATTTTATTATTTATAAATAAAAGGGCACACACAATTTTTCGTTTTGTGTTCTTTATAAAGGTTACATGATCACTTGTATTCCAAATAAATTTAATTTTCTGAATTTAAATTCTTTGTGTATTTTTTAATGTCGCTCAAATAAGTATAACATTATCACTTGATTTTTTTTTTATTTTTTTTTTATTTTTATAATGTCAATGTTAAAGTATAAAGTAATTAATATAAAAATAAAAGTAAATATTTATAGTTATATTTAAATTTAAGCTGAAACGATAAAATTTTTTTTAAAAATTTGAAAAAATTCAAAAAAATAAGAAATGATCCAACATTCATTGCAAGGATTGGGAAAAACTCTGAAAAACCCAATCAGATCAAACTATTAATATGTAGTATTTTAGATTCATCTCAAAAATTAAAAAAAACATGAAGTTTTTTTTAAAATAATAAAAACTAAGCTGAAATTCTTAAGATAAAAACATTTTTTTTTTAGTTTTCTGATTTAAACGGTATTTTGAACTAAGCTCTATCCACAAAGTCTTGAATTAAGCATTACGTTCTTCAAAAGAATTAATAATTTTTTTGTAAATTTTTCATTTGCTTTCTTCTGCTGAGCAAAAGCTCGGCTAATCAGAAAAACAAAATTTCACAAGATTCTTTAAAAAATTAGTGCACACAAAAATTTATAAAAATGTTGGGTTTAATTTTGAAGAATTTTAGTTAAAGGGAGTTCTCACCAGCGAGACCCTACTGTACTTCCTTAAGCATGCATTAAGCTGTTCGAAAGAGCGAGACTTGCGTATGATTTATTGACCCGACAACTAAGCTCTTTTTGGGAGCTCTTCATAAAGCGAGTTGAGTCTGCAAGCTGGCTAGGATTGCAGCAACGTGGTCATATTTCAAGCCCAGTTTATTCATTAACCATGTTGGCAACAGCAGCAGCAGCAGCGGCAACAAGAGAAACATCAGCCAATCCTGTTGCTCATCCCCGCGTTGCATCAACATTCACCACAGCGTTGACATGACGTCGCCCCTTTGCGTATTCCCCCCCCTGTCCTACTTCTCTCCTCTCTCTTCCTTCCTTCCTCTTATCCCCTCGGCTGTTTTGTGCTCCTGTTTATGTCCGTGTCCGTGTCCGCCTGTTGGCATTGCGGCCTGTCACAAATGAAGTTTATTGCGTCTGTGTTGCGTACGTGTCGCGCTCTATAGCTTGCTCACTCGCACTCGCTCTCTCTCCCTCTCTCTCTCTCTCTGTCTACGCTGTTGGGTTACGCTTCGCGATGCTAACTGTAAAAGTGTCATTTCCGCCATATGTGAGCGCGATGAACGGTGCGTCGTTGTCGACGTCGACGCCAACGCTGCTGCTGTCGCTGTTCTTATTGTTGTTGTTGTTGTTGCTGTTGTCGTTGTTAATAATCATACTCGCGACTCCAAGCCTAGAAGAGTAGTATAACTTCGTGGCAATTTAGGTAACATGCAGTAGCTGATTACAATCGAACTTCCCTAACTCGTATCACCATTATCCAAAGAAAAAGGTTCGAGTTATGGAGATATTCGACTTATAGAATTCTTTTTCTTAAGTTTATTAAATGTACTGCCAATCATTTAAGTCGAGTTAGAGAAAAATTAGAGTTGTAGAAGTTCGAGTTATGGAAGTTCAATTGCATTTTCAAAATTAACATTTTAATGCCAAATTATCAAAAAACTTAATTTCAAACAAATTTAAGTGAAATTCAAGCGAAAGCGATTTCTGTGGCACCCCAGAATATGAAGTCTACTTCCAATCTTCCTCAAATATTCCTCAAAATCGGGAAATAAACACAGAAGTAATGCAAGACACAATTTTATAGTGGTTTTAATAACTTTTGTTTTTAATTTATGTAATAAAAATTATAAAATTACTTTAATTCTATAGTTTAAAAAAAAAATTGAATATAAAAGTTTATTCAGTTTCATATAACTCTTATTTGCGGCCCTGGATTTTATTAAAGTTTCCATTTGCTTGGACATGGAAAAGAAAAAACGATAACATAAAATTTGTATTTTTTTATATTTTTGATAAGTATCTTTAATTTTATTTTTGATCAATTTTGAAACAGTTAAATAATACAAATTTATTTTTAAGTTGGATTTTTTTAAAGTAAGAAATTTAAAGTTAAGTGGGTCGCATTTTGAAGTTTAAAATGGAAATTAAATTAATTTAATAACCAGATATATTTATAATTTTCGTAAAAAATTAAAACAAAATCTTGCGTTCAGCATTTTTAGAGCCTTATCCTGAGTTTTGGCTTGAAGCTTTGCTCTTAATTGTATGTCTTGTCATATCTTTGTGCTAAACAGGGTATCCAATAGCCGTGAACTCTCGACTCTCCAGTGTTAACTTGTTTCCACAGTACAATTGCAGCAGCAGTTGGCAGTGGCTGTTGGAATTTATACAAACGAGGCCCATGTCTGAGGTTAAATACGAAAAACATAACAATTCTCACACTCTCCCCACCTCTCTTTCTATCCAACTCTCTCTCTCTCTCTCTCTCACACACACAGTTTCTCCGTGTGGGCGAATGTCAAAGCATTTGGCGCTGTTCGGTTGATGATATGGATGTGTGTGGATCTGTATGTCGTACTATATATGGGGAGAACGCAGCCTGCGTTGCTTTTCATCCGTCTAAACGAGCGAAACGACAAGGACAATATTGGCCCAGACTGTGCTAACGGTGTTAGGGATGCGACCATTGTTATTGTTGCTGTTGTTGTTGTTGCTGTTGTTGTTGTTGCTCTGAGTGATAAACGCGCGTTTGTTTAACAATTAACGTGCCTGCAACACATGCACAATTATTTATACAACTACTCAGCCCACTCTCTACCCCTCTCACTCACTCACTCGCTCACTCTCTCTCTCTCTCTCTCTCTCTCTCTCTCTCTTTCTTCTACTAACTATTGCAAGTATTTTGGCTGAGCTGTTACCAATTTTTATATGGCTAATTAGTAAGTAGGCTGACTGATTTTCAACTGGGAGCAGAAGGGCGGCAAGAAGTGGGCGTGTGTATGAGAGTGTGTGTGTGTGTGTGTGTGTCTGTGATTCATGATAATTGCTCATTACACATACAAATATTTACATGTGTGTGTGTTGTCAAGGCGTTTAAACAACTAATTGCCGTCTAATTGCACATATCCTGGAATTTATGTGGTGAGAACCAAAGTCAAAGTCAAGACAACGCAGCTAGAAATTAATGACAACTGTAAAGCAATTTAATGAATGAGAGAAAAGTATGAGAGAACACGCTGCGAATCTTTGTAAAAACTATAATAATTTATATAATAATTTAATGAAAAAAAATTTAAAGAATCATAAATTTATTTACAAAAATTAATTTTAGAAGCTATTAAAAAAAAATGCACAAATAAATGGCACTCAAAAATTACAGGTATAGAAATTATATAAAACCTATTGACTTAAAAATTCTTGGGTTCCAACTTTATAACATTTTTCATTGGCTCTCAAAAGTATACTATGTTTTTTAATTAAATATACACACTTTAAATAATACTTGAAATATTTTTATGAATTGCTCAGACAATTTTGTTAATATATTTAATAAACATATTTTACTTTTAAGCAAATATAAAATTTAAATAATATATTTCTGACAAAATGTATTTACTAAAGCAATTTAAAGCAAATATGTGAATATGTGAAATAATTTTGAATTTATTTATTTTTTAAATTTGCCATAAAAATGTTGTGTAAATGTAAATATGCCAGTGATGACATTGGTATGTGCCACAGTTTGTGGCATATATGTACATATATACGTAGATTCGCATTCATGCAGCGCCACTAATATTGAGGAATTAAATAATAAAAGCAGTTAAGAGCTGCACAAACACAATTGTGCCATTATTTGCATTTGTGACAACGGCAACAGCACCCATCAACAACAATAAAAGCAAAATGGAAATGACAACAACAACAACAACTAACAACACGACATTGTTGAGGACATCATCAGAGCAAACAGAACAAACCGACAGGAAGTGAAGCGAGAATGTGGGCGAGAAATCCTCCTCGTGGTTGTTTGATTCGAAAATTGAGTTTTAGCGGCGCAAATAAAAATAAAACTTAGAACAACAGCAACAACAACAACAACAATGGCAGCAAAAGCTGAGCCATTAAAAAGGAGTTATCACCCAATTTAGCACCACAAGCGCGAAATAACGCACACAAACACATGGATGGGCACACAGAACATATAGTATACAAAGTAGGGGTAAGTGGAGATTGGTGAACAGAAGGGGGTTAAAGGGGATCTCGACATGCTTGTTGGAAGCCATCGGCGTCAGTTGAACACCAAATAGACATACTGTACAACATGGCATTTATGTCAAACCCAAACGGTTCCCATATGAATGGCTTGTGGGTGGCCAAAGTGGGAGGCAAGTGTGGAGAGGAGAGAAGATGGAGAAGGAGGCGGCGAATGCATGTCGAGTAATCTAATATGGAATAACAGTGCTGATAAATAGATACAACAGAGGGGGAGAGTGTGATAAGCCAGTCTCTCTCTAATCACTGTTGTCGATATAAAAAAGTTTAACTTTATAGAATTTGCATTTTCCTATGAGTCGAAGTAATAGTATGCAGATTTTATTTACTGGTCAACTAATGATAAAATTTACTTTCCGCATTGATATTAGTTGATATTAAAAAAATATAACTATGGATGTTTAAAAATTCCTTAGGAATTCCGAAGGAATTTTTAATAAAAAAATCTGAAAAATGTCTAAACAATTTTCAAAATATAGAAAATATAGATGTGGATTAAATTTTTAAATCAAACGAAGAAAAAATTGACATTCCTTGTATAAATTGAATAAGTTTTGATAAAATTATGGAAGCTCTAAGTATTCGAAAATAAAGAGGATGAAAAGAACCGAAAAACGTCGAAAAGAATTGAGCTTTCTAAATGAACAGAACTTAGATGCATATTTGGCATTAAAATCGGTCAAGTTTTGATTAAGTTATAAATTTTTTAAATTATCGAAAAAAATACATATCAAATAAAATTTATGCCAAACAAATTAGAATATTCGAAATGAATAAATCTTAACTTTATTCATTTCGAATATTCTAATTAATTTGAAAATCAAAACATGATCAAATAGACATTCCGCATTGAAATCGGTTGAGTTTTTTCTGTTTATTTATTTATTTATTTATTATAGCACGACTAAAAGCAGTCTGCAAAAATTAAATGAATTATGACAATTAAATTTAAAGAATTAAACTAGAACTAAAATTAAAAAGTAATAAATTAAGCAAATGTTAATTTTAATTGTACACTGAAAATAAAATAAATTAAGTTTATTAAGTTAAGTCTGAGGTATGCAAAGAATTATAATTGATCCAACATTTAGTTTATTTAGTTTATTTATTTATTTAATGTCAACTAAGAGCAGTTGACCAATTAAGTAAAAATTAAAGTATAAAATATAATAAATATAAAAATTAAGTTAAATATTTATAGTTAAATTTAATATTAAACTGAAAAGATAAAAATTAATTTAAAATATAAAATAGTAAATTGAAAATTAAAATTAAAATCTGGGGGTATTAAAAATTATAAATGATCCAACATTTGTTGCAAGGATTGGGGAAAACCCAGAAAAACCAAATCAGATCAAATAGAGAGTTTGATAGAGTTAAAAAGATTCGAAATTGTGTTCGGCGTAAGAGTTTGTTTATAAGTTTATTTAATTGTTTATATATTATCAATTTAATAATATAAAAGATGACATTGCAAATATTCAAAAACCCTCCTATTGAATGTAGGCCAAATAGCTCTCGATCAGCTTTACTAAACGCTTGCTGTTGTCCAATTCGGATGCAATTTGGTTCAGCTTGAAGCTAATGAGACGAAAGTCGTCGATGTAGTTAAAGAGCACACCCTGTAGACGGCCCAAGACCCTGTCGGACCAGTAATCCGTGCACTTCTGCTCGCCAGCTTCTTCATGCTCTGTCACGACTTGAACGCAGCTCTGAACAATTTGGAGAAGCAGACAACAAAGCCGTGGAAGTTGTTGCTCATCCTCATCGTTGTTGTTCTGGGAATGATTCTTGGTGAATTTGATGACCGCGTTGAGCAGCTCCCAAAGATACATGTGCATTAATTGCTCCTTCTGTCCAAAGATCCAGTCGACAATCACATTGGCGTCCACGATTTGAATTTTCAACAGTTTCTCGGCGACAACGAGCTGAAGTTGATCGTTGTTGACCCAAACTTCAGAGAGAGCGACCAGAATGGCCAATTGATTGGCATTATTGTAGGCCAACATCTGTGGTTGGAGTGTGAGCAGAAATCCTTGGCGAAATATAGACACAAACTCACCTTCATCACTGGCTGAAATTTGCTAAAAATGGAAAAGACATGCGTGAAAGACTTGCTGCCCAGGTGCAGAAAAGTCTGCATCATCACATTGATCTTGATGTCCTCATCCAACTCTGTGGCGGCTTCGATGAAGCCGCCAACTGCCAAAGCGCTGGACTTGGCCCTTATGGCTTCTAGCAGCTGCTTGGCCAACTTGGCACCCGGCAACAGCTCATTGATATACTTGAAAACTGGATCTGGTGGCAGGGGAATCAGGGCGGCATAAGATTGCGGCAACAACTGCACAATATGCTGATGATAACTGAGACTGTGGGAGAGGAGTTGAGTTGATCTATCTTAAGAAACGTCAATTGTAAATTCAATAAACTGAAAAATTTAACATGTGTGTTGGATTCATTTTGTTTTATAACCATTTTTTAAATATTTCAAAAGTAGATAATGGTTCATTGATTGAACAAATTAGTTCAGGAGCTAAAAAAGTAGAATTTGGTCATTGGAATATTTATTAAAGTCGTTGAATAATTTATACAACAGATTAAGGGCCGTTTTTTTAATGAAATATAAATAATATTTAACATATAGTTTCAATTATGACACTAATTTCTATACATTTAACGTAAAATTCTCTTTTCAACTTTATTTGGACATTGAAAAAACGAGCCTTAATATTGTTATCAATCATACCTGTAAAATTTCGATTAAAATTACTAATCAATTAAATTATTTTTGGAATTAATCGTAGTGACTATATATATAGTTACATTACAATTATTAAAAAATAATCAGATAAAATAAAAAATAATCAAAAAATAAACTTTCTGATTATTTCAGACTATTTTTTCTGATTATTTTTTTTTTTGTGAAAATTTTGAAAAGCATGTTTTTTATTAAATAGTCATAAATAATCAGAAATATTCAAAAATAATCAGAACTAATCAGGAAAAAATCAAAAATAATCCGAATACTCAAAAAGATTTTTTTTGATTATTTTTATTTTTCCTGATTATTTTTGAATAATTGCAATCATTTTAGATTATTTTTGATTTTTTGTAATCGTAATCATTAAATAATTTGGCAAAATCGAAATAAATCGTAATTTAATAATTAGTTCGAATTATTTCACGATTTAAAATTATGAAATCTATTCAGCAAGTCAAACTAGAAATGTAAAAAATGAATTAAAAATCGATACATTTTCAACGATTAAACGGAAGAAATCGAAAAATGTATAGCTACTTTCAGCGAAATTTTGCTGTTGCTTACATTTCCAATGTAAATCTGTGCTTTCTACCCACCGCATGCACTTCTTGAGCAGCTCACGCACAAACATCGCACTCGGATGCAGATCCGGCACCGTGGTGCAACTCTCCCAATCCTGCCAGCTCCACTGATAGCGAAAGTTGCTCAAATGATGTGAGAACCAGTTGACGAATCGATCCAAGCTGGAGACGCTCATGAACTCCAGCTGGGTAAAGAGTATATCGGCAGCCTGGGCGACAATTTGTGGGAATTTACAGGGTCGCATTTTGCAAAGTTCTATGATGATGGCGCCATAGTTGATGGTCAAATACGGAGCGCTGGGCAGCTGCAACATTTGACCCAGCAGCACCTCCACAATGCAGTGTTCCAAGGCGACATTTGGCTGCGAGACAATGTATAAAGATAACAATTCGGCGCAAGTCTTTCGCTCCAAATGATGCAGTTGCAAGATCTCCAGAATATGCGATTCGATCACATGTCGCTCAATGTCGAGCTCCTCGGGCAGTCGCAGAGTCGCGGGCGAGTCGCTCAACTCGAACAGATGAAAGACGAGCCAGGGACGAGGATACGCGACGCTGCCCGGTTGATATCCTGGCGGCTCCATCAGTGGTAGATGATGCTGCAATGCCGTACTCAAAGCATCATCGAATGCCAGATAGGGACGCAGCAGCTGCTTCTCGATCCAGTGATCTCGTTCGAGTCGCAGTATCTGCTGCCAGAGCAACTCCAGATACTCGTGCTGCGGCATCTCCCCGTTGCCCCAGATGCGCAACAATCTGACGCCTTCGCCCGCACAGCGATCCTTGTTCATGTAGAGCTGCAGACGCTTGAGCAGCATCTGGAATGCCGTCTCCCGCTTCTCGTAGAGCTCGCGTCCAATCGCGGGCAATGTGCCGAGCACCAAATTGGCATAGAAATCGCGTCGCGTCTGCGGTGAATTGTCCTCCTCGCAGACATTGACCAGATCGTTCAGCAGCTGCAGCATGGAGCCCACGGTCACCACACTCGTGTTGACCAGATCCCCCAGCAGCAGCATCAGACTCCTCGCCAGCGTCCACTCGGCCCCATGCAGCGACTTCAGCAGCTGCTGCATCAGGCAATTGACGCACTCTCCTCCGAACTCATAATCCCGCACATTCACCAAGCCCACAAAGGTCGCGTAGGCGCCACTTTGCATTGGATGCGTCGCGATGCATTCAACCAGAATCCGCAGAATGTCCGTTTTGTGGCTGGGCAGCACATCACTCACCAGGTAGCTGAGATCCTCGATCCGACCCTGGACTGTGTCGCCCTGGTGTTCACTAAGCCGCACCAACAGATCCTCAATCCGCGACATCACCTCCTGGCGGTCGGTGCGACGTGGCAGCTTCACTGGACGGGCTCCGAACTCCTCTCCAGTTTCCGCCTCCTCGTCCAGCTTCTCCTCTCGCAAGCGACGACGCTGATTCATTTTCTATTCACAACAATTGACACTCCGCACAAATTCAATTTGTATAATTTAATTTAATTAAATTAAATTGTTAATTTTCTATTTCGAACTTTCACCGGCCACAGCAGCTGAACGAATGACTTTTTTAAAGCCATTTTATTGAAAGAAAATTCTTTTTGAATGCAACAATCTCAGTGCCTACTTCAAGTTCAACTTTGGGAAAGACTAGGGAATAAAAGCTTATAAATAAAATACTCAATTTTTATTCTTGTTTGAACATTTGATTTGTGGAGAAATTTGTTCACTTCTCAATATATTTCTTGTTTTTTTTTATTTGCTTCGACTCTAATTATCTGTGCTAGTACTAATACTTTTTGACCTGATCATTATAAAAATATCTTAACAGACTTTTTAATTTTTTAAATCTTAGCCAACAAAGGACTTTTTGTAGCTTTCAGTTTTAAATTTTAAATTATGTATAATTTGTTTTAATGTTTAATTTGAAAACTAGCTTTTAGTCTTTTAATAACTGTTTATCAACTGCTTTTAGTGAAGAAAATTATTGAAATCCTTTCTAGAAATCCTTGACTTAACTAATTTAAATACTCGTTTAATGACTAATTATTACTACTAATATTTTTTGTACAATCCATGCAACAAATGTTAGATCATTTAATTAATAATTTTTTGAATATCCCCAGATTCTTATATTTTAATTCTTAATTTAATGATTTTTTTTATTCTTTCAGTTAATTTAAAGTTCTTTATAATTCCAATTCATTAATAACGTATTATATTACTTAATTTTATTTTAATTCTTATAAATTCATTTGGTCAACTGAATTTAACTGATACTAAATAGATAATAATAATAAATAAATAACATAATTTATTGAATAAATTAAAATATGTCGGGGAATAATTCGATGTCATGCATTTTTGGGATATTCAAAAAAATATATATATTTATTATACACATTTTGTAAGTATTTATTAATTAATTATTTTACAAATTATAAAAATAGTGTAAAAATATGTTGTTAATGAATTTTTAATTAATTTCAAGATCAATTATTTGGAAAGTGACTGCTAAATATAAATGCTGAATGAGGGCAACTCCTTAAAATATTGCCAAGTGGAGCTTAAAAGCGGAATCAATACCATAAATATATAGTTTTATGGACGAAGGAAAAAAATAAACTGCAAATGAAATTCAGCTTGTAGCGCTGCGGGAACTGCTAAGATGCAACAAACCATCAACAACAACTGACCATGACAACGACAACGACAACGACAACCAACAACGACAACTGCAATTTGACGAACGTCATCAAAAATTTTACGATGCTCTTATGAGCGAACCAAATAAAAATTATATGCCACATAAAGCTGATGACTGATCCCGGCACAGATACAGCTACAGGTACAGAGTGGAGAGGGGAAAGGAGAAAGAACAGGTAAGCAAAAGTCAGGAGTCATTATCGCCACAGCTTGGGCCCCAATCGGGGTATATTCGTATGTAAATGACACATGGTCATCGATGGCAATGGAATTGGCAATGCCAATGGCAATGTGACGTTCTCCAGCAGCTTCCCTCCGTTGGAGACATAAACATTCACATCCACATTCATATCCACATCCACAGAAGTTGCGATAATAAAACAGACACAAAAGCCGACTGCAGCTGATGGAGAGAAATCAAGAAATGAAATGAAATAATAATAAATTCTGCATGGTAAATTACTTTGAGTCGTAAAAGAAAATATGCAAATCGATTGCATTAATTTAATAATGATGTGAATAATTTTTCGTTTTTTTTCTGTTTTTCAGTCAACAATCAACAGGGTCGCAATAACGACCAACGATCGCAAACGGGGCTTAAATCCTGTTCGCAGAAAGCATTCTAAAATATCTTTTGGTGGGTAATTAAACAGGTGAGCAGCGTTTTACACAAGTAGTTGTAAGTCTAAGTAATGCTCGATTAAAGCTTTCAAGTGCTTTCGAAATGCTCTCAAAATTATAATGCGCTTCGAAAGCTTTCATGTAATTATAGCACTTTCATGTGCTTTTAATTTTAGGTGCTTTCAATGCCCAAATGTGTTTACTGAGCTTACTTAACAGAGAGCTTTAATGTGCTTTTGAAGCATTTAAGCGCACGCATAAAGAAATAATATGAGTATATAGTGTAAAGCATGTAATGTCTGCTTAAAGCTCTAATGAGGCTTTAAAGTAGCGATGGGCACGTAATCTAAATTCGGAAGCACTACAACAACATCAACAACAACAATCCTATTAGAGTCTACCTAAGTTTCTAGCAGCCGCTGCTCCCGGAGCCACTGCGTGCCCACCGCTGCTTAAAGCATGTTTATCTTAAAGTCTTTAAACAATATTAGGTGCTTTAAATGCCTAAATGTGTTTAGGGAGCTTACTTAACAGAGAGCTTTAATGTGCTTTTGAAGAATTTAAAGAAAGTGTGCTTCAAAAGCCTTTATATAAGTACATAGCTTTCATGTGCTTTTCAAATGCATTAAGCATTCTTTATTTTATTAGATCATATACATTTAATAAAGGTATGCAAGCTATGCGATCTTGTGTTTTCTAGTGCTTTCAAAGCTCAAATGTGCTTTTAAAGCTTTAAGGTGCTTTCAAGGCAGTTTAAAGCTTACCAAACCAAAGAAAATACATGTGTACATCTTAGCAATAAATCGCAGATAAACAGATCAATTTCCAATATGCCAATGACGGACTGATCGGGCCATTAGCATTCAAAATAAAGTCAATACGCGGCGAACCATGAAATCGAACTGAAAAGTTATGGACTGAAATTAACTGCAAATCGTTAACAATAATTCAACAGACAGTTCGCCGATTGAGGATTGAGAATGTTGTGGAGTGGAGAATCAGGAGTTGGTGGTTCTGGGGATTGAGGTGAGGCTAGTTTGCATTTAAGAAAAGCAAAAAGGCGAGGATACTTCGCAGATACATTTTATGTGCATATTTCACGCCAGGCGCGCCTGATCTGACTGTTTTAGCGGCCCACGACGAATTCATAAAGTATCTCGCACTTTTAATGATTTCTGAGTTACAAGCTAGTCGACTTGGCCACGGACTTGGACTTGGCTGCGTCCACACGCAGCAGGTACAATGCAACAATTTGGCGGCAACTTATGACAGCCGCAACGATCGCAAATAAACTCAAATGGCGGCCGGACCAACTGATCCTGAGCTGATCACAGATCCCAAAGTTTTCAGTTTTCTGTTTTCAGCTTGCTGTATTCAGTTTTCAGTGTGGGGCGCGAGAATTTATGCAGCTCTTTGGCCGCGACGACGTCGTTGTGGTTGTTGTTATTATACCCTAGCGGAGAGTTGTACAGTTTTGTCATGGAATATGTTACGAATTACAGAAAACTTGCTTTTTTCTTTAAATATCATACCCTTAACCATAAGTCGTATATTTTATGATATTCCATAAACCATAAGTCCTATATTTTATGATATTCTTAGCATTTTGATTAAGTTTTTTTAAAGAATCGGACAACAATCTCACAAGTTGTGTATTAGTTACTGTCTTTTTTATACTGACCAAATTTTGTTAAAATTGGATAACTTTATATTACAGGTGTTATAGGAACGTTCGCTGGAAAATGTAATTTTCACATGGTAAATTTGCAAAATTTTAGAAGATACACAGGAAAAGTATCTATCAGGGGTGCCACAGAAATCGCTTTCGCTTGAATTAAACATAAATTTGTATGAAATTGTATGAAATCGCTTTCAAGCGAAATTTCACTTAAATTTGTATGAAATCCCCGAATGCGAAAGCGATTTTTGTGGCACCCCTGAATGATTCCAGGATAAAATCAATCGGAGTTCCCGGATTTTCTTAAATCAAATACAAAATACTTGATGCAAGTATGGGTTTTCTCCCGCAATATTTTAATTATCGGGACTTTTTAAGATTTTTTTGAGATATATCTAATGTTTTGAGCTTATTTAACTTTTTAAATGCTGATTGATTGTATATTTTTTCGCATATTGTGTTAATTTAACTATAATAATTTAAAAACAATATACATACTTAAAAAATGCATGCTAAAATCAAGTATTTAAAACTTGAGCTTTAGAATGGGTTGTTTTTTTCCTGTGAACTAATTTTTTGAATACATTTTTTTTGAAATCATGTCTGTAAGGACATCAAATCTTTGGTGTGTCGAATATAACTTTTCCGTCTTGTTGTAGTTACAGTTGTTGTTGTTGCTGTTGCGGCGGCTTTCGTGCGCACTTAAATTATGAATATTACCAAATGGGTCAATTCGAAATAAATAAGCAACGGTCCCAGTCTCAGTCTCCTTCTCAGTCTCAGTCCAAGTCTCAGTTCCAAGTCGCAAGTTCCCGGCCAGGCGATCGAGGCATCGCAGAGAATTCAGCGTTACCGCCAAATAGAGTTGTCTCTGTCGCAATTTCTCATTGAGCTGTCGTTCGGTTCGATCGGCAGTTTCCTGGCCGGGATCGGCATTGGGATTGGGCCAGAGGAGGGACTTGGGACTTGGTAACATCGGGTTTTGGCATTGGGCGGCGTTTAATATCGCTCATGCATCTTGTAATCTATGCGCAATTAGCTGCGTACATCAGATTTAGTGTTCTGATTGCATTTGCTTCTCTGTCTCTCTCTATCTATCTACCTCTCTCTCCCTCTCTTTAGCCATTTATTGGCCATAAATATGATATGAGATTTCTTGTTGTTTTCCATCCACTCCCATCCGCTAAATATTTAGGAGACAAGCGGAAATCTATTTAATTTTGCCATAAATGCAAAATTTGTGTCGGCCAGCGTATAAACGAGAAATGTTCTGGCTAAAAACTATAAATATAAAGTGCAACTTGATTGGTTTAGGCAATGTCGACAGTTGGGAAAACGAAAGAATAAAAAGTTATTGTTTAATGGAAGTGTAAAGTAATTAAAAGTAAAGAAAATAATTGGTGGAGTTGTTTAATTTACTATAATTATTACATTTTTTTCCTCATTTTCATGAAAAAGCGAAAATTTTAAAATTTCAAAAAATTTTAAAAAATACTAGCGAAGAGAGTTTTGAAAATTTTTTTTTGGTGTCACTAATAGAATTGATTTTGCCGACTTTTTGCATCAAAACTTTCTTTCCAAAAAATCTAGGGTAAAAAGTTGAAAAAGTTAGCAAAATTTTTTTTCCTTTTCCTTTTTTTTTCAAAATCTAAGAATTCGTCTTTTTTATTAATGTTGCCTTACTCCAATTTGTTAAGAATAAAATGATAAAAATTTAGAAAAAAAAAAATTTGGATTCCCTTGTATGGTTTTGTTTTTATGAATCATGAAAGTCAGTGTTGTGAACATGCACTCACCATTGCTCGCCACTGTAAATAACAAATTATATAAAAAGCTTTGACAAAAAACAGAAATGACAACTTTGATTTTGCCTTAGAATTTTTTCAAGGCGTTTACCAGGAGCAAATCAATAATTCTTTGATTTCTGATATATGAGTTCTGATTGATTAGTTCTGGTGAACACGGACAATAATTCCCAAAGTAAATGACTAATTTTAAGAGTAATTTTAACAAAATGTACCTATAAAATTAACAAAATAACCCCTAATTAAACTGTTTGTAATTTGTTTAATTTTATGCTTAATTAACATGCTATACAAGGAGTTCTCAGTGTTCAGATCCATTTGCTTCATTATTTTTTTTTATGTCTAAATAATCAATTTGAAAGCAGAGCCCAGAGTGTGATCCCACTGTCTGTTCGTGATCTTTATGGCCGCTCGTAATGTGGGTGGAGGTAATAAATCCGCGTTAAGTGCACACTTAACGACACACTCCAAACGCACACTCTACCACACACTCCCTCTCTCTCTCTCTCTCTCTCTCTCTCTTCCTTCAGACGCTTCCGTTTTTCCACACAAACAACGCGTGGGATCCGCAACGATCGTTGATCGTAAATTTTACAATTTGTTGAAGTTGCGCTTTGTTTCAAGTCGCGTCGAGTGAAAGCATAAACTTAAATTGCCAAGTGCCATAAATTTTTATTAGCTTTAACGTGGCTAAGAGTGGGCGTTAACCAAGTCCAATTGCGAGCAAATGTAGTTCCGATTCCAGTCAAAAGTCGGAATGATAAGGGCTGTCATTTCACGCCTAAAACATTTATAGATGTCTTTTGTTTTTAGGCTTACATTTCAAAAAGTTCTAATTAAATAAACAGCCAAGACTATTTGGGGTGCGGTACAGTTTGTCCAAGTTTTAACGAGCTCATAAAATGCGGGATTTAACGAGCTTCTCTCGTCCATTATTTGACAGTAAACAACAATAATAATGAAAACCAAGTCCAGGTGACCGGGCGTGACAGATTGCAGATTGCACCTTGGCCCCTGACCCCTGAGCATGTCACATGTCAAAACTGTTGATGGTCATAAAAATAAGAATAGAGAATTCTCTACTCAGTTCTCAGTCCAAGAACTCCAAGCGTAGACCATCATCAAAGTGGCTTTTATTGTTCTTTAATTGTTGAACTGTGTTCCTTCGTCCGCGCTCATAAAACTTAATTTTATGTCAGTGCATAAACCCATAGAGAGAGACGGGGAGTGACAGAGAGAGGGAGAGAGAATGCCATTTCAGTCCAAGTGACCCGCTGTTTTTAGTGTGAAAATCACTTAAGCGCGTTTACCGAATTTACGACTCTAACGATGACGATGACGATTTAACAATCGTTTCCGTTTTACGATCTGATGCTATAAGTAGTACCGTTAAAATGATTTAAGACCGTTAGAATTAACTGTCATTTTCGCCGATTTAGATGATATTCAAAAAGAAACGAAAAAAAATAAATAAATAATGCATACCCATACATAAAAAAGTGTTTTATTAAAAATAATAATTATTTAATTGAAATTTTAAATATTTTAAGCCATTAAAATGAACTGTCCATAAAAAAAAGTATGTTAAGAAAAGATAATAGTAAATAATAATAAATAAAATTTTTCCTATATTTATATTTTTATCATACAATTTTAATTGCCATAAAGATAAAGAAAAATTATTAAAATATTGAGAAAAGTTCTTCTTTAAAATACATTTTAGCAGGGTTTAAAAATGCTATGATAGTAATGAGAAAGCGTAGCAACATTTGTAGAACTTTTGCTGCTACGGAGTAGTTTTTGCGAACCCTGCATTTTAGTTATTTTAAATAGCAATTTTCAGCACAAGAGTTTTAAGTTTCATTCTCAAATAAATAATCTGCATAATTTTTTTTTTGATTCTTTCTACCCCATAGCTTTAGTTACAGGGTATGCTAGCTGACTTATACAACCCTCCCAAGTGTCTTTTAATTGCCATCTTAAATATTTTTATATCCACAACAGACCCTCTCCTCTGGCAGTTGGTCTATTGTATCCTGACCTACAGCTGTCAATCTTGGCTGAATCAAAACGGACCACAAAAACATTGGCGAGAATATATGAAGGAAAATAAATAAATCAGTCAAAAGCGCATTTTGAGGCAACTATAAATATTTGTGATGGACGCCGCACATAAAATAGGAATTAAAAATGCGTTAAAATTTAACACATTTATGGAACACACACCCCGTGTTTGTTTGTGTGTGTGTGTGTATATGAGTGTGTGTGTGTGTTTGTATAAGTGTGTACTGATAAGACCAGTTGCAGATGGCAAAACACGAGGATTGTTTCCTATACGGGCTTCCAGCCTGGCAAACTCCAAAATTAAATAAAAAACATAAGCTAAAATGCAATAAATCAGGCTGTACGAACTTATGATACCCTATAGCAGACTATAATAAATATTAGGTTGTAGTATATAGAATTTAGCTTGATAATTGATCATTATGATGAATATTTTTATACTTAATGGGGCATGGAAACAGGTTTTTTTTAATTAAAATATTCAATGTTGTACAACACATTTTTAATTTTAATTAAATCACAATACACTTAATGTGTCAAATACCCTATTTGAAATCGTATTTTATTTTTGATAGAACTCTATAATCAAAGCAAAATATTCTGACAACTATTTAAAAAAACTTTAAGCAATTTAAAATTTTTGGTTTTCATGGGAAAACTCAAACACTTTGTGATATCAAAATATTCTGATTATCTAAATATAAATCGATGTAATAGTGTATTTCTTTCCTTACTTTAATATCACATACATACATACATATGTATGTATGCTTATATATTTTGCAGAGCCTTATTTCTATTTATTTTTTTGCTACACCATGCATGTTTATCTTATTATTGTTTAACATAAGTTTTCCACTAAAGCCTTAAACTCTAGAGATTGATAATCCCTTGTTGAGAATAGTTCACAAGAATAGTTTCATTATGTCACACGCTGCGATATGCTGATATGCCGATAGTAAAGTTCTGCGCACAGATAGAAATTCTTTACACCATCTGCGTATGATAAGAAGACGACGTCTATTTGCAGCCATGTGCCTACTGATTGTTTAGGTCACTATTCTAATAGATATAAGAAGTTTAAGATAATTATATAGTTTTCAATAAATCTGCCGAGCTTCTCGGCAACCAGTTTAAACCGAACACCAGAGCTGTTCAGTTATTTCACCCCGTCGCATTTGCCGATATTCAATGCACTCTGCCAACCAATCTTTTGAGCTTTTTATTTACACTTATATTATCGATAGCAATGCATTTTGAGCTCCCATCACTATCATTGCTTTTATACAAATATCCGAGTGTGTGACCTTTGTGTAAATTGTCAAATCAGTCGAGTCTTTAATTTCAATCGAAAATATTTCCCACAAATCTTGGAGATTTTTGCAAGGTCGAAAATAATTTTGTAATAACTTTATAATTTCTTTTACGATTGCAACATGGAAGTAGATCATCGTTGCATCGTTTGCAATGATTTGGAGATGCTGATACCGGCTCCGTTTTTTCCTGAACCCGAATTATATTCTGAAGCCGCACTACGTAGCTTTCTAGCTGAAAATAATATTGGAGTACGTGCATTTCCGCCAGATCCCGAAAACCCGAAAGCTATCTGTAGGGAATGCCTTATTATGATTTGGCTTATTCTAAGTAAGCGAATTGCTGACAAAAAACGAGCACAGTAAGTTAACTACAAAACATTTTAAAATATAATAATATTAATAATCGTTTCTTTCTGTCTTCTTTCTATTTTGCAATAGATAAGTTGTGCTATTAAAATAATTATGCAAAATACAACAAAGGACTGGATCAAGAAAAAACTTAATCTTTTATTTCATGTGCTCTCATTTCTAAGAAAATACATTTTGTTGTTTATTTGCCATATAAAGATATGATTAAAATACCCGTTTAAGCGATAGAAATATGACATTTTACAGACACATGATTAAAGATAAGAATAATGGTCCATAATATGCGGAGCACCAAAAAAAAAAAATATTAATCCAAAATTAGAGGGCGATTTATGACGGACTTAGGTGCAAAAATTATTTCCGGGTCTCTTCTAGTTTTTTTTTTTTAAATAATTTTGAAATTTTAATGCAAAATCATGCAAAAAGTTCATTTTGCATTAAAATTTAAAAATGTATTTAAAAAAACTAGAAAAGACCCGGAAATAATTTTTTGTACCTAAATTCATTAAAAATTGGCCTCTAATTTTGGATTTTTTTTTTGGAGGTTCTTCGCATATTTTGGACCTTTACCATATAATATAGTAAAGGTCCATAGCGTCTATAGACAATAATTGATTATCATTTTCGGATCACAAACATTTAAAAATAATAATTTATAATTAAATAAATGTGTCATAAAATGTATTTAACACAGCAACTTGCAGTCACAGTTACTGCCAGTTAATTTGAACAGATACTGAAAACTGAAACTGACACTGACACTGACTGGATGCCATCATAACATAAAAAGCATAATTATGGCATTTGTGTTAATGTGATTTTCTGGCCGCAGGCGGAGCAATCAGTTTGTTATCAAGGCGCAGGATGTAAAATGTTGAATGTAGGATGTAGGACGAAGGATGTGTGTGTGTGTTGAGCGTGTGAGTGAAGCCAGAACTCATGACTGTACTGCAAATGGGCCACAGAGAGAGACTGAAACTGAAACCCAAACTGAACCCCGTAACCGTAACCGTCAACGTATCCAGAACCAGAACCAGAACTCAGCTCCCATAAATCACTTATTATGAGGCGTAATTAATGCGACTATATGGCGACCCAAAATTTCTATAAATCATCAGATTAGGCAAACTCTGGCGCATAATGTCCTGATTCTCATCCTCATTCTCATCCTCGTACTCGTCGTTGTCATCCTCGTTCTCGTATTCGCAGTAGTAGCATATGATGATGTCGAGTCAGTGCAGAAACTGTGAGCTTAGTCTATTGGCAACATGACTGAAGATTGTCTAATAATGCCGCAGGAAATTCTTAATGGTTACCGAGATGATTACGCTCAAGAAGATGCCTCGTTACGAGCACGTTTAAGCCGCCGTTAAGGAAACAGTCCCCATAAATATATTCCCAATTGACCTGAATAAGAAGTGCACTGAAAGAGGTTTTGGCTAAGTTTTTAAATTATCTGAATATCCGAAAAACATTATTCAAAACTTGAATCAGTTTAAAGAGTACAAAACAAATTAAAATAATAGATTTAAATTGTATCTGTCATAAATTGATAGCTTATATCATTCGCCATTCTTTGAAACCTTTAGTTTAATTGCCTTACAAATCTAAGCTATTTGTATTCTAAAAGAAAAACAAAATTTCCTAAATAAAGCGCAATAAAAATATCCACAATAATAATAATTAAAAAATTATTAGTTATCATAATCATTAGTAATTAGATTATTTTTGTTTAAAAGTCCAACTAATGATTAAATAACAATTATTTTCGGTTTTGCCCAATTATTTAATGATTACGATTACAAAAAATCAGAAATAATCTAATTTTAGATTATTTATAATTAAAAATAATCAAAAATAATCTTTTTGAGTATTCGGTTTATTTTTGATTTTTTTCGGATTATTTCTGATTATTTATGACTATTAAGTAAAAACAAATTATTTTAAATTTTCACAATCAATCAGAAAAAGTATCAAAAATAATCTGAATGCTCAAATAGATTATTTTTGATTATATTTGAATTTTCTGATTATTTTTTAATCATTGTAATAATTTTAAATTATTTCTAATTTTTTGTTATCGTAATCATTAAATAATCACAAATTAAATTGATTAGTATTTCTAATCGAAATCTAACAAGTATGGTTTATATATACATATATTTTTTGCCTTCAGCCTTTTGATTAGAATTTTTTTATATCTTTACCGAGAAATCAACATAGAATTGAAAATAATAAAATAATATCTAAATATTCTAACATGTCTTTACTCTTCTGACACAAAAACTCTTTATACATTTTAAATTTTCTTGAATTTCGACTTAACATCCAAAACCTTCCTAAAAATCTTCCATATCTTGTCTCTTTGGCTGAACTGATTGAAGGACAAGCTGGTTCAACGCTTCCAAAGTTCACAAAAAGCACAAGCAAGAGGGAAAGAGAGGGCAGAAGGTTCAGCGCCATTGGCCCAAAAACTGGCAGAACCATCAAATGCCATAGGCAAAAGCTGTTCACTTTTCTTAATTGTTCGCTGATGGTGCTGCAGGATTCGGGCTGCTGCTGCTGCCTTAAAAATAACAATAAACTAAAAGGTCCACTCGTGCATAAAGCATTCACATTTTGTCCCGTTTACAAACGCAAACTCAAAGCCAGGCCCAATTCCAATTCGCAATGCTGGCCAACAAAAAGGGGCCAAGCGGCGGCAGCGGCGTTAATTTATCACTTAACCTTCTTTAGCAGCCAAGTTTATAATTTCGATGGAAATGGAAATGGCAAGCAAAAACAAACAACAACAAGGAGGACGAGACTGGGCACTTGAACGACTTGTGCCCATCAGCAGTGACCAGGACGAGGACGAGGTCCAGTTACGGTACAAGGACGAAGTGTCTTCTGTCTCCGGACAGCGAATAAAATGAAATAACTAACGTCTCTCCTTTCTCCTTTCTCTGCCAAAGTTCCCATTGTACATAGTACTTAGCTGTGACTGAGAGCAGCGCAGAATTAAAGCCTGCTGCCTCCATGACGCCGTCGTATTTCTTTAGCTTACGCTTTCTCTTTCCCTCTCCCTCTCCTCTCTTCTCTTTCCCATTTGGTCTACTCTCATCTCTGTCTCTGTTGTCCTTTTTGTTGATGCTTTACGCTGTCGCTGTCCTAACGCTCTTTGCAAAATGAAAATGTAAAAGGAATATTCATGAGGAGATTAGAATTATTTTTCGTGCTGTCATTTTCATTTGAACTCCACCTTCTGCTCGGCGATTTCGTCTCGCATTGCGCTACCTTCGATGTCACTTTGGGTCTATGCGAAATCTATCATTATTTTTTTTCTCTTTTATAGGAATTTTAAAATCAGTTGGAATTTTGAACTCTAAACATTTCTCTAAAATTAATAAACATAAAACTACATTCAATATAAAATATAATCCGATCAGAGATTTATGAATATGAGACTTTTTAATTGATAATACTGAATCTTAGCAATTATAAGAAGTTAAAAGTGCATAAGGCTGTTCCACATACACTGACAAAAAGGTTCTGTCTTATATAAAATAATAATTTTTATACAATATTCTTTATTTATTTAAGTCAGTTTATATTTTCTCAAATTAAATCAAACCAGGGACCGTAATCATAATGAGTTATATTACAAAAATTACATAGTAATGATTATTAAAAGATTTTTAAGGACTTTTTCCAATGATACTGATTATTCTTGAGCGAAAAAATGAAAATCATAAATAATGATTCTTTGTGAGCTTTATTCTTTCGCTCAAATTTAATCATTATCATTATTTTTTTTAAATATGTATTCTAGTCATTGATTTTTTGATGTAAAATTTCAATATTCATTATTTACGGTCTCTGAAATAAACCTTTCAAAAGCTTAAATTTCATTTTATCAAATTCAAAGCAAATTTAAATTTAGTGTGAACTAAAATTCCTACTTGAAACCTAATGCAAAAAGTTCCCTGAACTCAAACTGAACTTTACCATAACTTTTAAAAAAATAACTAATTAATTTAAATTTGAATTGGGCTTGAACTTTTTTATTTAAATATCTTTATATATAAAACTATTTGTTCTGACAGACTGACTGTCTGACTGACACATCAACGTGTAGGTCAAACGGTAAGAGATAGAAAGCTGAAAATTTCACACAACAAAGCTGAGATAATTTTACCGTGCAATAAATACTTTCCTAGTAAAATATATTTCTGTTTAATAAAAAGTTTTATTATAAGAACTTAGAAATTCTTTAAACTTTCTTTTAATTTAAGTAATTTTCTAAACTTGAGTTTAATTTCATTGGCTTATCTAACTTCTTCAAATTAAGTTATGATTGCATTTTCATTTTTACTTTACAGGACATTTTCCAGTCAAGTTAACCGTATTGGGTTTGATATTTTTAATTTAAATATAAAATATATTTCTATTTAATAAAATGTTTTGTCATAAGAACTAAAAGAGCCTTAAAACTCTCTTTTATTTTAAGCAATATTCCTAACTTAAGTTTTATTTCATTTCATAACTTCTTCAAATTAAGTTTAAATTTAATTTTTCTCTTTAGTTTACAGGACATTTCCCAGTCAAGTTAACCGCAACCCAAAGTTTATTTCAATTTGTCTCCCAATTTCGTCTACTATTTTGTTATTATTATTTTGTTTTCAGTTCGCTTTTGTTTGTCTTCGTTATTTTATACATATTTTTTTGCTGTTGAATTTCGGCGCGAAAATTATGAATTTTTTGTTGTGCCAAAAGGGATTAAATTCACGCTCGTTTGTCCTGTTTATGATGAGTGCTGTTCGCTGTTGTTGTTGTTGTACTTGTTGTTGTTGTTGTTGCTCCTTGTGCATAAATGTTTAATCATACACACACACACACACACAAACACACTCGCAGTTAGAGGGAGACAGACAGACGGTTAAGGGCAAACTGACATGAATCACACGATGGCAGCCGTCGTCGTCGTTGCCGTTATTCGTCCTTCCTTCCACCCCCCCTACACCCTCCCTCCCCCTTTCACGCTCTCTTCTCTCGTTCGCATTTAAAATATTTTGTGAAATTATTATGAAAATGCGTAAAGGGATTTAATAAATAACTGTAACTGCTTCTCTCTCTCCCCCTCTCGCTCTTTCTTTTGCTTGCTCATTTGCCAGCGTTGCCGTTGTACCGTTATTCATGTTTTTCTTTCATTTTTTTTTTGTTGTTTTCCATCCTTCTTTTTCTTGTGCTTGTGCATCTGTGTGGATTGCCTCTCTCTCCTTGTTGCCTCCTTTGCTGCTGTGGAATTATGTTTTATCCTGAATTATGGATTTTGTTTTGTTGTTTTCTGTCAAAATCATATTTTGTGCCACCCCCCCTTCCAACCCCCTGGTCGAGTCATAACCCAAAACGCCGACTCATTTACATGGTCGGAAAAACGCTTGGCGCTTTCCTTTACTTTCCTTTTGGCATCGCTTTGGGTACCATTTTCCGGGCAACTCCCGCTTCCGACTTTTGTGCCCCATTAATGAGAATTTGTTTGTATCGACGTCAGTCTGCACAGACAGAGGAGAGGGTAGGAAAGGGGGTGGGAGTGGTTTTTGCACCACCCTCAAGCGGAATTGTTGTTTTTGTTGCCTCGTTTAGTTGTAAATTTTTGGCTAAAACTTTTCCAAATAATTTCTACTTAATGTTTAGAATTATTTTTAGCTGGAATTAGAAATTATTAAGAATATATCACACACTCAGGACCTCGAGCGGAGCCACAAAACATAAAACTCAACAGCATGAATCATTTCTGTCTTTTCTTTCACTCTCTCTCTCTCTCTCTCCCTCGCTCTCTTTTGTCTCGCTCTTTTTGAGCTTATAATTGGCAAGAAGGACTCGTAAATTGTGCACTTAACAAATGAAATTGTGAATGGAATTGTGTTTTTTCTGCTTCTGATTACGATGGAAAGCTTTCGAGCAAAATATATACATAACTGAAATATACCGAACTATTTACATAATTTGACTGTCTATCAAACACAAACTAAAATGTAAATTGAAAAAATTATTTGTATAAAACATAAGCAATAAAATAAATATCTTTAGAACTATACAACTTCTTATATGATAATATAGACCAAATTTTTGTTAAATTTAAATAGAATTAAATTTAAATAAATAAGTCTAAGAGTTAAAATGCATTGGATGTTGCAAGGATGAGAATATTATCGAAAAGAAGCAACAAAATTTGATGTCCCTATTAATTTTGCCGCCACAGCATATCTGAATAAGTATCTAATTTAATTTTTATTAAGCTGTTCTTCAAAAATAAACTACATCTTAATGCAGCAAATAGTTGAATTTTTAGAATACATAACTCGAACTTCTATAAAATTAATAAAGATATTTTAACCTACAGATTGAAAATTTACAATTTATTTTAGTATTTTCAAACTTAAAATGATTTTAAAAGTGATTTAAGTACAATTCAAACTTGATTTAAACACATTCAAGCACCTCATAGCAGACAAACTAGAACCATTTGGGAATTCCAAGTCAGCGAACATAAAAATGATATAATAAAGTTGAACTTCCGGAACCCGAACTTCTATAACTCGAATTACTCTCTAACTCGAGCTAAATGAGTGGCAGTAAAATTAATAAACTTAAGAAAAACAACAACTCTATAAGTCGAATATCTCCATAACTCAAACCTTTTCTTTGGATAATTGTGATTCGAGTTGGGGAAGTTCGACTTTAATTCATAGTTGAACCACATAAATATTAATTTTTAAGCAGTTTTGCAAAATGATAATATTGTACCATTCTTAAGCTACACCAAAATTGTTTTCGAATCATTTTTTGAACAGTCATATTCCTTTTATTATAAAAATATAAATCCTTAAATTGTTTACAATAGTTAAGGAAAGCCAAGATCATATTATAACAATAATGCAGTCGAGTTTCCGTAACTCGAATCACCATTATCCAAAGAAAAGGTTCGAGTTATGGATATATTCGACCTACTACTGTGGGCAAAAAGTATCGGGAATTTTAAATTTAAAAAATTTTGGGATTCCAATTGGAACAAATGTTTGTACTTTTAGGTTGGCACTACTATCATTAACATCTGTGCAAAATTATACGTTAAAATATTCATTAGTGTTTAAGCTACGATTAGTTTGGTAACGACGCCAAATGTGCATTTGGCGATTTTGGTGCCAAAAAACGGTCAATTTCATCGAAAAAAGCCCCGCGTAGAAGTGAGTGAAACAATGTTTTCTGACTACCAGGACAAGATAAAACGCATTATTACGGGCGATGAGACTTGGATCTACGCTTACGACATGGAAATTACCGATCAATCGAGCGAATATCGGCTAAAGGTGAGCCGAGACCGAAAAAATCGCGTCAAATTTGCTCAAAAATCAAGGTCATGTTGACAGTTTATTTGGATTATCGTGTTGTAGTTCATTATAAATTCCTTCCGACCGACCAAACTGTCAACAAGGAATATTGTTTGAGAGATTTGCGTCGTTTGCGCGAAGCTATGCGTAAAAAGACGCCAGAACTATGGGCTGACAACTCATGGTTCTTGCAACACGATAATGCGCCCTCTCATACTGCCCCTGTTCTTCGTGACCATTTTGCCAAAAACTCGACCAAAATTTTCCCACAGCTGCCTTTTTCGCCTGATTTATCTTTCTTCGTGTGACCTCTGGCTATTTTCTAAGCTCAAAAGACCACTCCGAGGACACCGTTTCGAGTCGATTGAGGAGATTCAACCAAAATCGCCAATTGCACTTTTGGCGTCGTACAAAACTAATCGTAGCTTAAACACTAATGAATATTTTAACGTATAATTTTGCACAGATGTTAGTGATAGTAGTGCCAACCTAAAAGTACAAACATTTGTTCCAATTGGAATCCCAAAATTTTTTAAATTTAAAATTCCCGATACTTTTTGCCCACAGTAGTATAGAGTACTTTTTCTTAAGTTTATTAATCTTACTGGCACTCATTTAGCTCGAGTTAGAGAAAAATTCGAGTTATAGAAGTTCGAGTTATGGAAGTTAAACTGTATTTAATTTACACAGCATATTTTCCTCCAAATTCTAAAATCCAATCAAATGTTTATCTATTTAACAATACAGGAATTAAAAAACCATTCACCTTGATATTTAAAAAATGCGAGATTTGTATCAAAGCTTAAGTGTTAAAACCTTCGTTGGCAAATCATTTCAAGGACCTTCAGCGGATGTCAGGACAAAGGCAAACGTGGAATGCCAGGTGCCATTTTAGGTGACAAATTAATGTGCAGCTCATTAACGCACTGAATAAGGATTACGGCGTGTGATTGAAGGTCCTCTGGGCATAAGCGCAGACAAGCACACCGAGGATACATAACATATACAATAAGCAGATAACAAATACACACACACACACACACACTATGACAATGTGTGTGTGTGTGTGCGCCCGCATATCTCGCCCCCATTTGTTGGCAGCGAAAAGTGTCATTATACTATATGTATGTTTGTATGTATGTACACACTGCGGAGCCGAGTCGAATCCGAGGCTCGTCCTGTGTTGTCCTGGCCCCGACTCGGGCAACAACAACATCAGCAAAGACAATAAGGACTCGTCGGGCGAAATGTGTACATAAAACAATCTCGTTATGTCGGCATTATCCTGAAGAATTCTGGTTCGTCCTCGTCACTTGCCGACCCCATAAATCACTCACACGCTTGGCACATTTCCTCTCTCTCTCTCGCTCTCTCTCTCTCTCTCTCTCTCTCGTACTCTCTTGCTACTGTTTGTTTGTTCTTTGCTCTCCCGCTCTCACTCATTTGCTCCATGTTGTTGTCCTGCTTCCACTCACACTTCTCACACTGCGCATCGTCAGCGTTCGTCCCTCGCACGCGCTTTTGTTGTTGTTTCACGTTCTGTTTAGGGATTTTTATATTCTGTTCTTTGTTTTTACATTTCTGTTGCTGCTGTTGTTCGTGGTTGCTTTTATATACCCTGTAAGACTGAGATTTGGGTCAAATGTTTGCAATTTATTTAAGAACTGTGAGGCAAATTTAACAGTCTAATTTTAAGTTTTAAAAAGTTGTACTCGAATCTTTGAATAAAGTTAATCAAATCAAATCAAGAATATTTAAAATTTTTTTTATTTTTTTTAGCGATTCTTAAGTTTTTCTTAAGGCAATTTAAACTGTAATGTGCTTTAAAACTAGCAACATTTTCAAACATCAATTTTTTTTAAGATATTATTCCAAGAAAAACCTTTATAATATTTTATCAATAATCTTCATAGCTCTATTAATTCTCGTTCCTATGAACAATACTTAAATTTTATCATTATTAACTAATTTTAAAAAGCTTCAACTGTTCAATTTAAATAGGATTTCCCCATTCAGTCGGAAAATCATCTTAGATTTCCCATTAAGCAATGTTTAACTTGTTTTTAAAAGCATTCCCTGATTTTTCCTAATCACAGCGTATTCGAGATAGAAAAAGAAAGAAATAGAAAAAGAAATTTTATACAAATTTGAGTGAAATTCAAGATAGTATATAGAAATAAATGCAAATACATATTTAATGGAAAGTAAAATTCCTGGATTATAAATTTTCCTTCATCTAATCTTAAAACTGTTTAAATGAACAGGTTATAATTTATGTTCTGGCCGTTTATAGTTAAGCTTATTTCTTCTTGAAATTATCTAATAAAATGTCAAAAAAAAAACTTATACTTTTTTTTTAAATTACAGGGTATGCCCTAAAGTTGTGCTGCTGTCAGTTGCCTGTGTTTTGTGTGTGTTAGTGTTGTTGGTGTTTGCATTTTTGTCTTGGCAGTATTTCACCCCGCGGTGACATTTTGGTGTGACAGACAAGACGTGTCCTTCGTCCTTTGTCCTTTTGCATGTTTTTTTTCTCTTTTTTTTGTCAGCGCTGTCCTGTCGCTCTCTTGCGCTCTCGCTCTTTCACTCGCTCGCTGACTCGCTGTGTGTGTGGCAAGTTTATCGTTTTAATGTTGATACAACAAGAAGCGAGCGAGCGAGCGAGGGTCGCTTCAGTCCACGTCACATTGCGTTCCAGGGATAATAGGATGTTAAGTAAATATTTTAAAAAGCTTCTCGCCAGTCGTATCCCTGCGCCCCCAAACTCTCCTCTTGCCCCACTACTTGCTCTCCGTCACCCGCTAAAGTGAGCTCGTACACAAAAAAAAAATCAGGGCTTCTGAGATAATTTTGGGATAAAAATCGAGTACGATTTTATAATTCCTTTTTCGCTCCGGGAGCTAGCGGCTGCTCCCTACTTTATTTTTGCCTTTTTGACAATTATAATTTAATTTAATTTAACAAAAATATCCAAAATACTTAAAAAATACATGTTAAAATCTAGAATTTTAAACTTGAATCTTAAAATGACATATTTTTTCTCTGTGTAGGCGATTCCAAAGTTTCAGGCAATGGCCGCTCATTTAGCGGGACAAGGAGACAGAGGGAAGTTGGAGCTTGATGTCGGGACTTGTGGTTCCGCATAGGGATAGGGAATGTTGGGGGTGAGTTTTTAGGGAATGACGCTCGGCTGTGGCACAATCTAATCCAGTTTTGTTGGCTGCCAAGCACTTTTTGGCATAAATCATTTGCATACAAAATGAGCATGGCCTGCAAATGAGAGCCCAAGATGAATGCTCCAACAACAACAGCAACAACAGCAACAACAACAACAACAACAGGAACAACAACATTTGTGGATCACTGTGAGGTGAGGCATTCATTCCAGCAACCAGCTAAAATCCTTTCAATTTTCGCACACATTCAATTTATTAATTAAAACATTTTTTTCCTGTTCTGTTGATTTCCATTTCCAATGGGGAAATTGGGGGCTGGTATTGGGTTTGGGGTTGGGGGCTGTTCTGCAATTAATTCCAAACATTCACGACGCTTTTTCTTTGTTAAGTTTGGGTGCAAATTATCCTCGCTATCCTTGCGCGAAATAAAATATCACAAACAGTTACTGCCCCATAAATAATGGGAATTTATATATTTATGCCTGGCATAAACTGGTTTCCCTCCCGAAAAAAACAAAGCAGAAACAAAACAAAAGGCGGCAACAACTTTTCTGCTAAAATTACCATTCAATCATTTGGTAATTGCCACTCCTCCAGCCCCTCTCTCTCTCTCTTGTCCCCTTCAAATACTCTTTGCTTACCTCATTCAACTCAATTCGCCTGTTCATTTACTTTGCCGCTTAATTTCTTCAATCTATTTTAATAAGGCCTCCATTCTCCATTCTCTTCTCTCCTCTTTGCTGTAGGGACACCTGTTTCAGTCAATTTGCTTCGTTTCAGCCAATTGCTGAGCTCTTCAAACTATTGATTTTCTGCTCAAATGGCCTTAACCAAGTTTATGTCTGTCATAAAGTTTTAGACAACCTTTTTCAGCCATTTGCCAAATACGAAAATCTTTCAATCAAACGCGTGAAAGAGAGAGAGAAGATAATTTCTATTTATAGATAACACTTGTCTTGGGTTCAAGAAGAGTTTAATAGGGGCAAAAAAGTCAGTTAGGAAAAGGTGAAAACTGAAAATCTTAGAATATCAAGCTAGAGATTTTTCTAGATAAAATAAAGATGACAAGTTTAGTTCAATCAGAAATAATAATTTATAAAATTTCGACCAACTAATTTGTATGTGTATCAGATTTTTATACCCGTTACTTAAAAAATAAGTAAAAGGGGACATTGTATTGGTTGCAATGTATGTAACGGAGATGGAAGCATCTCCGACTCTATAAAGTATATATATTCTCGATCAGCATCAACAAATTTTTGGCAATTAACGTTATCTATTAATTAAAGCTATCATCCCACTTAAACGCAACAAGATCGCACAAATAGAAAGGTGGTAATGGCTGATTTAAGTGTCAAGCAATGTAAGTGCCTAAAAGCATGCAATAAAAAATATTTTAAATTTGTTAAAATAAGTAATGGGTATCCTAAAGTCGGTAGCTCGACTATAGCCTTTCCCACGTGTTTATGTATATAATATGTATTTAAATTAAAATTTAGCTTAAAATATTATTTGAATTTTCAAATAAAATGCCCATAAAGTCTATATAAAAATGCTATCATAACAAAAAGTAATTAACATTTTTTCTTCAATTAATTTATAAACTATCTTCTTATTATATAGAAATTTCGAAAGTTCGATCTAAAATACATTTTCAATCCATACAATTGTTAGCTAACATATCGATAAAGTGACATAAAGTCTACATAAAAATGGTATCAGAATTGTTCTTCATTCACTGCTTATTGTATTTTCTAAACTATCTTTTAATTATATAGAAATTTCGAAAGTTTGATTTTAAATACTGTTTCAATTCTAATAACTATTAAGGTCCATTGCCCTACCAACTTCTTGATTACCTTTATATTTTCCTTAAATAAAACTTTTCCTAAACCACACTTGTTTTACTTCCTTCGTTTCTTTTTTTCTCTCTTTCTTCTTATCTATTCCCCGTTTATTCTATTTGCCGTATTTCTGTTTCAACGCCTTTTGTCTAAACAGTTCCTTGGGCGTCTTTTTGAAAATGTATTGAAAAACCTCAACTGCCTGAAGAAAAAGGCAATGAAACAGAAGCGAGACACAAATAAATAAGGATAATAACAGAAAACAAAAAGAAAAAGTCGTGATGGTCACAAAAAGGGGTGTTGATGGTCACAATTGGGGTGGTGCTTTGGAGTGGGTGGTGAAGTGGGTGGAGGGTTGGGCTAATGGCCGAGTTTTCGCTTCTTCTGCGTCTTCTTCGTCTTCTTAAGGGGCCACGGCAGGCAATTAAAAAATATTTAAACAGCCAAATGGCGGAATACAAAACTCCTGAACTCCTCCACTGACTCGGCTGACTGACTGACGGCTCCACTGTGAGGGTGGTTGGGTGGTTGCCTTTTTTTGTCGGTGGGTCAACAACGAAAATTTATGCACAATTTTGGCTTCGTTTCTTTTGTTTCTGTTTCTGGCCCCGGCCAAATCAGTTGAATTGTGTGATTGTGTACGTGAGCATAACGGTAAAATGGGCTGAGGGTTGTAACTGCCCCCCACCCATCCACATTTACAGTTAGAAAAGACCCGGTGGTTGGCTGTCAGAATTGATTGATTGAATTGCCACTTTATGAAATTTGTGAGTCTTCTGAGATGTGCGTGAAATTCGTGCGCTACGTCTCAGCCTCCTTCCCTTCCGAAGGGAAAGGGAGTGGTGGGTGGTGGTACTGCCGGTCGGTACTGCCGAGGGTTGTTGCTGATTTGTGTTTGTGTGCGTTTTCGGCTACCATTTGCAGCATAAAATACATAAAATTATGTGCAGCGCTGAGGCGGCCATTAAACTTGATAGATTTATGACAGCCCAGCAACAACGGCTGTGGCATCAACAACAATCCAACCGAGGACACAGCAGGAGGAGGAGAAGGAGGTGGAGGCACGGGAAAGTTGCATGGGGCGCTTGAGGGTCGTGCCAAACTCATGGGCCATCACATAAAGATAAACCTGATTAAAATTGCAAAATTGTTCAAATGAGATTTGGGAAAACACCAAATGTCCTCAACATATACATACAAAATACAAGTGCGCATATACCCCATACCAATATTTCCATTTCCACTTATTTTATTATCGTTTATAAATAAATATTATGATTATTTTTTATCAAACACATGAAATTAGCTAATATTTCATGGTAAAATGCTTGCAAAAGTTGATAAAGAAAGTAATTTAATAACTTCACAACATTTTCATAGCGAATTCAGTTGATTTTTACAATACCGATAGTATCGATAACAATTTATGTTTATTTTAATTGTTTATTATGTTTTTACTTGCGATATTAACTTTATGATTATGCCTTGAATAGTCCTAAAAATAGCCATAAAAATAATTTAATAATTTTACATTTTTGTAGGGAATTTAGTTGAATTTAAAATTATCGATAGTATCGATAACAATTTGTGTTTACTTTAATTGCTAATTATTTTGTTAAACTTATGATTATGCCTTGAATAGTCCTAAAAATAGCAATAGAAATAATTTAATTAGTTTACGACATTTTTGTAGCTAATTTAGTTGAATTGCAAATTATCGATAACAATATTTAACTATCAAAACATATGTATGTCATTTATTTAATTACTGACTTTTCCTTTATGATTATTCTTACATTAACACTAATACCCAATTTTTAAAGGCGGTGAAAGCTATCGATTTATGTATGTATATCGATCGTGTCGATAAATTTAAGACAAAGATTGAGCTAAAGTTTAATCGAAAATAAAAAGGAAAGAGAAAAATGTAAATTTTATAGCTAGTTATTGTCAAGCATTTAAATAATAAATTAAAAATAATTAAAAAAATAAAGAATATTTTCCTAAATTTTCAGTAACAAATCAAAACCCCTACCCAAAACACCCCACTCCAATAGTCTATTAACGACAAGAACAACAATACAGCAAATCCAATTCGAATGAGATAATCAGTGATGGTTGCCTGTTATTCGAACTGCCATTGCGCTCTGCAGCACTTCGAAATGTTTTTGTGCATGTATGTATGTATATTGTATGTGTAACTGTTGCGTGCATGTGTGTGTGTGTCTGTGTTGTTGGACCAGTGAGCGTGGTTACGCTGACAGGTGATTGATTGACAGGCGGATAAATGGATGCTCGCCGCGTTTGAGCAAGCGAGATGGAAACAGCTTGTTTCGAGATGTTTGCTGCGCGAATGTTGGAAGAGTTGAGTCGTTTCTAAGCACAAGATTTCTGCTCCGCCCTTTGGAAGAAGGGGAAGCTGAAATAAAACAGCAACAAAACGGGTTTTTTTGTGTTTCTGAATTGGGGAATACTTAAAAGCAATGTCATATAGACATGTACAAACAAAATTTAAAACATTTGATATTATTTTTAAAGGAGTGAAAAAAATATAGAAATATTGAAATCACTTTCCCAACCTGCCAAAAAATGTTTAGTCAGAATTAAAATTACCTATAAAGTGTTCCCAAAACATTTTAATTTTCATTACATATTTCAAATAATTTTTAAAAATTTTTAAATTTTTTATCTTAGGAACAATTTTATTCCGCATTTTTAGTTGGATATTCTGGTAACGGCAATTCAAATTACACTCAATACGCTTGGCAAAGCAAACAAAATGTTTCGAAATTCGAATTCGCTAAAGACAACAAATTGTGCTCAGACAACTTCGAAAGGCTGGCCGCTCTCTGAGCGCAATGCGCTCTCGCGCTCACACACCGAAATTTGAGTCAGACACACAAAACAGCTGATTTTGAGTGGCGTCTTTTCGACAAGACGCCGCAATTGCAACACGCGCTTGCCGACTTTTAATTATTTATAATAATAAGCAGAATGTTTGTCAGCTAAAAGCTGCAGCTGTGAGTTGCGCTGCGATTTGATTGAGCACTTTAATAAACCTGCAACAAAGTTGCGTGTTTGTTCGTACATTTGCATATGTATTAAAAATACACGTGTGTGTGAGTTACCACTTACCGCAATGTGATATGCCTGAATGTGAACAGTAAACGTTTACCCAATTAGCACTCTGCACTTACTTATCACTCGCATTTGGTTTGTTCATAAATTTATTTAATACAATTTGCGCTTACTTCAACAATTCTTATTTAAAATTCACTGCACAGCACACTTTTCGTCAACGCGCGTCATTGCGCTCTCAACAGCTGACGGCCACTGCGAAATTCGAAGAGCACGCGAGAGAGCGTATCGCGTGAGAGAGTGAGCAAAGTCGATATCGAATTCGTGCTTCGAAAGCTGAGCGTTATGGTTGAGTGTAAATCGAATTGAGTTGCTCGCACGCTGTTGAGTGCGCTTATCCAATGGAGTGAAATTTGCTTATGCTCGAATCCGTTTATCCGTTACAATTCAAATAAATTCGGATTTCTTTGTGAGTTATAATAATCTCTTTAAAGGTTTATTTTTATTTACTTATATATTTATTTATTTATTAATTGGCATCGACACAACAATAAAATTAAAATTAAACATTAAAATTAATAAATATAAACACAGTCGAACTTCCCTAACTAAATCACCATTATCCAAAGAAAAGGTTCGAGTTATGGAGATATTCGTCTTATAGAGTACTTTATCTTAAGTTTATTATTTTTACTAGCACTCATTTAGCTCGAGTTTGAGAGAAATTCAAGTTATAGAAGTTCGATTTATGGAAGTTCAACTGTATTTATATTACAAAATAAATTAAAATTAAAAACTCTGGGGAATCTAAAATTAAAAAGAAAATGATTGGCCCAACATTTGTAGCTAGGATTGGGAAAAATCCAGAAAAACCTAATTGGTTAAAATATTTTTATAAATTCTCTTTTCAAGTATTTCGCAATTTTTGATTTCAAGGTATAAATTTAAAAATTATACACATTTATTTATTGTGATTTATTGTTAATTTAATTATTTTACTAGCAAATATTATAATAAATTGTAAAAAATCTTTTTTTGTATACTGCTTTAATTAAATTCAATACATGATTAAAATAAATTTTAATAGTTTTGTAAATATTTGATTTAGTTTTTTAATTTTCCATCGAACAAAAGAAACAATTAAATTTTAAATTTCTATCAATTAACTTTGCATCTATCAAACTCAGTTAATCATAGAGAACATTTATAGTTATTGATTCCAATAAGCATTTCCTGTGTCATTAGCCACACTTATGAGGTACAAGGCAGCCATCTACTTGCCACTTTCCACATGCAACAGCCAACAAAGTCACTTTGCATACTTGCAACTTGCCACATTTGTTGAGGCACAAAATCAAAGCGATTTCTCAAATGTTCAAGCTGCAATTTTATGTTCGATTTTGTTGCAAGTTGTTGTTGTTAACATGTTTCATATGGAGAGAGAGAGAGAGAGAAAGAGATAGAGGGAGAGAGTGAGTGAGAGAGAGACTAGAACTAATTGCGTGTTCACTGCAAAATCGTTTCAATCTATCGCCTCGGGTTGATTTTATGCTTCACATTCACCAGACACATATACATGCATACATATGTGTGTACATATTAATGAGTGAAGCGAGGATTGGACTTCATCTTCTGCTGCTTCTTCTACACACTCATCTCCATGTCTATTCCCTCTTCTTCTCTCCTTGTCTCTCTTCAGCAGCTTCGTCGTTGATTTATACGCTTCAATCCCACATTTTTATTTCCTTGGCTGCCATTTAGCTAAAATATTTCATATCTGCGCCCATCGCACAACATTCGCCCAGGGACTTGGAATCTGAGTTCGACTCAGACTCGGACTCAGACTTCCAGTTGGACATGGAGTTGTTGCTGGAGTTCCAGTTGGAGTCGGACAGCCGCTGCCCCGTAATTATGCGATTTGTTATTCGAGATTTGAGGCGATTGTGACTGTGAATCATGTGCAGCAAACCAAAAAAGAGAGAGAAAAAACGTAGAATGATTTAAAATGCGATTTCAATTCTGGCATTTCTGATTCGCAATTCATTGGGTGGAGTAAGGTGATGGGTGAGGGGTGGAGAGGGGTGGGATGGTTACACAGGTGAAGAGTAGCTGCAGGTACAAAATATCTGTTGAGCATCGCATGCTGATCCTGCCTGGACACAGCCAGGAGGCGAGACCAAAGCCATTGCATGTGCAAAAGACAGACGGACAGAAAGAGACAGACAGAGAGACAGACGGACACACATGCATTCGGAATTCGACTGACTGAGTGACGTACTTGGGGCCTGACTGATATGGGAGGGAACCTCTGCCGAACCGAACCGAACGCAAACCTGCCCCGAAGATGGGCAGCAGCTACAACAACAACAATGACGATAACAACAACAACACCTCACCATGCGCAATCTTTGCTCGGCGTCACATGCACTGAGAAAAATTCAATAATATGTACAGAAAAGCTATAAAATTAAAAGTAAATAATTTTTAACTTAAAAAAGAAATATGAACAATAATATTTATGATAAAAATCCAAAATCATATTGTTAATTATTAACAATATTAAATCAAAAAACATTTCACTTAATTAAATAAAAAGTTTTAACCATTAAAAAAGAAAAAAACAATATCAAATATGTATTAAAAAAAAAATAACTTTAAATCAGAAACAATTCAAAATATAATAGAAAATATTTTTTAAACTTGTAAATATAAATATAGAGAATTCTAATAAATTTACATGTCAAGGATACTACATAGACTATTTAGTTGTGCTTTATTACCATATTATCACAGCGGACGGAAATCCGCGCTAGTGACGAAAGCATCACGAACGCTGCGAAAGGCGATTAGCAATAAATAAAGGAAGAATGAAAAGTTTGGTAAAGAAAAAATATAAAGAATAATTTATATTTTATTTTAAATTTAATATTGTTCGTCACAAAATTGGATATCAGAAATTTTGTGGGGCATGGACATGATTTCTTTACTAGATTTGACCTTGTTAAGAGGTCTTTTTATAGAATATAACAATCAAATATACATATTACATCACTTGCATGTATATCTACTTTATTTCAGGGATTGCAAATAAAAGTTATGAGTCGAAAAAACCACTAAAAAAAATGACAGGGACATTAAAAATTGGCAAACACGTTATTTTTGGAAGGACTATTCAAGAACAGGATAAATTTTTATTTCTAATTTATATTTTATTTTTTTTAAATTTTTTTTTTTAAATATTTATAATTCAAATTAAAAACTAAAACAATTTTTATTTAAAAGTTGAAGCATAACTCTTATTTCCTGTTTGCTTTTTTTCTACGAATTCAGCTTTTGTACTTATATGAATCCAGTAAATTAAATATTAAACTTTATTTCGTTTCAGTGTATTAAAATCAATTAATTTTTAATTTATTTTTAAATATATCATTAAATTTTTTTTTAATTTTACTCATTGATTTAGCACTTTTATTAGATAAGTGACCATAGTTTTTCTGGAAGTGTAGTTGGTGTGCTGCTGCTAAGTGTTGGCCACGCTTGATTGCGTTGCATGGGGCATCAGACATGGGGCAAGAGGCATGGGGCATGTGGCAGGAGGATTGAGGCATCGTCGTCATCGGCCTCGTCGTCCATCTTGGCACAACGTCAGAATGTGCGATTCGTTAGCTTTGGCGGTCGCTGGGGCATAAATCACTCCACGGCCGACTTGATCGCCTGCCGATCCTCCTTCTTCTCCTTCTTATCCTCCTCCTTCTCCTTATCCTCCTCCTTCTCCTCCTTCTTGATGCTCCTCCAGTCAAGTTCTTCTGGCTGCGTTTCGTTGATTAATAATTAATTTGCGTCTTCTTGCCCGCGGTCGTCTTCTTGGCCGTCTTCTTGGCCATCTCCGCTCACCTGACGACCTGACTCCTTTATAATGAACGGTTTGTGTGTGTGTCAGGACATTCGTCGTACATCATCGAAATGCCTTACTCCCTCTCTCCCTCTCTTCCTCTCTTTCCTCTCTCTTTTAGTCTCTGTCTCTCTGATTGCTTTGGCTCACAGGTTGTTGGATGTTGAAGCTCCTCCTTAGCTTAATGCATAAATTCTTTTGGCCAGGCCTACTCCTCCTAACCGGTATTTAAACCAACAACAACATCAACTGTTCGGCGGCATAAATTAAGCAAAAGGTGTTTATACATTCGACAATAAATCAATTAGCAAATTTGTAATTATTATGTTCATAAATCTCAGCTGGAAGGCCGCATCTCACAAATTCAAGATTAAAATATTTTGATTGCCAACCAAAAAATATAAATATAAGAAACCCTCTACAAAAAAATTGCATCTTTTGGCCATAAAGATCTGCCGCTTGTTGTGGGCGTGGCTCGACCTTTGACCATCTTGATGTCTATCTTGAGCGGCAATTATAAAAATTATTTTCAGAAATTTTAAAATTGATTAAGCATCTAGTTTTAAAGCGATAATAAATCAATTACACTAGGCAGTAGAATTTTCAGTAGTTTTTTGAGAAAAAAAACCTTTAATAATTTTTTAATGATAAGTCTGTAAGTGAGAAATATAAATATGTGTATATATCTAATAATTATTTCTAAACATATTTAAATTTAAGTCAACTGTTTAATTTGTAATATAGAATATTATGATTTTTTGTAGGTCACTTTATCAATTTATTTTGAATTTGAATATACTTCCGAAAAAATATATACAGGGGGGCGCAAAAGAAGTCATCCGATGTGGTTTGGCTCTCATTTTTTTTCTAAATGAAAAATTTTGATTCTGTTTTTTGATTATGTTTATTCGAACCTTAAGAATTTTATTGGTTTAGGCGAGAAGATGACATCGGCCAAGTGTTCGCTGCCAGAGCTCATGACCATACGCCCGTTTTATGGCATTTTCCATCACTTTTGCCAGAACTTCGGGCGACAGGTTCTCGCATTCCTGGCGAATATTTTCCTTAAGGGCTTCAAGAGTTTGCGGCTTGTTGACGTGAACCTGCGACTTTAAAAAAACCCCATAAAAAGAAGTCTGGAATGGTTAATTCGGGTGATCTGGCCGGCCAGTGCAAATATCAAAAACGAGAGATAAAGCGGTTATTATTATTACATTATTACAATTATTCTGCGTTCTTGGGGAGTGTATCGCTCCATGGCTTATTCACTTGTATTCTGTATCTGTCTAGTCCACAAATGTCAAAACAGATTTGACATTGGCGGCCATTTGCAAAAATGAGAGCATCTTCCAATAGGGTGACTTCTTTTGCGCCACCTTGTATTTTCGCATCTCTCTGAATTTACCTAATTACAATACTAAGGCGTCGTTAAAGATATTTATTAATTAATCAGTGGATGGCTTAATAAATATTTTAAGCGTTAACATTTTCAATTATACATGTATTTGACAAACTAGCATCTTAAATTAAAATATAGCTGACATTATGCAATTTTTTCTTTGATAAAATAGTCTAGTTTAATAATATTGCAAATTTAATATATAAAAAATTTGCAATTATTTTGAAAATACTACAAACTTAGCTGTAAAATTAAAATACAGCTGATATTATACACATTTTTCTGTAATTAATTAAATTATTTCTTTGTTTCATATACAAAATTCAATAACGCGCTAGACGCAAAAGTGTACAATATATTTTTTTATTATAAATTTACTTATCTTTATATTTAAGACATAAATTCTTTTATAATATCTAAAAAATATATATAATGATTTTCCCATTAATTATTTACATCAATAAATTTTATACAAAATTAATAAATACAATATTCAATACAACATTTATTTGCTTAAAAAATATATTAATTAGTAATCTTAAGCTTTTATCTCATATTAATACACAGCTGTGTGAATACAATTTTCACTCTGCCTCTCGTCCGCTGCATTTCATTTTTTTTTTTTTTTTTAACAGTGCGCCATTTTAATGGCCGTGTTGTTAACCCGGCCTGTTGCCAGCTCCCGGCCAGATCATCGTTTCATCCCAGCGTGGACATGGCGTCAGGCGTCGTCATCATCAACAGCAACATCGTCAAATTTGAAGGCCTCCGTTTGGGCCCCATTTAAAATCACTTTGTGGCATCGCCCTCTCTCATCAGCAGCAGCTTCGTGTTATGCATAAATAAACGGAATGACTCTACCCCCTCTTCATCTCTCCCTTCTCTCTCTCTCTCTGACAACCTGCTGCACCTACACTTGGTTGGGTTGAATGCTGTGGCAGCTTCATCGTCATCCTCATCGCCATCGTCATTTGCTTATCCTTTTTGGACTCTCAACTCTCCATGTGATTGATGGCAACTTTTGGCGAGAGCATGAACTGAGCCCTGAACTGAACCTGGCTGTAATATGGCAAGTTTCGGCAACTTTTCGTGGCAGTTGGCCCTAAGTTATGACGTGTTAATAATGGCGCATAAACACAACAGCCAAATTGTGGGCGTCACCTGTTCACGTCTCTGCTCTCCAATCTCTCCACTGTGTGCCACATTGACGGATGTGCCACACAAATTTGAGTGTGTGTGTGTGTGTGTTTGTGTGTTGAAACGCGGCCATTAACGGCCAAAACAGCCAGCGGCCATGCCACCGAAATGCCTTGATTACCTCATTAAAGACGCTTTATTTTGCATTTTAAATACATTAAGTCAATATTGAGACACTAAGAATGCATTTAAGGAATATAAGAATTTAAGTGAAAAGTGTATATCAATAATTAATATTTTAATATAAGTTTTTTGTATCTTATTTAATTTATTTTTATTTTGAAGTCTAATTTAATTTTTACGACCTCAACTATTTTACTTTATTTTACTTTTATAGCTACTTTTATAAAAATGTTCTTTAATATTTATTTTATTTTACTTTTATATTAAGTAATTTTCGAAACTGGCTACTTACGCTAGTGACAATAGTCTGATATTATACACTTACCTTTTAAAAAATGGATCACTTCTAACATTCTGTGAAAAGATATCGATATCTTATAATATATAACTTAAAATTCTAAAAGAATTACATCCCACGCTAGTGATGAAAGTTAAAGAAAATTTGTTTCTAAAATAAATAGTTTATTCCACTTTTAAAGACATTAGGCTGCATCTTACTTAATATAATACGAACAATAGCTCACGCTAGTGACGTATGCCTGATTTTTTATGATTCTTTAATTTAAATTTATATGTTTTTAATTTTATTTGTAATTTTTAATAATATAATACGAAAAGTAGCCCACGCTAGTGACGTATGCCTGAATTTTTTATGATTTCTTAGTTCGAATTCCTTTTTTTTAAATATTATTTGTAATTTTAAATAATAGAATACGAATAATAGCTCACGCTAGTGACGTATGCCTGAGTTTTTATGATTCAAATGCCTATTTTTTTAATTTTATTTATAATTTTAAATAATATAATTCAAAAAGTAGCTCACGCTTCTGATTTTTTTTATGATTTCTTAGTTCGAATTTCTATTTTCTAATTTTATTATAAATTTTAAATAATTTTATTGATCATTCTGAGTTTATCTAAAAACATTATTTAAATAAATAACAAAATATTATTTTACTACAATTTACTTTTTAATTGCATGTCATTCTATTTTATGTCCCAGAGCTTCCATTTAGTTTTAATAAATTGTATATATTTAAAAGAGACTTCTTCTATTGTGCCTCCCCTTGAGAATTATTGTTGTAAAAGAAATCCTTGCAAAATATGGCAGCATTAATCTCAAATTCCCCCTGGGTTAAGTTATCAGAAAATGCTTTGCTCGAGCAAACTGGCAAATTGGCAATGCTATCAAAGTGATGCCCAAGGATAAGTCGAACTAATGCAATTTTCTTAAAACAATTACCTTAAAGGATATGCAGGGAAAACAAGAGCAAATCGGACAAAGACTTTTGCTGGCGAAATTGAACTGAGAATCGGGAGAAAGAGAGAAGGAGAGAAAGGGAGAGAAAGAGAGGCAAATCAGCGACGTTGTCTGCGTTTTTCAATTCAAATTCAATTTCGATGTGCTCGGCAAATTCCCATGGCAAAACTGGGCAAAGGATCTGCATGCAGGACCCTTCTCCCTTCTCCACCCTTCCATTTCTCTGTCTCTACTCAATGGCAGGGATTCAATTCGCAAATATTGCAACTACATTGAGGACGAGGATGAAATTATGGCAATGCTGAATGCAGTTGTTCCAGCTGCTACCTCCCGTTACAGGGAAGAAGGGCTGAAGGGGGGCGCTGGAACAGGGGGGTGTGGTTTCTGTGGGGTCAGCTTTGGCTTCAACTTCGTCGGCCTGGTTGAATTGTAAAATGCTACGTGGAGTAAATCTAATTTCGCTGGACAAGTGACTGTCATTGATTGCCGATATTTAGAGTCCTGCAGCACAGCTTGCTATCTCTCTCTATCTCTCACTCTTGCCCTATCTCTCTCACTCTCACACTCTCTGGTTGAGCGACAGGATTGTTGCAATCGTCAATCGTGTTGCGTGGCCAGCACAAATTTTTCGCATGTGCTGCACACAATTGGTATCTGTGCTGCACAGTGGTACAAGCATAAGTAGTTTCAAAGTTAAAACTAAAAACCACAACATTTTATTGCAAATTGACATTAAAATTCATTTTTTTTTTTAAATTAAAGTCATATATTATTTAAATATTGTGTAATATAAATTGTATGTAGCTTTTTATTAAAAATAGACTTCTGATTATAATCTTCTTATCATCTCTGAATATTTTAGAGAGTTCTATACTATAAGTATTACATTTTAATTAAAATCAAAAGATAAGTTGAATACTTTTTGTTCGATTTCTCTAATAAATTAAAAAAATAGTTGATACTACACCAATATTTAAAATTTCATAATATATTAGAGTGTCTTAAGTTTATAATACATTTGAATAACCAAAGTATTTTAGTTCTTCTTTAATGGTCCAATCATTTTCTTTTTCATTTTAGGTTTCCCAGACTTTTTAATTTTTATTTATTTCTTATTTAAATATGTATATTTTTTAATTATAATGATTACTTTTAAATTAATTGTTATGTCAGCTGCTTTTAGCCTAACAATAAATAAATAAATAAAATAAAAATATAAAAGTTTCTAACGATGACTTTGTTAATTTCGTATCATTTGGAGTTTTTCAAAATAAATATTAAATATTGTATTATTAATTATTTAAAATTTACTACTGATTTAAAATTATCTAACCATTAATTAATATTTTTTGTTTCTTAAATAGCCTATGAAATCTCATTTTCCATCGGTATTACTATATTTGTATTATATTTGTCTCAAGCTAATTCAAGCGAGTCCTTCAAATTTCTTATCTAACCCGTCTCTTACAAAAATATTTTCCATTTTCAATTTCTAAACTAATTAATTTGTTTGAAGCTTTAAGGTCTGAAGGGTATTCAAAAAATAAAAATGCTCTTTCAGCCCAGTGTGCCATCAAATTGCCTGATTAGTCGCCCTGCACTGGAAGGCATCATTTCATAGCCGATTGGACAACGGTCTCGCTGGTCAACCCAACTGGATGCGGATTGGATCTGTTCTCTAGCTGTTGTTGTTGTTACTGTTAGTATTGTTGTTGTTGTTGTTGCTGCTGCGTGCGGTGGAATGTGCGTCTGTGTTTTTAGAAAATAAAATTGCATTTTCATGAACCTTTGGCCAGGAATTTATCTGCCACACAGATTTCACAGAGAGTTGCCTCCCTCTCTTTCTGGGCATAGGCTGCTCCAAATACATAGTAGGCACGCACATTGCATAAAGCGCATAAATAGCTGCACAGCCAACCAGCCTTAATTCTACCCCACTCCCCATTCCCCTCTCCAACCTCCCTCGGTTGGTAGTGCCATCAGCAATTGTCCTGGCTATGGGGCAGGACATGCGTGCATATTTACGAGTCGACTGTGGCAGCATCAGCTGCACCAAAAACTCGATTGCCTCCTCCTGCTCTCTCTCTGTGTGTGTGTGTGTGATTGTGTGTGTGGCGTCACAAAATAATTACCAGAGCCTGGGCCTCGCTACGGTGATTGAGTTGGCAAAACGTTGCACTCGATTTGATTTTTTTGCCCCTCTTCTTTTTTGCCACAAGCCTCCGCTTTCGCCCTCTCTCTCCCTCTCTCTCTCTCTCTCTCTCTCTGGTTGGTAGTCAAATTTATGCGTGTGCCATTGGGCCCAAAGTTTGTCGGTTTTTAAGCTTATTTGGCGAGCATCCTCTGAGTGAGTGAGCAAGATTTAGTGGCACACATAAATGCCAAAACCGAAATGCTCCAGCAGCAAATCACGGACAGCCTGTGACACGCCCACCTCGATTGCGGTGGTGCACGGTGCACGGAGCTCGGACTTTTTGGCACAAAAGTGCAGACAGATGCAGAGGGGGTTAGGAAAGGGGCATGCCACATTTTGAGGCAGATGAAAGCAGCTGAGACAGGAACTGAAACTGGCAACGGGAACGGGATTGGAACTGGGACTGGCAGTGGTCAGTGCAGCAGGGAACCTCATGATTTGCCCATAAATGCAGCAGCCACAACAGCAACAACAACAACAGCAACAACAACAACAATAGGAACAACAATGAGGAACACTTTATGACCATGACATGTTTGTGCACCAGACAAGCACAACGAACAATTTGAATCAAAGTTTGAAGCTGAAAATGAAAATGAGAACCTGACAGAGCAGCTCCATAGACCTTTTTGAGAAATGACGTAGGAACTTTAGAATAATTTCTAAATGAATAGACATAAATGTTGCAGCTGTAAAAGGCTTTAGAAACTCCTATTTATTCTCTTAAGTAGACTTAAACCAACTTCAAAGTCACTTTAGTCAAATTAAAGTATCTTTCTTATAGCATTTTTAAGCAATTATAGTTTTGAAATAATTTTTGGAGTGTTCTTCAATTCTAAAATCTTGAGATCTTATGAAAATCTAAAAATTTGACCAACTAACAACGAAAACCCAAAGCAATTTTAGAGCTAAGCTATCCTTACACAAAAATAAGCTTAATTGAAAATATATATATCTATAATATGGAAAATTGACAAAGATGTAAAAAACATAAGAAATCCCTACTTTTCCTATTGCTTTCTAGAAATTCCTGAACCTACTAATTCTCATACTAATTTTATTTGATTGGGTTTTTCCCAATCCTTGCAGCAAATGTTGCAGCAGATTTCTAGTTCTCAATTATACATTTAACTTCTTTATAAATATATAAATATAAAATTAAAAAATCAGAATAGTCTCTTTTAATAATAATAATAATTTATAATATGGTGAAAATTTACAAAATTTAAAAGAAAAATTTTATTTAAATTGACAATTTTGAAAAATTATTTTGATTGAATAAAGATAAAAATAAAATACATTTAATTTAGAAAATTAAGAAGAAAAATGTAATTTAAGTTGACATTATTTTCAAATTATGTTGATTGAATAAAGTTAGAAATAAAATATATCTAAATTAGAAAATTTAATAGAAAAATATAAAGTATATTATTTTAGAATTATTTTGATAAAATAAAGCTAGAAATAAAATGAATTTAATTAAGAAAATTTAAAAGAAAAATATATTTTAAATTGTCATTATTTAAAAATTATTTTGATTGAATAAAGCTAGAAATATAATAAATTTAATTAAGAAAATTTAGAAGAATAATGTAATTTAAATTGTTATTATTTTAAAATTATGTTTAAAAATTATTTTGATTGAATAGAGCTAGAAATAAAATAAATTAAATTCAAAAAATTTTAAAGAAAAATGTAGTTTAAATTGAAAATATTTTAAAATTATTTTGATTGAATAAAGCTAGAAAATTATTTTTGTGCTAGCACCATAAAATTAACTATAAAGTTAACTATATATATATATATATTGTCCAATCTCTCCACTCTGTCTTGCGCTCATTTTAGAATTTAATCTTTTGTCTGGTGTGTGTGGAGAACACCTCAAAGTCTGCCATTGACTGACTCTTCACTTCACTTCTTTTCTCTTCTCTTCTCCGATCTTCGATTTGCGATGTTGGTTTGGTTTATTGTCATCATCGTTAGCCAATTGGTTGCCGCCTGCAGCTGTTGTTGCTGCATGTGTCAGACGTGTTTCTTCCCCTTCCCTTCCCCTCACCACCTCTTCACACTCCCACTTCCCCTTGGAGATCACCCCTCCCCTTTTTACCCCATTGTCTTGGGCTCTGGACTTGATCGTCGTCGTCGTCATCATTGTCGTCGATGCCAATAAATCAGTTTGATTTATTCACCTTCGTTTGCTTTTTGGTTTTTCGATTGTTGTCGCTGTTGTTGTTGTCGCTGTGGTTGTTGTTGTCACTGTGCGGTTGTTGTTGTCTCTTCACGCGCGTGCTTGCATCTTTCTTGGTCTGCTCTATGCATCGATCTATCCGATCTACCCGAGGCAGTCTCACCTAAAGATCACCTGAGCTCACAGACCTGAGACAGTGAATGTCTAATCCAATTTCGCATGCAACAACAACAATAGCAACAACAACAACCACGTGAACAACAACTGCATATAGCAAATATCCATATCGTGACATTTGATTTCATATTAAGATTATTGCAATTCCTTAAGCCCATTCAATGTTTCTCACAGGCCACAGGCCACAAAGCTGCACATTGTTGCATTTATGCTAATTTATCGATAATTTGTCTTGAGTTCAACACGAAGCAACCCTAAATTAATTCGTGCACAACTTTGACCATTCTAATTACAAATTAATCAGCATATAGATTGTCCGTATTGAACATATAAATAGTATTGCGAATTCACTTTAGGAAAGCTTCACTGTATTTTCTAAATTAAATATACAATCCTTTTAATGCCAAATGACAAAAATAGCCCCAGATTCCCGACTGATGTCAAGAGTGAGATCAAGTCAAAAATTTCCAATTCTGTTCAGGGAATTTCGTACTGTGGATTATTTTCTGAAAATTCCACTATGGACTGGGTATATAAGTTGGTTCTCCATTGAGGGATATGTCAGTTCAATAAAATTCTTTAATAATAACAGAAGTATTAATTTTTAACTTTTTGTCAAAATTCTCGCAGTGCAAGAAATTAAAGTAAGTTTGCACATTTAATGCCGTTTGAATTTTAAACTAAAAGTGAAATTTAATGTTCAGGCAGGATTCGGCTTTCTTACGCCAGGCCATGTGATTTCAACAAACACAAATGAAGTTGCCCCAAATCTCAATACCTCTGAGAAAGTGATCGGAATTAAACAGCTGATGGAAGAAGAACTTGAAAAGCTAGATCAAAAGATGGAAGCAAAGCTGGAAGAAAAATTTGCAAGTCTGGATCAAAAGATGCAAGAGAAGTTTGCGGATCTACACAAGGCACTGGCGACAAGGAAATCCAGAGAACTGAAAGCTTTTGAGAAAATTGGATCAAAATATTAATATTTTGAGCACACGAAAAAGGTGAACTGGTTTGTCGCAGCTTACAAATGTGAAGAGATGGATGCAAATCTGGCTGGTCCGCAGAGTGTGGAAGAGTTCAATGCAGTCAGCGAGAGACTGACCAACAAAAACTACTGGCTGAACATCAATGATCTTGGCAATGATGGTATATTCCTACTTCAAAATTCTGGTCAAAAAGTGGACAATACGAATTTACCTTGGCATGAAGGGGAGCCCAGTAACGGCAATGGGGACGAACATTGCATTGAGTTAAAGAAGATTAAGTCAAAATACGCCATGAATGATAGTCAATGTCTAACCAAATTCAACTTTATTTGTGAGAAGTATACACTAGAGTAATTTCATAATACTGTTCAATATTATATCTTAAATTTAGCAAACAATAAATCTTTGTAAAAATCTACCGAAATTCCATAAATTTAGTTTTTTAGGATTTCAAATATTTTATTTAATACGATTCGGAACACGGTTTCAATGATTGGGTAATTCTTTTATATTCTTGCGAATTCACTAAGTTACTCTAAATGATATACACAAACATTTTAGGTATATGCATGACTAATTAAAATTCTACAATTCAAAAATAATCACAAAACTCAGGGAATTGCTACATTTATAATTGATAGTAGCTAAGAAAACATTCCGTCACGTCTTTAAATTGATAATGCCAAAAATAGTCCCAGATTCCCGACCGATGTCAAGTGTGAGTTCAAATCAAAAATTCCAATTTTGTTCAGGGAATTTCGCACTGTTGATTATTGTCTGAAAATTCCACTATTGACTCGCTATATAAGTTGATTCTCCATTGAGGGAAATGTCAGTTGTTTCAAGTTCTTTTAGATTAACAGAAGCATTAATTGAGTCAATCATAATGAAAAACATTTTAGTTGGACTTTTTGTCATAATTCTCGCAGTGCAAGAAATTAAAGTAAGTTCAAGCCGTATTTAATTTGTTTGAATTTTAAACTAAAAATTAAATTTAATGTTTAGGCACAGTTTTGGTTAGACAAACCTGCTGTTGGACATGAGGTTCCAGTGCGAACATCAAGATTCCGGGAATATATTCCTCATCAACCTGCGTTTTCAACAAACACAAATGAAATTGGACCAAATCTCTATACTGCTGATAAAGTGGACGGTATTAAACAACTGATGATTGAAAAGTTTGGTCAGCTGGTAGAAAAATTTGAAAAGCTTGATCAAAAGATGGAAGACAAGTTTGCGGATCTACACAAGGCACTGGCGACAAGGAGCACCAGAGAATTGATAACATTTCAGAAAATTGGCTCAAAATTTTACTATATTGAGCACACGAAAAGGTGAATTGGTTTGTCGCAGCTCACATATGTCGAAAGCTAGATGCAAATCTGGCTGGTCTGCAAAGTATGGACGAGCTTAATGCAGTCAGCAAAAAGCTAACCAATAACAACTACTGGCTGGACATCAATGATCTTGGCAGTGAAGGTGTATTCAGATTGCTAAATTCTGGTCGAAGAACAGAAAACCTACATTGGCATAAAGGGGAACCTAACAACTACAATAATGACGAACATTGCATTGAGCTAGGAAACATTGATTCAATATACGCAATGAATGATAGTCAATGTCGAAACAAATATAACTTTATTTGTGAGATGGATAAACTAGAGTAATTTTATTTATACTCTTAAAATTTTTAAAATATATTTTTTGAATTTTGCAAACAATAAATCTTTTTAAAAACCATTACACATTTTTATAAATTTCTGGAATAGGTTTTTAGATTTCAGACTGTTTCGCACTTATTTATTAGGAATCTAGATAAATCTCTTAATATATCTTCAACTTTCTGCCAGCTTTCAAAAATATTTAACACATTTTTTAAAATGTTATGCAAAATCAAAAAAAATTGCACGACAATCCTAAAAAGTTTCGTTCTCAGCATGAATGAGACTTCGTTCATTGTGAGCTTCGACTGTCGCGTCTCTCTGCGAATGTCTCTTGAGCACTTGTAACGTTCTCGCCCCGGTTTTCTTAGTGGCATTTTGGTTTGACAAGAAATTTATATTAATTTATTACAGTTCAACTGACAGAGAATTAAGCGACAGACAATTTATGGCTTTGTTTTCAGCGCGCATTAAACAGAGGAAAGAAATCATTTATGTAAATGCGAACAGTTTGTCGCGAGCTCCAGCGACAACTTTTGAGGGTCTTGAGCTCATCAATCGCATCGGCTGAGCACGCGACCAAAAAGCGCAGACTCCGACTGGGATATTACTTGTTTTAAGTATTACAAACTACAGAAAATTATTACAGTTTGCTGCATATTTAATAGTTAGTATTATTACAGGATATATTTTAGTTTACATCACAAAGTCAGTATGTTTTATGTCACAAGATTCAAACACAATTGTTAAGGCTTATCAGCTCTTGAGCACTACACACTAGGAGCTATCAAAAAATATACCCTATAAAATCTAGAAATATATTGGCACTAATATTTAATAAGTTAATTATAATAATTGAAGCACAATATTTTCAAAAAAATTTTGCATTATGCCAAAAATATATAAAGAAAAACTTATCTTGAAGAAATTATTAAACATCGTTGGTTTGTGATTTTCTTATTTCGCTCAGCGTGCAATAAAAATATTTAAAAATACAGTCGTCGGATAAAGTATTTTGACAAAGCTAAAGTAAAATCTTCTCATGATTTGAACTTACTTTATGTTTATTTTGGCATCAATGGAAAGGTCATTTAAATTCCGTTTGAATGATAAAAAACTTTCCTTACCCCATTAAGTACCCATTGAAAATATTGAACTTTTGTAAAAGTCTACTATTTTGACTTTTTTCCTCTGTCTCAAACAAAAAATGTTTTGTTGCAAAAAGTTTCTAGCTACTGCAAAAATAAATTTTCAAAACTCTCATCGCTAGTACTTTTAATGATTTTTTGAAAATTGTTAAAAATTGCTTTTTAAACCCCTTTTTCATACAAAATTTTGTTGAGATCATCTGGTTCAAAAAATCATAAAAAGTACTAGCCAAAAGATTTTTGAAAAAAAAAATTTCCAGTCACCCCGAGAATTTTTCGAAACTTTTTGCATTCAAAAATTTTTGAGCCCGAGAAAAAATGTTTATAAAGTAAACTTTTACAAAAATTCAAAATTTTCAATGGGTACTTGATGGGTTAAGGAAAGTTTTGTATCATTCAAACGGTTCCTAGGTGACATTCGTTTTTCCTATGGTCGTATAAAAAAAAATTTTAAATAACTCCAAAAACCTTTTTTTTATGGTGTCTGGTTTTCTTTGTTCGCTACTGTAATTACACTTTTAAAAATATTGTTCCTGCAATGGCAGGGTATCAGTCAGTCTATCATAAGCTACAAATTAAATTCCCCATGAAGCAGCTGTCACATTTGGCGATGTTCTTATCAATAGTTTAGTCGGCTCTCTAGTTCAGGGCCAATGACTTAATTGCGACGACCCACATTCATTCCCAGTGGATTCCATTCGCTCGTCATTCGAGCGACAAACGACAAGCGACAGCGACAAACGACAGCTACAAGCGACAGTTAGCGACAGCAACATTTTTGTCGCGACAGCAACATTTCGGCAGCGGCAGCAACTGTCGCCAACTCTGTTTTTTTGGTGTCTCGCAGTTGGCTCTGCCTTTCTGCTTGATTTGGGTGACACACACACACACACACTCAGATACACACACACATGGGAGAGTCACACACACACACACACAGATACAGACACACATTGGCAGCATCATTAGCAAAGAGCTGCGGCAACGTTGTTGCTGTTGCTGCTGTTGTTGCTGCTGTTGTTGTTGCTGCTGTTGCTGTTGTTGTTGGCAGCCTTGTCGCAGCCTCCGCTGTCAAAAGTTGATTTACCGTTTTAATTTTAAGTTAAAAACCTGTCAAAAATAAATCATTCAATCGCCTGGTTCATTTCGTTCATTTCGTTCGTTCACTCGTCGACACTTTTTCCAGCCTTTTGGCTCAACTCAACTCAACTCATCTTCATTTCCATTTCCACTCCCAACTTCCCCCTCGTTCGCATATTTACGCATTTTGTAGCGCCACAGCCATAGACAGTGACCCAGTTGCCAAACCAGCACCACATCCCTCTCCTCCTTACCCTTTCCCTTCCCTTTTCGCTACCCTTTTCTGCAGTTGACACATGAACAACTCGTGGCCACTCGCATCGCTATCGTCGCCATTCATTAATGTCTGAAGTCTGAAGTTGCAGAGAGGTCTTTGCATTCATTCATTCATTCATTCACTCATTCATGAACACAACTCGTAATTGATGTACTAGACGATCCCAGACACTTTTTAATTGAGAAATTAATTTGAGTTCTAGTTTTCTTTTAAATTATTCTATTTTCTTTACTTATTTTACAGCTATGCAGTTTTTGTTACACAGATAGAAAACAATTGTAAAATTCAAGTTACTTGATTTTTAAAATATTTTATGGGTTTTTATTCTGGAAAGAGGCATGATATAGTATCTTCAGGTTAAGGTCAGAGATCTATTTATTTCTATATAGTTTATTTTAAGGAGAATAATTTTTTTTGAAAATATTTTATTTAATACGAATCGATTTTGAAATTGCCCAATGCTTTTCAAAAGTGTAAGAAATCTTTGTACTATATTTAATTATTATAATCTTTAATAGAAAGCTAATTCAATTAATTTTGTTTTTCCATATTAAACATATAATAATTATTGTAGACAGATTGCTATTTTCTGATAGTGTATATGTGCAAATTCCCCATTGAAAAGCTGCACGGTATTTTCTAAGTTAAATACACAAACATTTTAAGTCATGCATACGCATGACTAATTCAAAATCTGTTATTTAATATTAATCACAAAATAAGAAAATATTGCGTCACATCTTGCGTCAAATTGATAAGGCCGAAAATAATTCCAGATTCCGGACCGAAGTCAAGTGTGAGCTCAAATCAAAAATTCCAATTTTGTTCAGGGAATTTCGCACTGTTGATTATTGCCTGATAATTTAACTATGGACTCGCTATATAAGTTGATTCTCCGTTGTGGGATATGTTAGTTGTTTCAAGTTCTTTCATAATAAGAGAAGCGTTAATTGAGTCAATCAAAATGAAATACATTTTAGTTGGACTTTTTGCCTTAATTCTCGCCGTGCAAGAAATTAAAGTAAGTTTGCATATTTACTCCGTTTTAATCTTAAACTAAAAGTGATATCTAATGTTCAGGCAGAATTAAACTGGCTTGTGGCAGGACCAGAAAGATATCACGTGAATCCAATAAATACAAAAGCGGTTGGAATTAAACAACTGATGGAAGAAACGTTTGGTAATCTGCAAGAAATAATTACAAAGCTATATCAAAATATGGAAGAAAAAATGGAAGACAAATTTGAAAAGCTAGATTAAAAGAAGCAAGAGAAGTTTGTGGATCTACACAAGGCACTGGCGACAAGGAAAACCAGAGAATTTAAACAATTTGCGAAAATTTGATCAAAATATTACTATTTTGAGCACTCGGAACAGGTGAATTGGTTTGTCGCAGCTCACAAATGTGAGGAGATGGATGCAACTCTGGCTGGTCCGCAGAGTGTGGAAGAGTTTAATGCAGTCAGCAAAAAGTTAACCAATAACAACTACTGGCTGGACATCAATGATCTTGGCAGTGATGGTATATTCCTACTACAAAATTCTGGTGAAAACGTGGACAATTTGAAATTACCTTCGCGTAAAGGGGAGCCCAGTAACGGCAATGGGGACGAACATTGCATTGATTTGAAAAATATTCAGTCTAAATTCGTCATGATTCATAGACAATGCCTTACCAAATTTAACTTTATTTGTGAGAAGTATAAACTAGAGTAATTTCACAACACAAATCTTTGTAAAAATTTACCAAAATACCATAAATATAAATGCTTTTCAAAAGTGTAAGAAATTTATGAACTTTATTTAATAATTAAATAATCGAATTTAACAGGTATGATTTAATTCTAAGAATCTTTAATAGAGTGTTACTACATTTAACGTTGAACTGTTCTTGAAATATTATAGTTTTTTTAAGTAAAACTTTCATTAGAAATATAATGCTGATTTCTAAAATCAAATGGATCAAAATCACAGGTTTGCTGACAACATAAATATCTCATTAGGAATCTTATTATTTCTAAGCATTTCTCTAGACTTTCAGTTTTCAAGTGGAATCAAGTTGATTCAATCAACACTCGTAAAATAATTAAAACACCACAAACTTATTCAACCTGAGATGATGCTAAGTATAGCATTAATTTCAATACATTTCCTTAACTTATCAATCATCAGCCTTAACGCAAAATAATGCGTACTAATACTTACAGCAATTATTTCCACCACGCGAGTATAAATTGTAATCTACTATTATATTGCATTTTTTAATGCAATGCCAAAGCTTTAGCCGGATATGCAGCATCGATATCGATATCAATCCGGTCTCAGACAACGAATTCAAGTCCACACAGAAGAGATCTGTCAAGATCTGAGAATGGCTGAGAGTGGGAAGTGGGAGAAAGAGAGAGAGAGAGAGAGAGGGGAATGGTCAGTAGCTGCGTTGTGTTCACACGGGTCCGATAATTGATGCATTATAATCGCATCGAGATGTGATTGATTATGACAGGTGTGCGCAGTCATGTGGAAAGCCAGCGAATTCCAAAATGATTTGCTTGATTGACAAGCAGGTCAGTCAGTCAGTCAGTGAGTCGGAGCCAGTTCCAGTTCCAGTTCACAAGATCAAGACAGCTGCAGAGTTGGAGTTAAAGTCGAGGGCAGCTGCAGAAGTTTCCCTCTTCTCTCTTTCTCACCTGTCTCTTTCTCTTCACTGGCGACAAATTTACGCATGGTACGACAGGTTCATTAATTGATGTGCACACTGTCGCCGCACGAGGTTGCAACTGGCAACTGGCAGCAACATTGCAACATTCAACAGTGGCAGCTGCGCAGGCGCCAATGTCGTTGTGGCATTGCGTGTGGTGGTCGCTTTATTTCTGGATATTTCTTAATCGATATCGAAATGATTTACGTTAGCTGCCTAATGAGTTCGCATACACAAACAGACGGACTGGCGGACAGTGGGACAAACAGACTGTGGACCAGACGACGAACTCATGTCGGAAATTTTTCCTTTCACGCAAACTCTTGCGGCGTCTTTCAGTCTTTTTTTTAACAACAAGTCTCAAGTAACTGGCTATCAATCTCTGACATGACGTAGCAGCTTCCCTTTTATTTTTATATTTTATTTTACACACTTTTGTTTGCTTCTCTTTTTCATTAGTTGATTGGCATTTCAATTAACGAATTAGTCATTTGCATGCGGTTGTTTTAACTTGCATTTTTTTTATTGATTTAATACTTCCTGCCTCGGCGCCTCAGCTGCCATCTTAGTTGTCTTACTTCTGTGCTGGTTCATCATTGGTCAGTCTTCACTGTTTCTCTTTATTTCCCTTTGCAATCATCTGTGCTGCTGTTAATGACAGCAATCCATCAAGTCTGTTGGGGTTGTTCACAACAGCAGCCGTTACTGTTACAGTTACAGTTTGTCGGGGTGTAAAAACAACCCTTAAATTTGATTGATTTGTCTCTTGGTCCCACAAAAGTGAGCATAAAATGTCTGCTCTCTGTATTGGTCCATTGCTTTACTCTGGATAATGTCTAATGGATGCTGGAATTGAAAGATGTTTAAATAATGGCAATTAGTTTTTATTAGTTTTCATTATAAGCAATAGAAATGATATTTTTATTATGTATTTATAAAAGTATGCATTTATCATTACTGTTCTCATTAAATTAATTTTTTTTTATTTCATTCGTTGTTGTCTAGTTTTTTTTTCATTACATTGATTTTTGTAAAATATATTAGAAATAACTTCATAAAATTGTATAATGATTTTAACTGGTAATTTTATAATGACTCTAACTGGTAGAGTTATTTGCAATATTCAAGTATTTTATGCATTATGTTTTTCATAACTATTTTTAACTTTTTAAACTTTATAAATGTTGTTATGAATTATGGAAATGTTATTGTTATTATTTATTTATAAAAATATGTATTTATCATTTCTATTTTCACTAAATTTATTTGTTTCATTAAATTGAATTCTAGTTATTTTGATATTACATTGATTTTTGTAATATTTATTATAAATAATTTCATTTAATTTTATAACAATTTTAACTAGTAGAGTTATTTGCAATATTTAAGTATTTAATGTATGTACACATGTATTATATTTTTCATCACTATATTCATTTATTTAAACTCCATAAATTTCATTGGTATACTTATCCAAATTAAGCATGTTACTATTAAATTTAGTATTATTTTGATTAAGGCCCTATTCTCCTTCAGCTTGCTGTTTTTGGACCTTTTTTGAAAAAATTCTCATTTGAAAACGCCAAAAGATATTTGAATTTTGTTTTTTTTATTGAATTAGTAATGAATGAAAGAGGGCTGTTCCGCGATACGAGGGCTGTTCAAAAAGTAATGAGACTTCAAAGTTGGTGGTGCAAAAAAAAGGTGTCGTCACGGCGGCCACGATTCCGGGTCTCCGGAGCGTCGGAAATAAAAAAAAAATGCGGGGTTATAATCAGTATAAATGTAATTCTGGCCCGTAGTAAAATAAAAATTTTGCGATTTTTTTTGACAAAATGGCGGCCATTCAAAAAAAAAATTTCAATTTCGGGCTTTTTTTTTGTAGTGTAGTGTAAAAAAAAAATAGTAAAAACAATCGCAAAATTTTTATTTTACTACGGGCCAGAATGGTGACAATTCTACGTCGATTAAACTTTGTTTCATCCAAATCGGTTCAGTAGAACTGGCGGAATCGTGGCCGCCAGCTCGAAAAACGTGGTTTCGAGATAAACGCGTTTAAAGTTTTGACTTCACATGCATTAACATTAACATTGCTGGATAAAAATGACCATATCTCCTTAAGTATTTCGAATTTCTAAAAATCCTTTTAGGGGCATATTCACAACTACCCAAGCTATAAATAAATGCAAAAAAAAAAAAGTCGAAAAAAATTTTTTGCTGAAAGAGAATAGGGCCTTAATATAATTTATTAAGATTGGTTTCATTTATATTTCCAACTATTCTTTTTACTTACAATATATTAATGCATCTGTATTATCAAAATTTTTATGTTTGTATGGATTATTTGAATCCATTTTTTCATTTCATTAAATTGCCTTCTAGCTATTTTCCATTATATTGATTTTTGTAATATTTATTATAAATAATTTCATAGAATTTTGTAATGATTTTATTTAGTAGAATTATTTGCAATATTTAAGAATTAAATTATATTTTTATCACATTTTTCGCGTAATTTAATTGTTCTATGTCACTATAATAACTAGTATTATTTTCATTAATATAATTAATAAAGCTTAATTTGCTTCATATTGCCAACAATTTTTTTTACTTCTATTAATGCATCTGCAATATCACAATTGTTATGCTCAAATAGATTATTTAAATTCTTATTAGAGTTTTCAACTTATTTTAGTTTGTTGGTGCAAATCCAATTAACATTATTTGTATTATTATATTTTATCTATAAACAGTATAAATTATTTGTTTGTTTTTGATATTTCCTATTCCTTCCTGGAATTTGTTAACTTTCTAGTTTTTTAGTTGATTAACCCTCATAGCTGATTTTATGTTCCAAGTAGCCTTGACTTAGCAATTCTTTAAGCTGATTTAGTTAATTATTTCAGCTGTACTTATCTGGCCCATATCATCCATCTCTCTCCCTCTTTGGCTGTAATTATTAGCTAAGTCACGGCTGCTTGGAACATAAAATCAGCTATGAGGGTTAATCAACTAAAAAACTAGAAAGTTAACAAATTCCAGGAAGGAATAGGAAATATCAAAAACAAACAAATAATTTATACTGTTTATAGATAAAATATAATAATACAAATAATGTTAATTGGATTTGCACCAACAAACTAAAATAAGTTGAAAACTCTAATAAGAATTTAAATAATCTATTTGAGCATAACAATTGTGATATTGCAGATGCATTAATAGAAGTAAAAAAAATTGTTGGCAATATGAAGCAAATTAAGCTTTATTAATTATATTAATGAAAATAATACTAGTTATTATAGTGACATAGAACAATTAAATTACGCGAAAAATGTGATAAAAATATAATTTAATTCTTAAATATTGCAAATAATTCTACTAAATAAAATCATTACAAAATTCTATGAAATTATTTATAATAAATATTACAAAAATCAATATAATGGAAAATAGCTAGAAGGCAATTTAATGAAATGAAAAAATGGATTCAAATAATCCATACAAACATAAAAATTTTGATAATACAGATGCATTAATATATTGTAAGTAAAAAGAATAGTTGGAAATATAAATGAAACCAATCTTAATAAATTATATTAAGGCCCTATTCTCTTTTTCAGCAAAAAATTTTTTTCGACTTTTTTTTTTTTGCATTTATTTATAGCTTGGGTAGTTGTGAATCTGCCCCTAAAAGGATTTTTAGAAATTCGAAATACTTAAGGAGATATGGTCATTTTTATCCAGCAATGTTAATGTTAATGCATGTGAAGTCAAAACTTTAAACGCGTTTATCTCGAAACCACGTTTTTCGAGCTGGCGGCCACGATTCCGCCAGTTCTACTGAACCGATTTGGATGAAACAAAGTTTAATCGACGTCAGAATTGTCACCATTCTGGCCCGTAGTAAAATAAAAATTTTGCGATTGTTTTTACTATTTTTTTTTTACACTACACTACAAAAAAAAAAGCCCGAAATTGAAATTTTTTTTTTGAATGGCCGCCATTTTGTCAAAAAAAATCGCAAAATTTTTATTTTACTACGGGCCAGAGTTACATTTATACTGATTATAACCCCGCATTTTTTTTTTATTTCCGACGCTCCGGAGACCCGGAATCGTGGCCGCCGTGACGACACCTTTTTTTTGCACCACCAACTTTGA